>SJYW01009290.1:157878-170925 GCA_006410735.1 Raphicerus campestris | reverse complement strand
TAGATATCAATTAGGTCTAGCTGGTGCATTGTATCATTTAAAGTTTGTGTTTCCTTGCTAATTGTCTATTTAGTTGATCTATCCATAGGTGTGAGTGGGGTATAAAGTCTCCCACTGTTATTGTGTTATTGTTAATTTCCCCTTTCATACTTGTTAGCATTTGCCTTACATATTGCAGTGCTCCTATGTTGGGTGCATATATATTTATAATTGTTATATCTTCTTCTTGGATTGATCCTTTAATCATTATGTAGTGTCCTTCTTTGTCCCTTTTCACAGCCTTTGTTTTAAAGTCTATTTTATCGGATATGAGTATAGCTACTCCTGCTTTCTTTTGGTCTCTATTTGCATGGAATATCTTTTTCCAGCCCTTCACTTTCAGTCTGTATGTGTCTGTTGTTTTGAGGTGGGTCTCTTGTAGGCAGCATATATAGGGATCTTGTTTTTGTATCCATTCAGCCAGTCTTTGCCTTTTGGTTGGGGCATTCAGCCCGTTTACATTTAAGGTGATTATTGATAAATATGCTCCTGTTGCCATTAGCTATGTTGTTTTGAGTTCGGATTTATACGCCCTTTTTGTGTTTCCTGTCTAAAGTTTATCCTTTAAGATTTGTTGGAGAGCTGGTTTGGTTGTGCTGAATTCTCTCAGCTTTTGCTTGTCTGTAAAGCTTTTTATTTCTCCATCATATTTGAATGAGATCCTTGCTGGGTACAGTAGTCTTGGCTGTAGGTTATTATCTTTCATCACTTTAAGTATGTCTTGCCATTCCCTCCTGGTAATGGCCTTTTTATAATACTTTGTTTCCTCACCCCCTCCATCTCTGTTCTATAAAACAACCTGGCATCTAGACCTTGAT
Source organism: Raphicerus campestris (assembly GCA_006410735.1). Classification (NCBI taxonomy): domain Eukaryota; kingdom Metazoa; phylum Chordata; class Mammalia; order Artiodactyla; family Bovidae; genus Raphicerus; species Raphicerus campestris. Next base: position 170,068 of record SJYW01009290.1, on the reverse strand, counting down.
AAGTTGGTTATTTTGAGACATTAGTCTGCCATCTTATCTGTGTATTCCTTTCTTCAACACCTCATCTCTCAGATTTATTGGCCTGTAGTGAGGCAAGCAGAGCAAGCCTGGACTTGGTAACATTTCCAGTGGTCAGATTTCATCTATTAATACTTCCCTTGTGATGTATTCCTTGCCATTTAAATTCAGTTCTTGTCACTCCTGGTCCATCCTGTGATTTGGTATAACATCTGTTAGTATCCTGTAACTTCTAGGATACATACAAGATTCTTGCAACACCTGTAATAGCCTATAACTTCTTTGATTCACAAAAAATGAGTCTACACAGGTGGAAAGTGTAGTTGGGGAAACCACTGATCTAATCCAAGTAACCTGTATCTCTAGAAAATAATGAAATTACATAAAAATCTATTTTAAAAACATGCTGAGTATCTCTTTTTTACCTTCATACTTTCTGCTGACAGCCTCCCTCCCTCTGAGCAATTGATTTTTAGTGGTATGCAATTTAGATTTAGAAAACTGAAATTTGTCATATGAGACCATAATGTTAGGCTACTTCAAGGTTGTCATTAACGAACTCAAACATTACTTACTCGACAGAGAATTGCCTCTCCTTGGTCCACTCTAGCTCAGAGAGCAAATTAACTCATTTGTTTTCTCAGAAATTTGCTTCTGGAGTTAGATGGGAAGAATATGAGTTTACAGCTGAGTTAACTACAGCTATGAGAGCCCTTTCCATTAATTGCTGGCTCTTGCAGGAAGTGTGTTATAGCCATTACTTCATTTCCTTTGCCAATTTTTGAAAACACCCAGAGGTTTAATAAGTGAAATGTGCCTTTGCATTCTGAAATAAATAAGCAGGACAGCCAATTAAGGATACATGCATATGAATCAAATTTTTTCTTCAACATTTGTGCTTGTGGGAAGAAAAATGATATAGAGGGCATTTGTAAAACTTCCCACAAACTGGGTAGGGTTGGGAGGTTCACTGGATTAAGACTGGCTACTCATTTCCCACTCCAGTATTCTTGCTTGGAGAATCCCAGGTACAAAGGAGCCTGGTGGGCTACAGTCTGTGGGGTCACAAAGAGTCAGACACGACTGAGCGAGTAACACACACACACACACACACACACACACACACACACACTCATTTCCTTATCTTTGAAGTCACAGAGCTGGGCTTGAATCCCAGTTCCATCATTTACTGACTTTGTGAGGTTGAGTGACTTACTTAGCTTCTCTGATCTTCAGTTTTCTCATCTTTGCCATGGAGATAATGTCACATACCTTGAATCTTTAAAGTACTTGGCACAGTTCTCCCAAATGACCCTCAATAGTGGTGCTTTCAATCAAGACAATTCAAAGTTCTTTGCTAGTTCCCTACACATAGCACTTTCTATGTAAAATTTTAAGTCGATAGAAATCAGCTCATTTATCCCCCTAAGCATGGTTAAGCACGGTTAAAAGTTTTCTATACCTCCCAAAAAGAAAAAGGATGACAAAATAAAACAGACAAGAGAGAAGGGATGTACAGAGGAAAGGAGCATGACAAGGACAGGTTGTACATGGAAACTATCCTGTATAAGCTCTCGGAACTTATATCGTTGACGTTTAAATATCACTGTCGTTTGTCCCCTAGAGCCAAATTATTCTGAAAAGTCTTTAAATATATTTTTAAAATTTTTTTTTCCAGGCACTGTCTATGACATGTTAACATCATATCTTTCAAGTCAAATGTCAGTCTTGAATCTGAAGTTATTTCTTGTGCATCTGAGAAATAGAAATTGAACTTCTAATGTGCTATGTTTATAGTGGTAGTAGAGCATGTCAAGACAGGTCTGAACATAAAAGAAATGATTGTTTCACCTTTTCTGAGAATCTCAGAGAACTGTCTTCTTAAATAGAATGCTAATCTTTTCCCTATGATAGAAAGTTACATTGTGAAAAAAAATTCTGTATATTAAAACCCACCTTCCTTTTTTTGTTATCCATCCAGTGAGAGGCCATGAGGGAATTTGTTCTTTATTTTAGTGGAGGATGTTATGCTGATCATCTTAGGTAAAGAAGAAAATAAAATAAAAATACTGTCTTTTAAACAATAAAAGAAAACAGTATTTTTCTCTTTAAAAATAACTTAAAATAGGAATCTCAGGTGAGTTTTTCTTAGCTGGCAGAGAGGATATGTTAAACTGTTTGCAATAAATAAAAGACATTCTTTAATATGTGGTGGAAAGCCTTTCCATTTCAGAAGTACTGACTCTAGAGTCAAAAGTCATAAAAACCCAGAATGAAAGTCATTCAGTTGTGTCCGAGTCTTTGCAACCCCATGGAACCTGTTAGGTTCCTCTGTCCATGGAGATTCTCCAGGCAAGGATGCTGGAGTGGTTTGCCATGCCCTCATTCAGGGGATCTTCCCAACCTATGGAAAGAACCCAGGTCTCCTGCATTGCAGGCACAATCTTTACTGTCTGAGCCACCAGGGAAGCCTTAAAAATCCAGAATTCACCCTCAATCCTCTATCTTGCTCACCCCACACACTCAGCATTGTTAAGTTCTATGTCTTCTTCCTATCTATTTAGTCTTTTTCATCTCTGCAACTCTGCTTCCTCCATTTCCCTCCTGCCTAGACTTTGCAGGTCTTCTAACTGGTATCCCTGTTTTCAGTATTACTGCTGCCCCTCCTACCACCACTGCAGTTCATCTCTCTAGTTCTGTTAATGTGATCTATCTGAGATGAATCAGATCAGGTTGCTCGCCTACTTGACTGCTGACCAATTTCTATTGCTTAGAGAATGAAGACCAAACTTATTGCTTTGCTGTGTCAGGAGCTCATGGTCTGGCCTTTGGCCATTTCTCTTTTGTTGACCCCATCCTCAAGCCCTGCACCCCACCTCCAACTTGCTATTTCCAGCATCTATCTGACTGTTTCATTCTCTGTATCTTGGCTCTATCTATTTTGACTAATCCCCCATACCCCGATTTTCCTTATAAGCCTGCATCCTCTAGANCGATTGCTGGGCTAGGAAGATCCCCTGGAGAAGGGAAAGGCTACCCACTCCAGTATTCTGGCCTGAAGAATTCCATGGACAGTCCATGGGGTCACAAAGAGTCAGACACGACCGAGCGACTTTCACTTTCACTTTCTGTAACATAGCAGGTACTGCCTTTGCAGGCAAAATAGGGCCAGAAATTACTGTGCATACTCTGGTCATTCTCAATCATGCTTAATATGTCTTGTAATTTCTAAATATGATATAGGATTTTGAATTCCTGTTTCTCCTCATACGTCTCTGTGCCGTTTCTATCTCTCAGTCTTTCTTGTTGAGGATTCAGGACTTGGTTCTTACTTTTTTTCCCCACAGTTACCTCATCTTTATTTTTATTTAAAAAGAAAAATATCTTACTGGAGTATAACTGCTTTACAGTGCTGTGTTAGTTTCCGCNTCTTGTTGAGGATTCAGGACTTGGTTCTTACTTTTTTTCCCCACAGTTACCTCATCTTTATTTTTATTTAAAAAGAAAAATATCTTACTGGAGTATAACTGCTTTACAGTGCTGTGTTAGTTTCCGCTGCTGCTGCTGCTAAGTCACTTCAGTCGTGTCCGACTCTGTGCGACCCCATAGACGGCAGCCCACCAGGCTCTCCTGTCCCTGGGATTCTCCAGGCAAGAACACTGTGGGTTGCCGTTTCCTTCTCCAATGCATGAAAGTGAAAAGTGAAAGTGAAGTCACTCAGTCGTGTCCGACTCTTAGCAACCCCGTGGACTGCAGCCTACCAGGTTCCTCCGCCCGTGGGATTTTCCAGGCGAGAGCACTGGAGTGGGGTGCCACTGCCTTCTCCGTGTGTTAGTATCTACTGTACAGCAAAGTGAATCAGCTGTACCTCCACACATATACCCTCCGTTTTGAATTTCTTTCCTATTTAGGTTACCGCAGAGCAGAGTTCCCTGTGCTGTATAGCAGATTCTCATTACTTACTCATTTTATACATAGTATCAATAGTGTATATATGTCAATCCCATTCTCCCAACTCATCCTCCCTTTCCCCCCTTGGTATCCATATGTTTGTTCTTAGGTTTGTGTCTCTGTTTCTGCTTTGTAGATAAAATCGTCTATACCAGTTTTTTTCTGGATTCTACGTACAGGCATTGATAATATTTGTTTTTCTCTTTCAGACCTGGTCCCCATTTTAAGTTCATTCATCATTTTGCTAGTGCCTGGGCTAGTGAGCACTTCAGCCCTGCCCAGGCGTTCCCAAGAGACAGAACCCTAGATGTGGTAAACAGCATGCCTTGACTTTGATCTTTCATGTCTCTTTACATCCATCCTTCGCCCTGACTCCAGGTGTAGTCTTGTGACTTGCTTTGGCCCGTGGAATATGAGCAGATATGATGGAAGCAGAGCCTTGAAACCTGTGTTGGTGACTGTGCTGCTAATGCCGTGTGAACACGCCCAGGTTAGCCTGCAGATCCCAGGAGGTGGGAGGGCGGCATGTGGGCTAGAGTGGAATGTTCCAGTCACCTCAGTTGAGGCCAACCCATATCAGACGATAACCAGCTGACCCCAGATATGTAAATTCTCTCTGCCGGGATCACTAGAGTGATGCCCAGCTGGCCCTCGAGAATGTGAACAAAGCATTTATTGTTTTATGGCCCTGAAGTTTTGTGGCTGCTGCACATTTTAATTATAGCAGTAGGACATGGATATAGTAGCTGTCATAACCACCTGCCTTTAAACCCCGCCTAGTCTCAGAGCTTGTGTTCCTGAAATGTATCATTATAGGCAAAACTTAGGGCTTCACAAGTAGCGCTAGTGGCAAAGAACCCGCCTGCCAATGTGCAGAGACCTAAAGAGACGTGGGTTTGATCCCTGGGTTGAGGAGGGCTTGCAACCCCCTCTAGTATTCTTGCCTGAGAATCCCATGGACAGAGGAGTCTGGTGAGCTATGGTTTATGGGGTCAGAGAGAGTCAGATACGACTGAAGCGACTTAGCACACATGAGGCAAAACTGAAGTTTCATAAATAATAGAGGTCTAGGGAAGGCAGGACTAAAANATCCCATGGACAGAGGAGTCTGGTGAGCTATGGTTTATGGGATCAGAGAGAGTCAGATACGACTGAAGCGACTTAGCACACATGAGGCAAAATTGAAGTTTCATAAATAATAGAGGTCTAGGGAAGGCAGGACTAAAATACTATTTAATATATTTTTAAGTGCACAGGTTCTTCAATCTCAAGAGCCTTCTCTAGGGGAGCGGGTAACCCATATCTTGAACCACCTTCACTACTTAAGGAGAAATGACTTTGGCATTGGGATTTGTTGAGGCAGAGCCTGATACACATTAAGCTGTTCAGAGTGTGCCACTTTTAAAAGTTTTCTATGGAGCTTCTCAGTCTGAAATGAATGTATTTTTACTCCTATTTTCCCTCTTTTCAAATGTCAAATTTCTGACTGCTAAAGTTACAAGTNATACTATTAAATATATTTTTAAGTGCACAGGTTCTTCAGCCTCAAGAGCCTTCTCTAGGGGGGCGGATAACCCATCTCTTGAACCACCTTCACTACTTAAGGAGAAATGACTTTGGCATTGGGATTTGCTGAGGCAGAGCCTGATACACATTAGGCTGTTCAGAGTGTGCCACTTGTAAAAGTTTTCTATGGAGCTTCTCAGTCTGAAATGAATGTATTTTTACTCCTATCTTCCCTCTTTTCAAATGTCAAATTTCTGACTGGTAAAGTTACAAGGCTTAAATCATCTTTCTACATTTTCCCTTAATCTCTCCTTCCTGTCCCCACTCCTTCACTGGATAAAGGTGCTGCCAACTGAAGGAAGAAGGTTGGAAGCTCATAAAGAGAGATAGACATTAATTTTAGGGCTGAACCCCCTGTTTGAGCCAAGTCCCACTTCATGAGCTAAATAGTGGGCAAAGAGACTGTAAATCACAAAGTAAGTGTAAGGACAGAGGGAACCAGGACTGCAGAAAGCACTGCTACACTGGCCTAAGGTTTGGGCCCACCATTCTTCTAGGCATATGGGGCATTGTATTTCTCCTCTAGGGCTTCCCAGATGGCTCAGTAGCAAAGATTCTCCCTGCCAGTGCAGGAATTACAAGAGACGTGGGTTTGATCCCTGGGTTGGGAGGATACCCTGGAGAAGGAAACGGTACCCCTTTCCAGTATTCTTGCCTGGGAAATCCCATGGAGAGAGGAGCCTTGGTGGGCTACAGTCCATGGGGTTGCAAAAGAGTTGGACATGACTTAGCAACTAAACGACAAAAATTTCCCCTCTGCCTCAGAGCTAGACATGACCTTGTGAGTTGCTTTGGCCAGTACATTGTTCCTGGAAATGACATGGGTCACTACTGTGTTGAAGCATCCAATTATTGGTACTAGACTTTCCAGCCTGCTGCTTCTCTTTATAATCTGGAAGGCTGAGCCCATGTGCCAAAGACAGCTGTCAGCGAGAGTATTCTGGACTCGCAATGGATTTTGAGTGAGGAGTGACATTTTGTTGATCTTTTGGGCATTTTTACTACAGCATAACCTGCCCTGCCTTGAGTAGAGTAAGAGTTGTGTTTCCCATCTGGATGATTGAATTCACAAAGATTCTCATGTCATTCAACATGCTTGTGAGAGGCAGAGAGAGCTTGAGAACAGATCCTAAGTGTCCCATTGCCCTGGGGAGATGTGGGGTAACAAGTGAACCTTGCTCAGTTCTGGAATAAAAATGTCTATTTTAGTGGAGAGAGAAATCCAGGTATCCAGAGAGGTCTCAAGGTCATGACAAGGGAATGCAGCACTCAGTGGTGGCAGGGGCCATGCAGTGTGGGACCAAGTGGGTGGAAGCCTGTATGGAGGTTGGCAACACAAAGAACCAGACAGGATTATATGTACATCAACGAATGTCACTGAGTAAGCATAGAGACACGCTCTCATAGATTGTACATTACTGTGTAAACAGTGGAGTTACAGTCGGCCCAGGAAGAAGAAAAAAGGAAACAGTGCCTAATGTGATTGAGTATAAAACAGATATATAACTAACAAGTTACTGATGTGGTTGAGCTTACTTAGAAGTGCCTAGATTCAGTTTTCTATCAGGAAACATGCAGAGCTTGTGATAGAAATTATTTCAGTTATAAAGAAAAATCTCAGGACTTCCCTGGTGGTCCAGTGGTTGCAAATCTCCCTTCCAGTGCAGGGGATATGGGTTCAATCCCTGGCCTACCAACCAAGATCCCACATGCCACAAAGCCCAGACACCTCAGCTACTGAGCCCACACTCAGAATCCATGAGCTGCAACTATGACTAAAGGAAAAAAAAAAAAAGAAATTGTGAAAAAATATTTCATGGTATGAATAAATGACATTAAAAAAATCTCTAATATTTGCAGATCTGAGTTGTGAGTATGAAAATCAGGCACGTCTCATATTTTTATAAAAGGACTGAACTAAACAAAACTTTCAAAGAATGGGATTTAATGATTTTATAGGGAAACACAAAACCATGTTATTTTACAACATGGTTGTGGTTGTTGCTGAGGAATTATTGTGGTCCCTCACCCTGCCTGGCCTCTTGAGAACCTGGGCAATTGGACATTGGGCTATACCTACCTAGCTGTCCTATGTGGTCAGCTTCTGTGGCTTAGGCGTTTAGCCCCTGGATTCCTGTGGTAGGTGGGTCACTAGCCATGTGTTGGCTTCCTTAGGGATAAAACCGTGAGATCAGGCTGCTTTGCCAAATGATCAGCTGGCCCGCTGCCTCTTGGTGTTCAGTGGCCCATAGCATTTGGGCTCCAGTATTGGATATGTCAGGTTGTTTTGTTGGTTAACACTTCCTTGTTGGTATAGAGGCCTTGCAAAAAAAGAAATCTATACCTGAGAGTAAGATACAAAGGTATAGAACAATGCCATAATTTTTATTATGTTACACATTTGATAAATATTCAGAAAAATAAAATTAAGTTGCCAATGTTCTTAGCTTAACAGGTTAAAATAATCTTTCAAATGCTAAGAATGTGGCAAAGAAGAAAAATAGCATGCCTGGAGTGATGTAAAATCTCAAAAGAAGTTGAAACATGAGAATAAATTGTTTCATTACCGTATTATTATATTAAATCTACGTAACACTTCATGGGGACAATTTATGTGGGTGGATGAGAAAACTAGATGCAGAAAATAACTTAAGTCTTATGTAACCAGTAAAGTAGGAGACCTGCTTTTTGTTTTGTTTCTAAGCGTCAGATGGATTTCACAGCATCTGGTTTGGTGGTTTGGGGACTTTCCTTATGCTGTTGGTGTTCCTGATGTGATGGGTGGTGGTGGTGTTCCGTTGCTCAGTCGTGTCTGGCTCTTTGCGACCCCATGGACTGCAGCACGCCAGGCTTCTCTGTCTTTCAGTATCTCCTGGAGTTTGCTCACACTCATGTCCATTGAGCTGGTGATGGCATCCAACATCTCGCCTTTGTTGTCTCCTTCTCCTCCAGCCTTCAATCTTTCCCAGCATCAGGGTCTTTTCCAATGAGTCGACTCTTCACTTCAGGTGGCCAAAGTGTTGGAGCTTCAGCATCAGTCCTTCCAAGGAATATTCAGAATTGATTTCCTTTAGGATTGACTGGTTTGATCTCTTTGCAGTCCAAGGGACTCTCAAGAGTCTTGATAGGTGAGATTGTTTTAGACAGACTTGGACGAACACTATCAAAGTTTTCATTTATTTTTTTTTCTTGGATGGACTGTGGTATGGGGAGGCAGCTTCTGCATAAACAAAACCCCCACATAAGTTTGCCTATATCAGTGTTTCTTCGTCTTGGTTGTGCATTAGATTTGCCTGGGAAGGTTTTTTAAACCTTTCTGATACCTGGGACCCACTTCAGTCCAGTTAAATTGAAATCTCTGGGGATGGAGCCTGAGCATTTAAAAAGGATCTTCGGTGATTCTCATGTGTAGTTGGGCCTGAGAACCACTGGCTTAAGTTAACATTTCAACACACTGAAAATCAGATTCTAACAGGATAAAGCAATTAACACAGGTGCTAAGTCAAGCCACTAAGCAATCTGTAGTATCACAACAAGTAATCAGCTGTAGGAGGTAAAGAAAAGAACTCTAATCAGTTATCAGGAAGGACCGCTGGGATTGGTACCTCAGGATGTTATTCTGGAACTTGAGAAATGCATGAGCTCTCACTCTCAGGATTGGCATTGAAATGTCTTACCAGTTCAGATTTTTGAAAGTGAGAAGGGGGAAAATAAATGAGGAAACTCACTGGGGACTGATGCTTTGGAATCTTCTCAAGCTTTCAAGTTTGTGAAGCAGTGTCTGATCAGGAATGGCGTATCTGCATATTCATAGAACCATGATCAAAGAGGAAGCCTTGTGTACCAGGCACGTGCTCAGGGCTGGGGACACACTGAAGCCCATCCCTGCCAGAGAGGACTTTTATAGTCTATCTAGAAAGACTGGATATGTATTAGGAGTGACCTTAAAGTTAGGGGACGGAACTAAATACTGCATTTAAAACCCAACTTCTCGTTGATAGCCCAAAAGTCATACTTATGGTTAAAAAGGTGTTACATTTAATTATAGTAAGATATCCTAAGGACTTCCCAGGTGATGCTAGTGATAAAGAACCTGCCTGCCACTGCAGGAGACCTAAGAGGTGTGGGTTCCATCCCTGAGTCAGGAAGATCCCCTGGAAAAGGGAATGGCAACCCACTCCAGTATTCTTGCCTGGAGCATCCCATGGACAGAGGAGCCTGGCCGTTTACAGTCTATGGGCTCCCAAAGAGTTGGACACAACTGAAGTTATTTAGCATGCATGCACACACAGGACATCCTAAATGTTAAACGAGATTATACACCTCAAATCATATCATATTGTGAAAAAAATTAACTACCATCACCTATTTCCCTTATCCGTGCTTCCATTGAATACCAGCTTGTCAATTTTACCTTTTTAAAAAATTTTGTAGTCAAGTTGAATTAAATGTTTTATTAGTTTCAGGGGTACAGCATAATGATTTGATATTTTTATATAAATAGCTTATACCCCATTTAAGGTTATTATAAAATATTGGTTATTTACCTTTGCAAATGACTCAATTCATCTTCTCTTTAGTGTCTTCAGTTTGGGTATTTTTACCTGGACTATAGGGAGAGTCATACCTGCTTGTAGCTTTTTTGAATTCTAGTCACTATCAGGCTAGAGAAGCCACAAGGTCTGCAGGAAAAGGTTTAACACCTAAAGTGAGGTGTGCATACGACCCTATGGACTGTACCCCACCAGGGTCCTATGTCCATGGGATTCTCCAGGCAAGAATACTGGAGTGGGTTGCCATTTACTCCTCCAGGGAGTCTTCGCCATCCAGGGATTGAACCCGTGTGAACTTAGTCATGTCCTAAATCTCCTGCATTGCAGGTGAATTCTTTATCACTGAGCCACCAGGGAAGCCCAAAGTGTGGCACACAGCCTTAATTATTCACGCCCTAACTAGCCGCGTTTGCCTCATTTGGCGGCTAGTTAGAAACGCAGAATCCCCAAGGCTCTATCTACTTCATACCATGTCAACCAGAACCTGCATTTTAACAAGATCCCTAGATAACTGGTGCATGTAATAAAGTTTGGGAAGCATTTGTGTGTCATAGGGCTGTTAAAATCTGTCTCCAGCCTACTTTACTTTCTTTCTCCTTCTAGCCATTGTGTATTCCAGAAATACCAAACATATTTCACAGGGACCATCCTTCTCGATACTGTCCTCTTGGCAAATACCAGTGGTTCTGTAAAGATCTTTCTCTGGAGCAATTTCCTTTGTCAAGGTTGCCTGTCATTTTCTAGAGAGTCAATCCTACCCTCTTCTAATGACTTTCATTGTCTATGGAAGACTCTAAAGTTGAGATTGCTTCTTTACCTGTTGCTTTCCCATGTCAGATGGTTATTACCTAAAAAGTGAACATTATATGTTTCTCATCTCAGTGTCTATGGTTTGTAGTACAGCAGGGCACACGACACTGAGCAGTTCAGATTCATTGCTCAGAATTTGATCTGATAGAAGCTGCAGATATAATTGTGCTGCAGGTTCTGGGATGGTCAAGCCTGAAGAGAGTCTATTAAGCTATCTTAGTCCTTGTAAGTTAGATTAGTTTTAATTCTCTTCAGTAAAAACCAGTGGGTATCCATATTTTCCCAGTTTAATAGCTTTCCTCTTTATCCATCAGTTCAGTTCAGTCGCTCAGTCGTGTCCGACTCTTTGTGACTCCGTGAATTGCAGCACACCAGGCCTCCCTGTTCATCACCATCTCCTGGAGTTCACTCAGACTCATGTCCATTGAGTCCGTGATACCATCCAGCCATCTCATCCCCTGTTGTCCCCTTCTCCTCCTGCCCCCAATCCCTCCCAGCATCAGAGTCTTTTCCAATGAGTCAACTTTTCTCATGAGGTGGCCAAGGTATTAGAGTTTCAGCTTTAGCATCATTCCTTCCCAAGAAATTCCAGGGTTGATCTCCTTCAGAATGGAGTGGTTGGATCTCCTTGCAGTCCAAGGGACTCTTAAGAGTCTTCTCCAATACCATAGTTCAAAAGCATCAATTCTTCAGCACTCAGCCTTCTTCACAGTCCAACTCTCACATCCATACATGACCACAGGAAAAACCATAGCCTTGACTAGATGGACCTTAGTGGGCAAAGTAATATCTCTGCTGTTGAATATACTATCTAGGTTGGTCATAACTTTTCTTCTAAGGAGTAAGCGTCTTTTAATTTCATGGCTGCAGTCACCATCTGCAGTGATTTTGGAGCCCCCCAAAATAAAGTCTGACACTGTTTCCACTGTTTCCCCATCTATTTCCCATGAAGTGATGGGACCGGATGCCATGATCTTCGTTTTCTGAATGTTGAGCTTTAAGCCAACTTTTTCACTCTCCTCTTTCACTTTCATCAAGAGGCTTTTGAGTTCCTCTTCACTTTCTGCCATAAGGGTGGTGTTATCTGCATATCTGAGGTGACTGATATTTCTTTCGGCAGTCTTGATTCCAGCTTGTGTTTCTTCCAGTCCAGCGTTTCTCATGATGTACTCTGCATATAAGTTAAATAAGCAGGGTGACAATATATAGCCTTGATGTACTCCTTTTCCTATTTGGAACCAGTCTGTTGTTCCATGTCCAGTTCTAACTGTTACTTCCTGACCTGCATACAG
>SJYW01009290.1:106527-155517 GCA_006410735.1 Raphicerus campestris | reverse complement strand
TTCAGCTTTAGCATCATTCCTTCCCAAGAAATTCCAGGGTTGATCTCCTTCAGAATGGAGTGGTTGGATCTCCTTGCAGTCCAAGGGACTCTTAAGAGTCTTCTCCAATACCATAGTTCAAAAGCATCAATTCTTCAGCACTCAGCCTTCTTCACAGTCCAACTCTCACATCCATACATGACCACAGGAAAAACCATAGCCTTGACTAGATGGACCTTAGTGGGCAAAGTAATATCTCTGCTGTTGAATATACTATCTAGGTTGGTCATAACTTTTCTTCTAAGGAGTAAGCGTCTTTTAATTTCATGGCTGCAGTCACCATCTGCAGTGATTTTGGAGCCCCCCAAAATAAAGTCTGACACTGTTTCCACTGTTTCCCCATCTATTTCCCATGAAGTGATGGGACCGGATGCCATGATCTTCGTTTTCTGAATGTTGAGCTTTAAGCCAACTTTTTCACTCTCCTCTTTCACTTTCATCAAGAGGCTTTTGAGTTCCTCTTCACTTTCTGCCATAAGGGTGGTGTTATCTGCATATCTGAGGTGACTGATATTTCTTTCGGCAGTCTTGATTCCAGCTTGTGTTTCTTCCAGTCCAGCGTTTCTCATGATGTACTCTGCATATAAGTTAAATAAGCAGGGTGACAATATATAGCCTTGATGTACTCCTTTTCCTATTTGGAACCAGTCTGTTGTTCCATGTCCAGTTCTAACTGTTACTTCCTGACCTGCATACAGGTTTCTCAAGAGGCAGGTCAGGTGGTCTGGTATTCCCATCTCTTTCAGAATTTTCCACAGTTTATGTGATCCACACAGTCAAAGGCTTTGGCATAGTCAAAAAAGCAGAAATAGATGTTTTTTTTGAACTCTCCTGCTTTTTTGATGATCCAGTGGATGTTGGCAATTTGATCTCTGGTTCCTCTGCCTTTTCTAAAACCAGCTTGAACATCAGGGAGTTCCCGGTTCATGTGTTGCTGAAGTCTGGCTTGGGGAATGTGGAGCGTCACTTTTATCTTGGCCCAGCCTTCTGCATGGGGCTTTGAGGTTGTATCTTAGGTTTATAACCTGGAGTTGAAACATAGCTCCGACATCAACTGGAGAGTAGGCAGCTAGTCAATGGTCATCTGTCCTCGTTGCTCTCTGGGCTGGCAGCCCCTGCTCTTTCCTATCTACACTTGGCCCCTGGAGTCTTTTGCCAGACTGCGCATGGTTTAAACAGGAGGGAAGGGGACAGGGCACAACCTTTAAAAGACTGACATGGTCATAGGACATGACAGAAACCAGTTAGAACCAGCTAGGTCCAAGATGGTGGAAGAGTTCACTTCCAGTAGACCCAGAGCCTCATCATACACTCCTTGAAACACACTAGCATGCTAAGTGATACAACCACTAGTATCTGTGGTGTCTAAGACCAAAATGTGGGCAGTAGCCCAGTTCCTAAAAATCTTTGCCCCTTCCCTAAAATAATAGAAATGATCCTCCCACTCATTAGTCAAAGAAATTACCCAGTCCATACACTTACCCTGCCATATTTTGAGGCTCTTTCTTTCACTTTCTGAGTTGGTCCACATTCTGTGTGAGTGTGTTTCTCTCTAAGGAAATCCACTTCTTACTGATCATTTCATCTCCGAATTCTTTGTGATGAAGTAAGAACCTCAAATTCACCGACAAAAGTTTCATCTGCCTAGACCCTCTCCCTCCTGCTTTTTCTAAGATACTCTGCCTGTTGTGTGAATTTTCTTACCTTTTACTTCCTCCATAAACTATCTGAGTTTTCCCACAGGAGAGGGTTGACAAGTTTAGCAACTAAAAGGATACCCAGTTAAATTTGAACTTAAGATAAACTATGAATAAAATATAAATATGTTTCAGAGTTTGCATGGGATATACTTATAGTAAAAATGATTTGTCACTTATCTGAATTTAAATATAATAGATTACTGGTGTTTTTCCCTGCAATTCTTCAAAGGGTTGTTTGGGAATCTTTGCGTAACTCACACCCTTTATCTTCCTGAAGTGAGGAAGTAGAATTGTCACCAATATGAAAGAGAAAGGGAAAAATCCAGGGGAAAACTCACGTGTTAAGATTTCATGATGTTATCCAGTTGAAATAACTATACTGAGTGTATATAATGTACTCATTTCCAAGCAAAAGAGAAATCTTTAGTGGTATATAGAAACTTTGGAAATATTTCATAGGTACTTACTTTGCATTTTCAGTGAAGCTGGTTTCAGTAAAGTTGGGAAGCAGCAGAGAGTGTTAGTAAAGGGTGTGTGTTATGGACTCCACCCCCCGCATTCTGATCCTGACTCTGTGTGTGTGTGCATGCTAAGTCGCTTCTGTCATGTGCAACCCTTTCCAACCCTATGGACTGTAGCCCACCAGGCTCCTCTGTCCATGGGATTTTCTAGGCAAGAATACTGGAGTGGGTTGCCATGCCCTCCTTCCCCTGATCTTCCCCACCCAGGGATCGAACCAGCATTGCTTACATCTCCTGCGTTGGCAGGAAGGTTCTTTACCACTAGCACCACCTGGGAAGCCCAGTCCTGACTCCACCACTTACTAACTGTGTAACCTTGGGCAAGGTCATATCTTCTGGGCCTCAGTTTCCCTCATCTGTGAAGGGAGATAACAATTGTATCTGCCAAACAGGGTTGTTTTGTTTTGTTTGTTTGTTGAATATTAAATGAATTAATCCATTTTTTGTGGCACGTGGTAAATACTCAATTCCTCCTGCTACTATATGATTCTCCCTAGTCACTGTGCTAAGCACATTTCTAGGAAGACTTTTATATTTGAATGCCAGTATCTCTGAGAAGAATAATAGGTAGGAACAGGACTTCAGACTCAAGTGTGGTATAAAGTTTGCCCCAGGTGATTCAGACAAAATGCCTATGGTCTTCCCCAGCCCAGCTGACTACCAGTGACTTGAGGGGCTGCATAAAACAAAGTTGCACAGAATGTCTTATACTCTTGAGCTCTAAGTGGATAGACTCTTTCACATATATCCAGCGTCTTTGTAAAAATGTAATGTTTTGAAGTGTTTTTGCTTTCTAAAAAGTATACTGAGCACACGGTGGAGGAAACAGAGTAGATGAGGTTCTGTTTTGGTTGTTTTAACCTTATTTTCCAAATAAATTAAGAGAAAGACAGATGCACTTACAAAGGAATATTTTATTAATTTTAAATGCAAGCTCATCTCCCAATTGCCCACTCCAGTGTTCTCGCCTGGAGAATCCCAGGGACAGAGGAGCCTGGTGGGCTGCCATCTATGGGGTGGCACAAAGTCGGACACCACTGACGTGACTTAGCAGCAGCAGCAGCATCTCCCAATTATACTGTAAAATAGATAGCTACTGGGAACCTGCTATAAAGCACAGGGAACTCAGCTTGGTGCTCCGTGATGACCTAGAGGGGTGGGATGGAGAGTGGGAGGGAGGTCCAAGAGGGACCATATATACACATATGCATATACACATGTGTATACATATGTGTATATATGGCTGACTCACTTCACTGTACAGCAGCAACTAACGCAGCATTGTACAGCAACTATGTTATTGCTTAGTCACTAAGCTGTGTCCTATTCTTTTGCAATCCCATGGACTGTAGCCCACCAGGCTCCTCTGTCCATGGGATTTCACAGGCAAGAATACTGAAGTGGGTTACCATGCCCTCCTCCAGGGGATCTTCATGACCAAGGGATCGAACCCACATCTCCTGCACTAGCAGGTGGATTGTTTACCGCTGTGCCATATCCACCCACCAATGTGGGAGATGTGGGTTTGATACCTGGGTTGGGAAGATCCGAGAAGGAATGGCAGCCTGCTCCTGTATTTTTGCCTGGGAAATCCCATGGACAGAAGAGCCTAGCAGGCTACAGTCCATGGGGTTGCAAGAGTTGGACATGAGTTAGCAACTGAGCATGCATGCACATACACCAGGAGAGCACCTATACCCCAATAAAAAATAAAAATAAAAAGCAACGCATGCTAAAATGTGTTCATTTGAACTATTTTAAAATTAAATTAATATACGCCTTTTATTTAGGATTTTTGAAATTTAAATATGTAAGTAATCCTTGGACTGCAAGCAGATCTAACCAGTCCATGCTAAAGGAGATCAGTCCTGGGTGTTCTTTGGAAGAAATGATGCTAAAGCTGAAACTCCAGTACTGTGGCCACCTCATGCAAAGGGCTGACTCATTGGAAAAGACTCTGATGCTGGGAGGGATTGGGGGCAGGAGGAGAAGGGGACGACAGAGGATGAGATGGCTGGATGGCATCACCAACTCGATGGACGTGAGTTTGAGTGAACTCTGGGAGTTGGTGATGGACAGGGAGCCCTGGTGTGCTGCAATTCATGGGGTCGCAGAGAATTGGACATGACTGAGCAACTGAACTGAACTGAACTGAATCCTTGGTAGTTATAGGAGAAAAGTCAGTGAAGATAAATAAATAGGAAAAAGCCTCAAAGATGAGATGGAGACAAGCCCCGTAATTATTTTATTGTAGGCATGTGATATTTTGAATAACTAGAATGTCTATACAGTATATGTGTGTGTTAGTTGCTCAGTAGTGTCTGACTCTTTGTGACCCCATGGACCATAACCTGCAAGGTTCCTCTGTCCATGGGATTCTTCAGGCAAGAAGACTGTAGTGGGCTGCCAGTTCCTTCTCTAGGGGTTCTTCCCCACCCAGGGATCGAACTGGGTCTCCCACATTGCAGTCAGATCCTTTACCATCTGAGCCACCATAAACATGTATATAAAAAACCAGTGAGTTATCTTATATGGTTTTTTGTTTGACTTTATCACTTAACTAAGTCTTGTAAACATGTTTTTTAAAAATATATAAGTGATATTAATGCAAAATATTTGAATAGTTTGATAGTCTGAAGAATTCTGAAATGCATAACAATTACACAGGTGAATTTGATTATGATGTTCCAAATGATCTACCTGATATTTTAGCAAGTAACAAAACCAGTAGAATTTTCACAATACTCAAAATGTCATAATTTTGTAATGCTAAAATAATTAAAGCAGTTATAATTATTTAATGCTTCTGTTAAATGCTAATACCCTAACTAATTCACTTGTTTATTTATTCTTTTATTCAGTTATTCAGTCGTTTAAAAATCACTGAGGACATTGTAGCTGCTTGGTCTGTTGTTACTTAGCCGCTCAGTCATGTCTGATTCTTTGCCATCCCATGGACTGCAGCACACCAGGCTTCCCTGATTTTCACTGTCTGCCAGTTTGCTTAGACGCATATCCATTGAGTTGATGATACCGTCTAACCATCTCATCCTCTGTCACCTCTTTCTCCTCCTCCTCCACTAAGTATGTAGTGGTTAATGAAATGGACATGGTGCATGCCCTCCCAGAGCTTAAAATCTAATTTGACAGTAGGTAATAAAGAAGTATACAAACAAATTAATGTATAATTGAAAAATTTGGTAAGTAAATTAGTGTGTTTTGATTACAGATAATCTAGAGATTAGTGATTAGAACAGGCTTAGATATAGTACAGTCAGTAAAGAATCTGCCTGCAGTGCAGATCAAACCAGAACACCAAGGTTTGATCCCTGGGTTGGGAAGATCCCTTGGAAAAGGAAGTGGCAACACACTCCAGTATTCTTGCCTGGGAAATTCCATGGACAGAGGAACCTAGCAGGATATAGTCCATGGGGTCGCAAGAGTTGGACCTGACTTAGCAACTAAACCACCAGATACAGTACAAATGTAAGAACTGTTGTGCTTGTGGCTCAGTATTCTAATTCTCATCTGAAATCAGAGAGGAAAGTTTTATTATATTCCTTTTACAGATGGAGAATATGAGACTCAGAGACGTCACATTAACAGGAAACTATGCTGCCATAAAATCTAACCGTCGTGTGAGAGAACATTCTGAAGTGCACGTTTCCATTTTTACTGCTTACCCACTAGGCCATTCCTGTTAATAGGGCTTTTTGTAATGCAAGAGTAGCCTGGAGTGATCCCTGGAGGTTAAAGTCATCGGATGTGCATAATTAGTAGTGACAGGTTCCATTCGATCTTTGTTTCCCATCTTTTATTTATTAGGAAACAACTCTGAATTGCATCTTAATGAGAGAAAGAACTATTGACTTTCGGACAAATTTTGGAATATTTGGGACAATGGATACATGAATATATTTTAGCATCTTTACAAACATGAATTTGGGTACTGAGATTTGGGGATGAATAGAAGAGCATAGTTCAGGGTCATCAGTGCTACTAAGCCCCTGGGTTATGGTGACTACTATGGAGGACAGATTCCCACGCTTGGACAGTGAGTGGTGCAGCAGACAGAATGAAAATCCTGTAGAAAATAAAAGCTCCTCCCCTCTAAAAGAGGATGTGTACTTGAATGGGTGCTCACATCCCATAGGTTTAAAAAGCTGGCCTCAGAGCATCTATGATCAGGACTGGAATCTTCCCCAGAAAACGGCCCTATGTGTGCTTTAACACAGAAGTTTGACTAGGCAATGGAGTCCCCGTGTTTTGCTCTGTATCATGGCATGATCACGATGTATTTATCTTATGTAATTTCCCATACAGGTATTTCAATTTTTCTTCCATGATTACAAACAAGAAGAAAACCCAATCAATAAGGTGTCTAATTGAATCCTATATCTTGTTGAAGGAAACAGAATAATTAGCTGTTGGCTGTAAACCATCTGAATGTTGGAGAATATTTTTCCACCTGGAGAGACCTTGAAAAGGGTGGCTATGGATAACACCAGAAAACTGTGTTCTCCTCCCTTTTTATAGTTGAAGAAATTGAGAAGGGGCCGCTGATACTCACTTTGGCCAGAAGCTCCCCGCATGGAGAAGTCCTCTCCATAGAAGAGGGCCACTATCCTATTGCCATTGTGAGGAACTTCACAACTATTTATTAGCCATCAGACCCACTGCATTGGCTTATATGCGACTGAGATCTTCATCTTAACTCTGAAATGGTAACTAAATCCAAAGGGCTTGGGGTGTGTCTTAGATACCCTTTAAACCTTCTTGGGTTTGGGTGAACTCCAGGAGTTGGTGATGGACAGGGAGGCCTGGTGTGCTGCGGTTCATGGGGTCACATAGGGTCAGACACGACTGAGCAACTGAACTGAACTGAACTGAAACCTTTTTGATAGTCAAGGACAGAGACAATGGGATTTTAACTGGAACTGGCCTTGAGACCTGAAAGACCATTTATTGGTACAGTCTGTAAGGCAGTTTAAGATTAGCTGGTTGAATTCCCTGTGTCATAGTTGAGAAGTTAGATGTTAAAAAAAAAAAAAGCAAATTCCATGTCAGGTCACCTTTAAGTAGATATTATGAAACTTTAAATACAAGTTACTTTTCTTCTTAGTGGGAGGCTGCTGAAGATTGCTAAGGTGACTCCCATTTATAAGGAACCAGAGTAAAAGATCTTGGCAGCTATTGTTCCTGGTAATCAGTTCCTTCTCTCCTATCCTGAAATTACTTCCAAGGTAGTTCATAAACAGGTTTACACTTATTTTATGGCTCTCTGTTTAATAGTACCTCCCCAGTCTGAATTTTGCTCAAGATATTTTACCAACAGGGCTTAATTGATTGGCTCTATTAGATATGGATACCAAGTTAGAGAAAGCTTTGAAGTAAGTGTGGTTTTGTTTTTTTTTTCACGAAGAAGATCTGCTGGATTTTTAAGCTCACATCTGTTATCTTGCATTTGGCAAGAGCTAAGTCTATTATTTTCCTTGAGAAGGAATAAAATGTGATACAATTCTAGTACCTCTCCTAGTACCTGGTATATAATAGACGCCTAGTGAACAGTCAGTGAGCATTTGTTTATTGACAATTTATTTAAAAATTTATTGGTCATTTACTCTGACCAGACACCATGTCTTACACATAAAGTCAGTATAATACATCTGCATACTTCTATGGATGAATGAATGATTCTACTGAAGGTCATTATTATCTAGGAGGAAGCATCTATATAAATAATTGAAGAAGTAAGTGGAATAAGATGAATGTTTGATGGCTAAAAATAAAAGTACAGTTAAAACATTAAGGAGGGAAAAATTGCTTCTGTCTTAAGGTAATAATGATAAACTTCATAAAGGATATTATCTCTGTGCCCCCAACAATGTATGTCACCAACTTTAGAGTGTAAATGACATCTGACACCTACCTCACTGTGCCACTTGGGCTAAAGGAAACATTTAATGTTGGAGTTATCCATGTTTCTGGAGAAGGAAATGGCAACCCACTCCAGTATTCTTGCCTGGAAAATCCCATGGACAGAGAAGCCTGGCGGGCTACAGTCCACGGGGTCACGAAGAGCTGGGTGTGACCGAGCAACTTCATTTATCCATGTGTATTTCTTCAAAGAAAGATTTGGTGTTTTAAAATCGCAGAGCTCATTAGTCTTGAGCCCGAGCTTCAGTGAGTCTGTCCCAGATGCTCACACAATGGTTGCTTTCTCTACAGAATAGCGTGAGTTGTTAAGAGAGAGGAAAGTGAAGGAGAGGGAGAGAAAACTCTCTTTGTAGTGACTTTTTAGGAGTTCCCTAAATAGACAGCAGCAATAGAACCTTATGCAGGACTTGAAAAAAATGATCCAAATGAAGGTTAAGTAGACAGAGTCAGTTACTTCTGATCCAATCTTAAGTGAAATAAAACCAGATCTAAACATATACATGAGAAGCAATAATTATGGTAAATACATAAAACAGAGTATATAGTAACATACTCCTGAGAAATACAGAAATGCATTATAATAATTGCTTTAGGATGGAGAAACCATTTTTAAAAAATTCCAACAATGATCATATTTTAACTATGAAAACAGAAACTTAATTTTTAAAAATTAATTTTTATTGGAGTAATAGCTTTAAAACTTTACTTTTTAAAGAGAGACTTGACGTTTAGGAGAAAAGCCTTGCAGGAAAATGAATCCCCTTCAAGATCATACCAGGGAGGTGGGAGAAGATCTCTTCACTTAGCTTTAGACATTTTGTCATAAAGGATGGAGAAATACTTTAGCTCTTTATCTTGCTGCAGTGCTGTTTCCATTCGATATGTGCTCATAATACCGACGTATTATTTTCTGAAAGCGTTCTGAAACCATGCTAGTTTTAGTGGGTTCAAGGTCACACAGTTCATCCTGGAATGGCTCCTTGGAGGCAGGTTAAGGAGACCACCCAGAACTGACTGCTCTTGGACACACCCCATTATTAAGGTTCAGAGAGAGCTCAGTCAACCCTGTGATGGCTGACGTGAACTAGCAAAAAAGGTCACTAGGAACAAACTTCTTCTAAAGTATCCACTAGCATTAGAAATCCTCAGAGATACGGAGGCTCCTTTAAGTCAATCAGTAACACTTTCCAAGTGTCACAAAGACGCTGTGTTGGGATCTCGTCTCACCTCTCCCCAGTATTTGGCTGACTCTGTTAGGATAAAACAATAGCACCTAAATTCTTTTTTTTTCTAATACTCTTTCCAGAGGAGCATGCGTGCATGTGCTAAGTCTCTTCAAGTCATGTCCAACTCTTTATGACCCTATGCAATTAGCCTGCCAGGCTCCTCTGTCCATGGGAACTTCTGGGCAAGAATACTGGAGTAGATTGCCATTTCTTTCTCCAGGGGATCTTCCTGACCCAGGGATTGAACTTGTGTCTCATTTTTCTCTTGCATTGGCAGACGGGTTATTGACCGCTAGTGCCACCTGATACCAACAGCTAAAACTTCTCATGAATAGCTTCAACTTATAACGCACAGTAGATTTATAATGTAGACTATTTGTATAGTAATGATGATGAGGGCTGGACTAAGTTCTTAGAGAAATGGTATATTTATTAAACTTCCCCTTTGTGATTTCAGATCTAAATTATCCCTTTTATTCTAGAATCTCAACTTTTTTTTTGCCAGAAGGTTCAGAATTCTCTCCTTGAACAGATCTTTGATCTTAATTTTGATCCCTTGGAGACACAGTTATATAAGGAAGCATTAATCTTGTTGGTCCCAACAAGGCTGACTTGTACTAAGATTTCCGTCTGTGTTTGTTACGTGGTGTAAATAAGCCCTATTTTCTTTCTGCCTGTTTTGATGGCATCTGTGAGTTATGCTCCTCCATCAAGTTGAGTCTGAACTGGCTTGGGGGCTTGACCAAGGCAGGGGTGAGTGTCATGTCCCCTTTAGGCTCCCTTTCTCTTAGGGAAGTTGGCCTTCAGTTTTTGCTTATCCTTCTCACTCTATGTTCCCGACCCTTCTCTTTACATTGGATTCTTTTTGCTGCCTGGTCTTCAGATACAACACTCTAGTGTGTCTCTGTGGTTTGAGCAACCGCCACCCTGCTGTCCCTGGAGGGGACTTTGGAGGAAATGTCAGCCCAATTTCATTTCTGAAGCAACTGGCATCTCAAATTCTGCCTTAAGTCACCTTAACCCAATTTAAAACTTTCTTGTCCTCACAGCTTTTATAGATCAGCAGCATATGTCTTGCCTAGCCATCAACTCTAATAAGAGCAGACAGACTCCTGTGGAATCAGCCTGCATCCATGTGTCATCTGAAACAGAACCTTTTGTCAGGTTGGGAAAGTGGAATTTATCAGTTTAAAATAGAGGACATCCTCAGCGGAGTTGCAGCCGTGCCAGAGTTACATTCTTCCAGAAGGGAATACACAAACATAGCCGAGCTGGCAGGAGCAGCCTGGGATGTGTTGTTGCCTCCCTCAAAGGTGGAGTCTAAGACCCCTGGGCCATCTGGCACTGGCAGCAGAGTCTTGACCACCCATTAGCACATTTCCTGGGCTGAGCATTGCCCTTTGGCTGAACCCTCTAAACACGGTTTAAAGCTGCTGTTACTTTAGACCCAAGAGTGTCTTATCAGCACTTTTTGTTTTTATTGTAATGGCCTCCTTTGGTTCAGATGCCATGGTGCTATGCCAGAAAGAAAAAAATAAGAATAAGCAAAAATAAATTTAAAAAGCAGGCTGGAGATAATTATGTATAGCATAATCACTATTAGGTAAAACAAAAAGGTACTGTTAGAAGGTTGTTTCACTTCTTGAGCTGTCTCTGATCTCACATGCTAGTAAAGTCATGCTCAAAATTCTCCAAGCCAGGCTTCAGCAATACGTGAACCATGAACTTCCTAATGTTCAAGCTGGTTTTAGAAAAGGCAGAGGAACCAGAGATCAAATTACCAACATCCGCTGGATCATGGAAAAAGCAAGAGTTCCAGAAAAACATCTATTTCTGCTTCACTGACTATGCCGATGCCTTTGACTGTGGGGATCACAATAAACTGGAAAATTCTGAAAGAGATGGGAATACCATTCCACCTGACCTGCCTCTTGAGAAATCTGTATGCAGGTCAGGAAGTAATAGTTAGAACTGGACATGGAACAACAGACTGGTTCCAAATAGGAAAAGGGGTACGTCAAGGCTGTATATTGTCACCCTGCTTATTGAACTTCTCTGCAGAGTACATCATGAGAAACGCTGGACTGAAAGAAACACAAGCTGGAATCAAGATTGCTGGAAGAAATATCAATCACCTCAGATATGCAGATGACACCACCCTTATGGCAGAAAGTGAAGAGGAATTCAAAAGCCTCTTGATGAAAGTGAAAGAGGAGAGCAAAAAAGTTGGCTTAAAGCTCAACATTCAGAAAACGAAGATCATGNCCATAACCTGCAAGGTTCCTCTGTCCATGGGATTCTTCAGGCAAGAAGACTGTAGTGGGCTGCCAGTTCCTTCTCTAGGGGTTCTTCCCCACCCAGGGATCGAACTGGGTCTCCCACATTGCAGTCAGATCCTTTACCATCTGAGCCACCATAAACATGTATATAAAAAACCAGTGAGTTATCTTATATGGTTTTTTGTTTGACTTTATCACTTAACTAAGTCTTGTAAACATGTTTTTTAAAAATATATAAGTGATATTAATGCAAAATATTTGAATAGTTTGATAGTCTGAAGAATTCTGAAATGCATAACAATTACACAGGTGAATTTGATTATGATGTTCCAAATGATCTACCTGATATTTTAGCAAGTAACAAAACCAGTAGAATTTTCACAATACTCAAAATGTCATAATTTTGTAATGCTAAAATAATTAAAGCAGTTATAATTATTTAATGCTTCTGTTAAATGCTAATACCCTAACTAATTCACTTGTTTATTTATTCTTTTATTCAGTTATTCAGTCGTTTAAAAATCACTGAGGACATTGTAGCTGCTTGGTCTGTTGTTACTTAGCCGCTCAGTCTGTTGTTACTTAGCCGCTCAGTCATGTCTGATTCTTTGCCATCCCATGGACTGCAGCACACCAGGCTTCCCTGATTTTCACTGTCTGCCAGTTTGCTTAGACGCATATCCATTGAGTTGATGATACCGTCTAACCATCTCATCCTCTGTCACCTCTTTCTCCTCCTCCTCCACTAAGTATGTAGTGGTTAATGAAATGGACATGGTGCATGCCCTCCCAGAGCTTAAAATCTAATTTGACAGTAGGTAATAAAGAAGTATACAAACAAATTAATGTATAATTGAAAAATTTGGTAAGTAAATTAGTGTGTTTTGATTACAGATAATCTAGAGATTAGTGATTAGAACAGGCTTAGATATAGTACAGTCAGTAAAGAATCTGCCTGCAGTGCAGATCAAACCAGAACACCAAGGTTTGATCCCTGGGTTGGGAAGATCCCTTGGAAAAGGAAGTGGCAACACACTCCAGTATTCTTGCCTGGGAAATTCCATGGACAGAGGAACCTAGCAGGATATAGTCCATGGGGTCGCAAGAGTTGGACCTGACTTAGCAACTAAACCACCAGATACAGTACAAATGTAAGAACTGTTGTGCTTGTGGCTCAGTATTCTAATTCTCATCTGAAATCAGAGAGGAAAGTTTTATTATATTCCTTTTACAGATGGAGAATATGAGACTCAGAGACGTCACATTAACAGGAAACTATGCTGCCATAAAATCTAACCGTCGTGTGAGAGAACATT
The DNA here is from genome assembly GCA_006410735.1 of Raphicerus campestris. Taxonomy (NCBI): domain Eukaryota; kingdom Metazoa; phylum Chordata; class Mammalia; order Artiodactyla; family Bovidae; genus Raphicerus; species Raphicerus campestris. The sequence goes on along the minus strand of SJYW01009290.1, from coordinate 142,499 downwards.
CTGAAGTGCACGTTTCCATTTTTACTGCTTACCCACTAGGCCATTCCTGTTAATAGGGCTTTTTGTAATGCAAGAGTAGCCTGGAGTGATCCCTGGAGGTTAAAGTCATCGGATGTGCATAATTAGTAGTGACAGGTTCCATTCGATCTTTGTTTCCCATCTTTTATTTATTAGGAAACAACTCTGAATTGCATCTTAATGAGAGAAAGAACTATTGACTTTCGGACAAATTTTGGAATATTTGGGACAATGGATACATGAATATATTTTGGCATCTTTACAAACATGAATTTGGGTACTGAGATTTGGGGATGAATAGAAGAGCATAGTTCAGGGTCATCAGTGCTACTAAGCCCCTGGGTTATGGTGACTACTATGGAGGACAGATTCCCACGCTTGGACAGTGAGTGGTGCAGCAGACAGAATGAAAATCCTGTAGAAAATAAAAGCTCCTCCCCTCTAAAAGAGGATGTGTACTTGAATGGGTGCTCACATCCCATAGGTTTAAAAAGCTGGCCTCAGAGCATCTATGATCAGGACTGGAATCTTCCCCAGAAAACGGCCCTATGTGTGCTTTAACACAGAAGTTTGACTAGGCAATGGAGTCCCCGTGTTTTGCTCTGTATCATGGCATGATCACGATGTATTTATCTTATGTAATTTCCCATACAGGTATTTCAATTTTTCTTCCATGATTACAAACAAGAAGAAAACCCAATCAATAAGGTGTCTAATTGAATCCTATATCTTGTTGAAGGAAACAGAATAATTAGCTGTTGGCTGTAAACCATCTGAATGTTGGAGAATATTTTTCCACCTGGAGAGACCTTGAAAAGGGTGGCTATGGATAACACCAGAAAACTGTGTTCTCCTCCCTTTTTATAGTTGAAGAAATTGAGAAGGGGCCGCTGATACTCACTTTGGCCAGAAGCTCCCCGCATGGAGAAGTCCTCTCCATAGAAGAGGGCCACTATCCTATTGCCATTGTGAGGAACTTCACAACTATTTATTAGCCATCAGACCCACTGCATTGGCTTATATGCGACTGAGATCTTCATCTTAACTCTGAAATGGTAACTAAATCCAAAGGGCTTGGGGTGTGTCTTAGATACCCTTTAAACCTTCTTGGGTTTGGGTGAACTCCAGGAGTTGGTGATGGACAGGGAGGCCTGGTGTGCTGCGGTTCATGGGGTCACATAGGGTCAGACACGACTGAGCAACTGAACTGAACTGAACTGAAACCTTTTTGATAGTCAAGGACAGAGACAATGGGATTTTAACTGGAACTGGCCTTGAGACCTGAAAGACCATTTATTGGTACAGTCTGTAAGGCAGTTTAAGATTAGCTGGTTGAATTCCCTGTGTCATAGTTGAGAAGTTAGATGTTAAAAAAAAAAAAAGCAAATTCCATGTCAGGTCACCTTTAAGTAGATATTATGAAACTTTAAATACAAGTTACTTTTCTTCTTAGTGGGAGGCTGCTGAAGATTGCTAAGGTGACTCCCATTTATAAGGAACCAGAGTAAAAGATCTTGGCAGCTATTGTTCCTGGTAATCAGTTCCTTCTCTCCTATCCTGAAATTACTTCCAAGGTAGTTCATAAACAGGTTTACACTTATTTTATGGCTCTCTGTTTAATAGTACCTCCCCAGTCTGAATTTTGCTCAAGATATTTTACCAACAGGGCTTAATTGATTGGCTCTATTAGATATGGATACCAAGTTAGAGAAAGCTTTGAAGTAAGTGTGGTTTTGTTTTTTTTTTCACGAAGAAGATCTGCTGGATTTTTAAGCTCACATCTGTTATCTTGCATTTGGCAAGAGCTAAGTCTATTATTTTCCTTGAGAAGGAATAAAATGTGATACAATTCTAGTACCTCTCCTAGTACCTGGTATATAATAGACGCCTAGTGAACAGTCAGTGAGCATTTGTTTATTGACAATTTATTTAAAAATTTATTGGTCATTTACTCTGACCAGACACCATGTCTTACACATAAAGTCAGTATAATACATCTGCATACTTCTATGGATGAATGAATGATTCTACTGAAGGTCATTATTATCTAGGAGGAAGCATCTATATAAATAATTGAAGAAGTAAGTGGAATAAGATGAATGTTTGATGGCTAAAAATAAAAGTACAGTTAAAACATTAAGGAGGGAAAAATTGCTTCTGTCTTAAGGTAATAATGATAAACTTCATAAAGGATATTATCTCTGTGCCCCCAACAATGTATGTCACCAACTTTAGAGTGTAAATGACATCTGACACCTACCTCACTGTGCCACTTGGGCTAAAGGAAACATTTAATGTTGGAGTTATCCATGTTTCTGGAGAAGGAAATGGCAACCCACTCCAGTATTCTTGCCTGGAAAATCCCATGGACAGAGAAGCCTGGCGGGCTACAGTCCACGGGGTCACGAAGAGCTGGGTGTGACCGAGCAACTTCATTTATCCATGTGTATTTCTTCAAAGAAAGATTTGGTGTTTTAAAATCGCAGAGCTCATTAGTCTTGAGCCCGAGCTTCAGTGAGTCTGTCCCAGATGCTCACACAATGGTTGCTTTCTCTACAGAATAGCGTGAGTTGTTAAGAGAGAGGAAAGTGAAGGAGAGGGAGAGAAAACTCTCTTTGTAGTGACTTTTTAGGAGTTCCCTAAATAGACAGCAGCAATAGAACCTTATGCAGGACTTGAAAAAAATGATCCAAATGAAGGTTAAGTAGACAGAGTCAGTTACTTCTGATCCAATCTTAAGTGAAATAAAACCAGATCTAAACATATACATGAGAAGCAATAATTATGGTAAATACATAAAACAGAGTATATAGTAACATACTCCTGAGAAATACAGAAATGCATTATAATAATTGCTTTAGGATGGAGAAACCATTTTTAAAAAATTCCAACAATGATCATATTTTAACTATGAAAACAGAAACTTAATTTTTAAAAATTAATTTTTATTGGAGTAATAGCTTTAAAACTTTACTTTTTAAAGAGAGACTTGACGTTTAGGAGAAAAGCCTTGCAGGAAAATGAATCCCCTTCAAGATCATACCAGGGAGGTGGGAGAAGATCTCTTCACTTAGCTTTAGACATTTTGTCATAAAGGATGGAGAAATACTTTAGCTCTTTATCTTGCTGCAGTGCTGTTTCCATTCGATATGTGCTCATAATACCGACGTATTATTTTCTGAAAGCGTTCTGAAACCATGCTAGTTTTAGTGGGTTCAAGGTCACACAGTTCATCCTGGAATGGCTCCTTGGAGGCAGGTTAAGGAGACCACCCAGAACTGACTGCTCTTGGACACACCCCATTATTAAGGTTCAGAGAGAGCTCAGTCAACCCTGTGATGGCTGACGTGAACTAGCAAAAAAGGTCACTAGGAACAAACTTCTTCTAAAGTATCCACTAGCATTAGAAATCCTCAGAGATACGGAGGCTCCTTTAAGTCAATCAGTAACACTTTCCAAGTGTCACAAAGACGCTGTGTTGGGATCTCGTCTCACCTCTCCCCAGTATTTGGCTGACTCTGTTAGGATAAAACAATAGCACCTAAATTCTTTTTTTTTCTAATACTCTTTCCAGAGGAGCATGCGTGCATGTGCTAAGTCTCTTCAAGTCATGTCCAACTCTTTATGACCCTATGCAATTAGCCTGCCAGGCTCCTCTGTCCATGGGAACTTCTGGGCAAGAATACTGGAGTAGATTGCCATTTCTTTCTCCAGGGGATCTTCCTGACCCAGGGATTGAACTTGTGTCTCATTTTTCTCTTGCATTGGCAGACGGGTTATTGACCGCTAGTGCCACCTGATACCAACAGCTAAAACTTCTCATGAATAGCTTCAACTTATAACGCACAGTAGATTTATAATGTAGACTATTTGTATAGTAATGATGATGAGGGCTGGACTAAGTTCTTAGAGAAATGGTATATTTATTAAACTTCCCCTTTGTGATTTCAGATCTAAATTATCCCTTTTATTCTAGAATCTCAACTTTTTTTTTGCCAGAAGGTTCAGAATTCTCTCCTTGAACAGATCTTTGATCTTAATTTTGATCCCTTGGAGACACAGTTATATAAGTAAGCATTAATCTTGTTGGTCCCAACAAGGCTGACTTGTACTAAGATTTCCGTCTGTGTTTGTTACGTGGTGTAAATAAGCCCTATTTTCTTTCTGCCTGTTTTGATGGCATCTGTGAGTTATGCTCCTCCATCAAGTTGAGTCTGAACTGGCTTGGGGGCTTGACCAAGGCAGGGGTGAGTGTCATGTCCCCTTTAGGCTCCCTTTCTCTTAGGGAAGTTGGCCTTCAGTTTTTGCTTATCCTTCTCACTCTATGTTCCCGACCCTTCTCTTTACATTGGATTCTTTTTGCTGCCTGGTCTTCAGATACAACACTCTAGTGTGTCTCTGTGGTTTGAGCAACCGCCACCCTGCTGTCCCTGGAGGGGACTTTGGAGGAAATGTCAGCCCAATTTCATTTCTGAAGCAACTGGCATCTCAAATTCTGCCTTAAGTCACCTTAACCCAATTTAAAACTTTCTTGTCCTCACAGCTTTTATAGATCAGCAGCATATGTCTTGCCTAGCCATCAACTCTAATAAGAGCAGACAGACTCCTGTGGAATCAGCCTGCATCCATGTGTCATCTGAAACAGAACCTTTTGTCAGGTTGGGAAAGTGGAATTTATCAGTTTAAAATAGAGGACATCCTCAGCGGAGTTGCAGCCGTGCCAGAGTTACATTCTTCCAGAAGGGAATACACAAACATAGCCGAGCTGGCAGGAGCAGCCTGGGATGTGTTGTTGCCTCCCTCAAAGGTGGAGTCTAAGACCCCTGGGCCATCTGGCACTGGCAGCAGAGTCTTGACCACCCATTAGCACATTTCCTGGGCTGAGCATTGCCCTTTGGCTGAACCCTCTAAACACGGTTTAAAGCTGCTGTTACTTTAGACCCAAGAGTGTCTTATCAGCACTTTTTGTTTTTATTGTAATGGCCTCCTTTGGTTCAGATGCCATGGTGCTATGCCAGAAAGAAAAAAATAAGAATAAGCAAAAATAAATTTAAAAAGCAGGCTGGAGATAATTATGTATAGCATAATCACTATTAGGTAAAACAAAAAGGTACTGTTAGAAGGTTGTTTCACTTCTTGAGCTGTCTCTGATCTCACATGCTAGTAAAGTCATGCTCAAAATTCTCCAAGCCAGGCTTCAGCAATACGTGAACCATGAACTTCCTAATGTTCAAGCTGGTTTTAGAAAAGGCAGAGGAACCAGAGATCAAATTACCAACATCCGCTGGATCATGGAAAAAGCAAGAGTTCCAGAAAAACATCTATTTCTGCTTCACTGACTATGCCGATGCCTTTGACTGTGGGGATCACAATAAACTGGAAAATTCTGAAAGAGATGGGAATACCATTCCACCTGACCTGCCTCTTGAGAAATCTGTATGCAGGTCAGGAAGTAATAGTTAGAACTGGACATGGAACAACAGACTGGTTCCAAATAGGAAAAGGGGTACGTCAAGGCTGTATATTGTCACCCTGCTTATTGAACTTCTCTGCAGAGTACATCATGAGAAACGCTGGACTGAAAGAAACACAAGCTGGAATCAAGATTGCTGGAAGAAATATCAATCACCTCAGATATGCAGATGACACCACCCTTATGGCAGAAAGTGAAGAGGAATTCAAAAGCCTCTTGATGAAAGTGAAAGAGGAGAGCAAAAAAGTTGGCTTAAAGCTCAACATTCAGAAAACGAAGATCATGGCATCCGGTCCCATCACTTCATGGGAAATAGATGGGGAAACAGTGTCAGACTTTATATTTTGGAGCTCCAAAATCACTGCAGATGGTGACTGCAGCCATGAAATTAAAAGACGCTTACTCCTTGGAAGAAAAGTTATGACCAACCTAGATAGTATATTCAAAAGCAGAGATATTACTTTGCCGACTTAGGTCAGTCTAGTCAAGGCTATGGTTTTTCCAGTGGTCATGTATGGATGTGAGAGTTGGACTGTGAAGAAGGCTGAGTGCCAAAGAATTGATGCTTTTGAACTGTGGTGTTGGAGAAGACTCCTGAGGGTCCCTTGGACTGCCAGGAGATCCAACCAGTCCATTCTGAAGGAGATCAGTCTTGGGATTTCTTTGAAGGAATGATGCTAAAGCTGAAACTCCAGTACCTTGGCACCTCATGTGAAGAGTTGACTCATTGGAAAAGATTCTGATGCTGGGAGGGATTAGGGGCAGGAGGAGAAGGGGACGACCGAGGATGAGATGGCTGGATGGCATCACGAACTTGATGGATGTGAGTCTGAGTGAACTCCGGCAGTTGGTGATGGACAGGGAGGCCTGGCGTGCTGCGATTCATGGGGTCACAAATATTCGGACATGACTGAGTGACTGAACTGAACTGAAAAACAATAGCTCTTAAAATATGTTCTCTAATATTTCCACCAAAAGAACATACAAGCAGTTAAAACTTCTCTGATAAGTTCAGCTTGTAATACATAGTGAAAGTGAAAGTGTTAGTTGCTCAGTTGTGTCTGACTCTTTGCTGCCCCATAGACTGTAGTTTGCCAGGCTCACGTGTCTGTGGGATCCTCTAGGCAACAAAGCTGAAGTGGGTTGCCATGCCCTCCTCCAGGGGATCTTCCCAACCTGGAGATCAAACCTGGTTCTCCTGCATTGCAGGCAGATTCTTTACTGTCTAAGCCACGAGGGAAGCCTACCATATAGGCTTGTTTGAATAATAATAGTGATGATGAGGATAAAGGTATTTACAAGGTTATAAGCTAAGCATTTTGCATATAACTACTCCTTCAATCATCTGTTGCCTCTATTTGGTATTACATCAGAAACAAATGGACTTCCCAGAAGGCTCAGATGGTAAAGAATCTGCCTGCAGTGCAGGAGACCTGTTTTTGATATCTAGATTGGGAAGGTCCCCTGGAGGAGGGCATGGAAACCACTTCAGTATTCGTGCCTGGAGAATCCCATGGACAGAGGAGCCTGGTGGGCTATGGTCCATGGGGTCACCGTTGGACACTACTGAGTGACTAAGAGCAGACTCCTTCAATACTCTGAAGAGGCCTGTAAGGAGGGAATTATCAGATGACAGAACTGAAGGTTAGAAAAGTGACTTTCTTGAGGCCACTCAGCTAGTCATTGCAGGAAACAGTTTAATTGCAGGCTCTTTATGTATCAGTTAGTATCTTATCAGGGAAGCAGAGTAGCTGTAAGTGACATGGAATAAATCAGTCACTAAAGGGAATCAATCTTTCTCAATTATGGGAGCTGGTGAAGTCTAAGGAAGGCCCTTGACTCTGCATCTCCAGTGGTAGGTTTGAAGTCACTGTTGCTAAGTCTTGAGAATTTGTTGTAAAGATATAGAGGTTTGTTTGTTTTTTTTTTTAATGGAACTATGGGCCCCAATAAGTGCCTGCAGTTAGCAGCTGGCGAGACATCAGGATCCGAGGTGCTACTCAATTGTCTTGTCAGTCTGTTCCTATCTCTTCTCTCTCTTGGCGCAGACTTTTGTCTCAGTTTCTCTGAGACATTTACTGCGTCTTCTCTTTGCAAAGTGATCAGCAGAGAATGTCTTGGTGCTGTGAATCCTCATAGAGATTCCAGGATGCAGAATCTCGGTGACCTTACCTAGATCAAGGGTCCAATCAACTAGGGAGGAGTGGAGTGAAGACACGGAGGGTCATGGCTGGGCAGCTTCCTCCAGAAGTATGATGTAACTGCGATGGTTCTAGAGCTCTATAAAGAGTGAATTGCCGGAAGTGGTGATGGAAATGGGAGAGCCATGAAGACCCTCTTACACCTACTCATTTCTGTAATTTGGGCCAGTGTAATAGTGTTGGAGGTGGACAGATATGGTCAGACTTTGGACATTTCTGAAAGTCGACAGGCTTGGCTAATTGTTTCTGAGACAGAGTCCCCTGAAACTGATCAGACAGTGGAGTTGAACTCTCACTTCTTTTTTTTTTTGTCTTTTAAAAATAAATTTTATTTTTTTAGAGAATTTTTAATTTTCAAAGCAAAATTGAACAGAAAACATAGAATTTTCATGTATTCCTTGTTCCCACACGTGTACAGCCTCCCCCACTGTGAATATGCTGTACATGGTGGTACATTTGTTACAAATGATGTTTTTTGACCCAGTTCATAGTATATATTAGGATTCACTCTTCGTGTACATTCTGAGAGTTTTGACACGTTTATTGACATGTATCCACCACTGTAGCATTAAACATAATAATTTCACTGCCCTAAAAATCCTCTGTGCTCTGCCTATTTGTCCTTCCTTCCTTCTTGGCAAATACTGATCTTTTAACTGTTTCTATAGTTTTTACCTTTCTAGAAAGTAATATATTTGGAACCAGACAGGGTGAAGTCTTTTCAGATTGGCTTCTTTTACTTAGTAATATGGATTTAGGATTTCTCCATGTCTTTTCATTGCTTGATAGTTCTGATANAGACTTTTGTCTCAGTTTCTCTGAGACATTTACTGCGTCTTCTCTTTGCAAAGTGATCAGCAGAGAATGTCTTGGTGCTGTGAATCCTCATAGAGATTCCAGGATGCAGAATCTCGGTGACCTTACCTAGATCAAGGGTCCAATCAACTAGGGAGGAGTGGAGTGAAGACACGGAGGGTCATGGCTGGGCAGCTTCCTCCAGAAGTATGATGTAACTGCGATGGTTCTAGAGCTCTATAAAGAGTGAATTGCCGGAAGTGGTGATGGAAATGGGAGAGCCATGAAGACCCTCTTACACCTACTCATTTCTGTAATTTGGGCCAGTGTAATAGTGTTGGAGGTGGACAGATATGGTCAGACTTTGGACATTTCTGAAAGTCGACAGGCTTGGCTAATTGTTTCTGAGACAGAGTCCCCTGAAACTGATCAGACAGTGGAGTTGAACTCTCACTTCTTTTTTTTTTTGTCTTTTAAAAATAAATTTTATTTTTTTAGAGAATTTTTAATTTTCAAAGCAAAATTGAACAGAAAACATAGAATTTTCATGTATTCCTTGTTCCCACACGTGTACAGCCTCCCCCACTGTGAATATGCTGTACATGGTGGTACATTTGTTACAAATGATGTTTTTTGACCCAGTTCATAGTATATATTAGGATTCACTCTTCGTGTACATTCTGAGAGTTTTGACACGTTTATTGACATGTATCCACCACTGTAGCATTAAACATAATAATTTCACTGCCCTAAAAATCCTCTGTGCTCTGCCTATTTGTCCTTCCTTCCTTCTTGGCAAATACTGATCTTTTAACTGTTTCTATAGTTTTTACCTTTCTAGAAAGTAATATATTTGGAACCAGACAGGGTGAAGTCTTTTCAGATTGGCTTCTTTTACTTAGTAATATGGATTTAGGATTTCTCCATGTCTTTTCATTGCTTGATAGTTCTGATATTTTAAGTCAACGTATTTGTTTCCAGGGCTTCCCTGGTGGCTCAGCAGTAAAAAAAATATATCCATAATGCAGGAGACATGTGTTTGATCCCTGGACTGAGAACATCTCCCAGAGAAGGAAATGACAGCTCACTCCAGTGTTCTTGTCTGGAAAGTCCCATGGACAGAGGAGGCTGGCCGGCTACAATTCATGGGGTCACAAAGAGTCAGACATGACTTAGGAACCAAACAACAACACAAAATTTGTTTCCAAGCGGATATAAAAATGAAGACTACCTTGGAAGGATTACATTCTGTTTGGGTTTTCATGGTTTTCAGATAATTGTAGAATCACTATAGAGATATAACCCCATCTCCACTTCTTGAATTCATGAAAACAGAAGAACAGAGATTACAAAATCTTTTAAATTTAATTATATTTTAACCATAACCCTTTATCCAAATTGCATAGATCCTTTTGGAATGTGCTTAGAAAAGAAACTCAATGACCAGAACTCCCATTTGACAGATTGGGTTAATTTTTAGTTTTTCAAATGAATTGGGGTTAAGCTGAATAATTCTCACTAGAGAATAACTACCCTCCCTCCCCAGAAGAACATACATTTAAGTTGACAGTCTCTTGGTTCTGAATCTGCAGATGTCTGTATCTTGAACATGCTATGATAGTACTTAGCACCTGTGCTGAAATTCTTGCAGACACTGGGGATTTGAGACCGAATGTCAGCTCCAAGTCTGATATTTATTGGCTTCAGTAACTCTCTCCTCATAACCTTCACCCAACCTTTAAATAGTTTGAGATTATTATATTTATCTGAGTGTTAATAAAAAAGTCATTACTCTGTAGTGGAGAACGGTATTTGAGTAACTGTGATGACTTGTTTCAATTCTAGAATATTATACTTTTGTCATTTGGGGGCTTTCTAAGCCACTAACTCTTCTCCTTAATATATTGTAATAAATATATTTTTGTATTTTATTTTCATTTTTATAATTTCATCATCTTAAGTGAATTTAAAGTCATTTACAAAAGGGAAAAGAGTAAAAGACTCTCCTTAGGCTCCAACACATTTAACTTCTAGTACTGAAATACTGTTATGCTGTTCTTATTTTATTGCACCTATTAATATTTATGTATAAATTCCTTTATAATATTTTCCAAGAGACCAAGTTTTAATATTATAGGCAGAACAATGTGACATGTATAATATAGTGAATGTTGAGGCAATTTACAATAGTTAGCCTGCAGGTAAGACACTTCTTAGCATAATATATCAGAAAAAATATATATCTCATCTTACTCCACAGACTTGAAATGGCCACTATAGCCAAGCAGGTTTGAAAAGAAATGGTAACAAGCTTTATAGGAAAGGGTGGAATAGAATGAATAGAATAATCCAGGGCTGAGGTAGACTACACTGACTTGATGCTTATGGACTGATTTTGGTCAGATGTGCAGTTCAGTTCAGATCAGTCACTCAGTTGTGTCCAGCTCTTTGTGACCCCATGGACTGCAGCATGCCAGGCTTACCTGTCCATCACCAACTCCTGGAGCTTACTCAGTTAAAACTTTTTATATCTGATCAAAGGGGTGCATATAGATACATTTCAATTAATTGATATTTTTGTTCTTCTTTCATAAACATTGAATATGAATTGTAGGCATGTTAAGCAGCTTGCCCAAAGTCATTTAGCAGTGAGCCACTAAAAGAACTAATGCAAAGAACAAAAGATTACATCTTAATTTGCCATTCTGTGCTTGTCCTACTGTAGGCAAAGGACTTATACAAACTTGGCCCATACTAGGTACTAAGTAAACACTTGTTGATTAACTGAAACACTAAGCCTCAGTTTTCTCATCTCTAAAACGGGTGTAATGAATTCTACCCATAGAATGGAGAAATTTTATGATTTACATGAAGATCCCTGAAAAAGTTTACCGAGAAGGCAAAAACTAGAGTCATTTAAGGATTTAGAGATTCTGGCTCTAAAGCTCACTTGTCATATTCTTGTAAAACAGAATGTGAAACCAGAGATGTGTCTCCTTGTGGTTAGTCAGCATGTGGTTACAAAAGGAGAATATTGAAAGCATCATAAAAACTATGGAGAAGGAAGAGAGGCTGCACAAAGTTAACCTTGGGAAGAACAGGGTGACAGGAGCGAAGGCCACTGTCCTTTCTCTGCACTGGGCATCAGAGGATCATGTCGCCCCTTTGCTTTTGAATTCCCTGGTGCTCTGCTTCCATTTCTGCTTTTAACTTGCCATTCCCCCAGCTCCGTTTTTTTCTAAAGCAGGCCATCATGTCATCCCAGTGAGGCTGTGGGTTCACCAGTCGGTTAGAGTGCTGCCTTTATATCTCATCACCAGCATATGGTCTATGGGGAATAACCCTTCTATTATTTGCACAGCTGTTGAGTAATATTACATTAAAACATTACATGCACAATTATGTTCCATTATATGAAATGAATCTATTTTACCTAATGCTTATTCTCTAGGGTTTGTGCATCTTTAGTTACAGGAAGTTTAGCACAGAACAGCAGATGGTATAACACAGTGTTTGTCAGCTAATAAATTTAAATGTCATGGCATGCTGCATTTTTTTAGCATATATCTCTATATATCTCAGTCAAATGCCTCAGCTCGCTTTTGAAGTAGAAGAACACCTGTACTGAGCGTCATGTGCTTATACCATCCTTTGGTGTGATGATGGGGCCTTGAGGTTGGGGCACGTGGCACAAAGCCATAACGCGTTCTCCTTTGTTCTCTGGTCTGTTCCTGGTCCCCCAGGACACCACCTGGCAGAGGCGCTTCTGTGACATTGCTCTGTCCTCTGATCATCCCTTCTTCCAGTTTCTCATTCTCACCAGATGGTCGTGACTCCGCTGTGGCTGGGCTGGCTGTGTGCGCTGCTTGCAGTGATTCTAGCAACCCCCTTCGTGGTGTCCTATGGCATACACATTTACCCCATGCCTGGCGGCTTGCGAAATTTCTGTTCTAGTGGCTCCGGTGCTAGTGGGGGGGACAGGTGTTTGTATTTGACATACAGACCATGGGGCAGGAATAAATGGACCCTCTCTTCCAGGACCCCTGCTCCCATCTCCTGCCTTGAATGGAGGTGTTTCTTGCTTCTAGGCTGCTATTCTGGAGAAGGCAATGGCACCCCACTCCAGTACTCTTGCCTGGAAAATCCCATGGATGGAGGAGCCTGGTGGGATGCAGTCCATGGGGTCTCGAAGAGTCGGACACCACTGAGTGACTTCACTTTCACTTTTCACTTTCATGCATTGGAGAAGGAAATGGCAACCCACTCCACTGTTCTTGCCTGGAGAATCCCAGGGATGGGAGACCCTGGTGGGCTGCCGTCTGTGGGGTCACACAGAGTTGGACACGACTGAAGCAACTTAGCAGCAGCAGCAGCAGGCTGCTGTTCTGGGAACTTGGTCTTCTTACTCCTATAAGGGCATCTGTTTTAAAACTAGCTGATGGGATTGCTAACTGACATTACAGGAATTGGACACCTGATTGAAATAAAAAAAGGTTTATTGGCGGGGGAGGGGGGTGTTAGGACTGCAGCCTAGGAAACACAGATTCAAGAAGCATTTCAATTGTGTCCCACTGCACTGCAAAATGTAGGAGGCTCACAAAAGCAAAAGACTGCAAGCTTACAGTTAGTTACATGAAAATTTTTTCAAATCAAGAATTATAATTGGAGCTGGGAAGAAGTAAGGATGCTTGTTAAGTAAGGATTAGTTGGGGTCTGAAATGGTTGCATAGTTACAAGGGGAGACCCTATAGTTACACAGTTACAAGGGGAGACTGGATGTTGTTCTAAATACAGCTGGTGGTGTCCTTGGGTCAGGTACATCTCAAAGAAGTTCAGGTTTTCAGTGGTACAGGGATGAGTCAGAGACCAGATCTTTGATTACTGCCTGACTCCAGTCATGTATGCCTGAACTGTGGTCACTCCATTTTAATTTCAATTTGTCATCAGGACTCAAGTCTTCATTTCTCTGAGACTAAGTGTTCACTTTCTACCTGGATCTGAAAACTTCTATAAGAGCATTATGTTTTTCCAATGATCCTGCTCTCTGCCTTCAGATTTGGCAAATCCCTGTTCGTCTCTGACAACATGGACTGCACACGTCCTGAGCTTACGTGGCCTTTGAAGTACCCCAAAGGATGCCAGAGCAGTTGGGGTTTGCACTGTGGACAGCAGTGCCACGCCACCTCCCAGGCTGTGATAGGTGGTCTTCCTGCCTTGAGCGCTTATTCCCTTCCCTTTTCATCTCTGAAAACTTCCCCTGAGCCACTACTTTGTGAGATCCACTTTATATGAAGAAGTTCATCCCATTTCTGCCCCACCCCTCCCCGGCCTTTACCTACATCACCTGTTCTGATTTATGGTCTGTAAAGCTACTGAGTTTCATTAGCGGTTGGGGTGAGGGGAGCCGTGAAAGGCAGGACAATGGAATGATGAAGAGCCCAGACCACGGGGGCCCAGAGCTGTTTGACNCATTTTTTTAGCATATATCTCTATATATCTCAGTCAAATGCCTCAGCTCGCTTTTGAAGTAGAAGAACACCTGTACTGAGCTTCATGTGCTTATACCATCCTTTGGTGTGCTGATGGGGCCTTGAGGTTGGGGCACGTGGCACAAAGCCATAACGCGTTATCCTTTGTTCTCTGGTCTGTTCCTGGTCCCCCAGGACACCACCTGGCAGAGGTGCTTCTGTGACATTGCTCTGTCCTCTGATCATCCCTTCTTCCAGTTTCTCATTCTCACCAGATGGTCATGACTCCGCTGTGGCTGGGCTGGCTGTGTGCGCTGCTTGCAGTGATTCTAGCAACCCCCTTCGTGGTGTCCTGNTTGTGGAAATTAAATAAATCACTCCAAGCACTTACCATTCTGCCCGATGGAGAGTAAATACAAAATGAATAGTAGCCATTATTACAGTGGAGCGAAACTAATTGGGGATCCAAATTTATTTACTAAATGAGCATATGGAGCTAACAATGACAGCCACCATTTATTGAGCATGTGTGTGGCCCTTTCTCTTCCGAGGCTTATCTTCTTCTGTGGAGCTTATGTTCTAGAATATCTGCAGTTCCCGCAGGTGTTGGCTTTAGTGGACTTTTGATGTGTGAAGCCAGCTATGTGGGGATCTGGGAGGAGGGGGAAGCACCAGGTCCGAGTTCAGATGTGGTTCTGCCACGTATTTTTGCTTGGTTTTAACAACTTACTTATCCTTTCTGTTTTGGTTCCTTATTTGCTGCTGCTGCTGCTAAGTCGCGTCAGTCGTGTCCAACTCTGTGCGACCCCATAGATGGCAGCCCACCAGGCTCCCCCATCCCTGGGATTCTCCANTTTGAACTGTGGTGTTGGAGAAAACTCTTGAGAGTCCCTTGGACTGCAAGGAGATCCAACCAGTCCATTCTGAAGGAGATCAGCCCTGGGATTTCTTTGGCAGGAATGATGCTAAAGCTGAAACTCCAGTACTTTGGCTACCTCATGAGAAGAGTTGACTCATTGGAAAAGACTCTGATCAGGGAGGGATTAGGGGACAGGAGGAGAAGGGGACGACCGAGGATGAGATGGCTGGCTGGCATCATGGACTCAATGGACGTGAGTCTGAGTGAGCTCCGGGAGATGGTGATGAACAGGGAGGCCTGGCATGCTGCGATTCATGGGGTCACAATGAGTCGGACACGACTGAGGGATTGAACTGAACTGAACTGAGGGGATATTCCTGACCCAGGTGTCAAATTCAGGTCTCCTGCCTTGCATAAGTTTCTTTACAATCTGCACCATCAGGGAAGCCCCTGAACATTTGAGTCAAATCACAAATAGAAAACATTCTCTCACCACTACCCTCCACAGACACACTAAAGAAATACACCAAAAGGTTAACAGTGGTCAGCTCTGAGCGGTGGGATTATCGATGGTTTTATGTTTGTCCTTCTTTACTGCATGCAAGTTTAACATTTATACGTGTATTACTTTGTAATATAAAAAGCTGTAAAATATATCTGAAAGATAATAGGGCGAATGCAAAAAGCTGGCATGCTCTCACAGAAGGCAAGGGAGGGGAGGCCTGGTTCTGGCTTTGCCCTTTGTGACTTGGGCATCACTTTTCCACTCTGAGCTATTGGGGACAGAGACCTGACGCTTATATCTGACAGGAGGTGGTCCTTGTTGATTTTGAAAGGGTTGTTTGAGTGCAGTGGTGGGGACAATTCTGATTAGCAAGTGGGTTTATATATTGTCGCTCAATCACTCGGTCATGTCCGACTCTTTGCTACCGCATTGACTGTAGCCTGCCAGGCTCCTCTGACCATAGGATTTTCCCAGCAAGAATACTGGAATGGGTTGGCATTTCCTCCTCCTGGGGATCTTCCTGAATCAGGGATCAAACCCGCATCTCCTGCATTGGCAGGTAGATTCTTTACCATTGAACCACCTGGGAAGCCGTGAGTTTATATATAGTCTGCAAGAAATGATCGACTTGCAGACTATAAATAGAGCAATAAGCCCCTTCAAAGACTTAGTAGTGGAACATATTTTTCTTTTTTTTTTTCGCACATGAAAATCATATAATGTGATCCCCTGAATAAGAATGGCTAGGGCAAAATGGCCTCATTGTGAATCTTGGGGTTCATTGTAATTTCTCCTCTGGAAAAGGCATAGTATAACTTCCTATGCTGTAGCTGACATTTAATGCTTTCTGTTATTGATGAAGGTGATGCTGTTTATCACTGGGGATCAAGTTAAGTCCCTGGTTTTTTTTTTTTTTTTTTTTTTTTTTGCGAAACCAGACAAGGCTTTTGAAACCTACATCACCCCTCCTCATGTGACTCCTATTGTGACTAGACGACCCATTTTCAAGACAGCCAACCAGGACAAGGGCATATTTGTGCTCTTGAGAACACAGGTTTGAAACTAGACAGGGAATTACATTCCAAGATTAGCTCTTGCTGCCTTGCTACCTTGGGCAAGGGTTCAACCTCTGAAATCTCAGTTTTCTCGTCTGTGTATGGAGGTAGTGATGCCTACCGCGTTGGTTAGTTTCTGGAATTGAATGGGGCAGCATACGTCTACAAAGGTATCTTTCATCTATAAGTGTCAGTTCTTTCTCTCTATGAAGCAGAGCTTTTCTATCCGTGCCCTTGGGGTTAAATTCGTGACTGTGCCCCCCTAGGCAGCACCAGCTAACTGGTCCAGTTGATCACTAGGCAATCCACTGTGTCATGTGGATTTCTTACTTGGAGGCATTTTTGGTTTTGAAATATTTATATCATATTTACCTGCATCAGGTAAAAATCACTTATTGGACCATTGTCTTCCCACTCTGACATAGAAACAGAGGCTTCCCATATGCCACAGTGTCAGCTATGCAAATAGGCCCCAGCTTAGCCAGCATGACACACATCAGGTTGAACGGGACACCCTCAGGGTCTTGGAGAAGATACCATCAGGAATCAACAAGTGCATTTTGTATATTTTCAATTTTGGCTTTCCCATCTCCCCTTCCATCTCAAAATTTAGTCCCTTAAGATACGGCATCTCATGCGGAAAGGGGCTAAAAAAGTTGTTAAAGGTATTCCCGCTTTTGACCCTCTTGTAGGTGACAGAGTTCCAGAGTGAGCAGACCTCATTCTCTAAGGCAGAAGCGGAAACCCAAAACGTTGCTGTAACAGTGATGCAGAGACGACCAGCAGGTGGCGCTGCTGCTCCATGTGTGTCTCTTCTGAGGCCCACAAGATGGCTCAGGGAAGACAGTTGCATTTCAAATGATGGAGAAGCATTTTAATGATGCCCACGCAAGCGTCTGCTAAAAAGAGTAGCCCCTTATTGTGTCAGTCAGAAGTAAGCTCATCTGGAAGGGCTTAGCTCATTTGACCTTGGAAACCAAAGGCTTAGCTCCACCAAAAAGAACAGAAATCAGAGGGAGATTTGCAAGGAGCATAGCTTTCCATTCCCCCATAGAGAAATAAGGTTAGTGGTCTGGAGACAGCAAGCAAAAACAGCACAACTAAAGATATTAGCCTTGAGGTTAATGTGGTTGGTAAGAGCCACAAAGCTGGACTACATGCTAATTTGGTTAGTTAACTTATTACATCCTTGAGAGGATTCTACCAACCCTCTCCCCCTGCCCCCACCACCACACCCCCGGACTGGATGAGGAATTCCCTTGAGCCACAGAGGTTTTTGTATCAGAAGGTTAAGCAGCATAGAAAATTACAGCCCTGCATTTGTGCTATTGGAATGAGGGTGGTGTCAGCATTCCTATTTTAAGCCCTTATTTTCCAGGGCGTGAGTGTGCAGAGACCTGCAGATTCAGCCCTGGGGCGCCACGGTGCAGGATGCGTGTAGCAGTGGACCAGGCTCCAGCAGACAAGCAGAAGCTCTGAGGGGAGATAGGCTACTTGTGTTGACTCACTCTCCCTCTTAAAAAACCGCCACAGAAGTACGTTAAAAAGCCACTGCGGAAATATGTAATGACTTAGGAAAAAGAATGTTGCAGAAAGATTTTGTCATGCAAAGATGTAGTACTCGTGCATGACAACGGAACTGACAAAACACACTCTTACTAGCTTTTAATGATTATTTGGGCCAGTGGTCTGTAAACTGAGATAAGATTTCCATGAGACTGTAATGGCCCTAGAGATTGTCTGGGTAATAAATACACATTTAAAAAATTGGGTCGCACACGGCTATGAGCATTAGTCTGGAAGGCCAGCTGGCTGGATTATGTGACAACAAAGCCAAAATGTCTGACTATATATATGTATATATAGTCAGATTTGATTCGGTGGCTTAGTGTCAGTTTCCTCATCTACAGAATAAGGGTAATGTTTTCAGCTTCTCAGGGTGGTTGTGAACACGACTTAGCCCAGTGCCCGATGCGCAGAAACCACCCCATGCATGCTCCCCATCACTGTTGTTACATTTGAGAGAAATGGAGACGGGGCTGTGGTGAACCGTGTGCCCTGATTGCAGCTAGGCNGGCAACCCACTTCAGTATTTTTGCCTGGAGAATCCCACGGACAGAGGAGCCTGGCGGGCTACAGTCCATGGGGTGGCAAATAGTTGGACACAACTGAAGTGACTCTCATGCGCATATAGCATCTCACACTCTGTGCTCATGGCCGTCACGAGAGAAGGGAGGCGATGCACACTCGCAGAGGTCTTATTATGGTCCAGGTATTAGTTTACTTATTCTTACAGTGACTCCTGCGGCTACCCTTGTGTAATTGGATTTATCGTTCCCATTTTAGAGAAAAGAAAACTGAGCCTTCAGTTTCAGGTGAAGCAACCTTCCTTGAGTATTCAGTTGGTGGGTGCTTGACATTTAAACTCAGGTTTTTCTGGTCTGAGGCCTATCTTCTTTCCACAGTAATACCTTATGTATCTGCTCCTTAGAAGAGATTTGATTCGGTGGCTTAGTGTCAGTTTCCTCATCTACAGAATAAGGGTAATGTTTTCAGCTTCTCAGAGTGGTTGTGAACACGACTTAGCCCAGTGCCTGATGCGCAGAAACCACCCCATGCATGCTCCCCATCACTGTTGTTACATTTGAGAGAAATAGAGACGGGGCTGTGGTGAACCGTGTGCCCTGATTGCAGCTGGGCCTTCCAGCTTTTCAGGGAATTGTGCCACCGAAGTGTTAGTTCCCTCAATTTTCTCAGATTCATGAGGTGCAAGAATAGAGTGCATGCATCGATTTTCCAGCCAATAAGTAGACATAGACCAAGAAAGGGAAAGAGGCGTGGAAGACTGCACGTCAATACTCAGAGCGACAAGGCGCTGGCAGTAATTGAGTGGAACCAGATGAAGTCACGTGTGTGATTACTAGCTGTCCTCAGGGGAACAGGACTGCTGGTGTTCACAGTCTTTGAATGGACCAGGAGGGATCATGTAGATATGACATGTTCCTCTCAAATCAGGAGGGTCTATTCTTCAGTGGACTATTACGCACGTGTGGCAAAGTGGTTTCAAGGAACAACAATGCTGGCACTTTGACAGTAAGTCTACATATGTAGTGATGGTCCAGCCTTACACAAAGTCCACCAGCCTCTCATGGGTGTCATATGGCGGGAGGTCCTTCAGGCTCTGGACTGTGGAGGTCCCTGAGATACTTTGGGGACAATCTCCAATTTGGGGGAGTTCTTTGTCCACAGAGCCTCTTTGTCCAGAAGGAGGAAGC
This sequence comes from Raphicerus campestris, assembly GCA_006410735.1. Classification (NCBI taxonomy): domain Eukaryota; kingdom Metazoa; phylum Chordata; class Mammalia; order Artiodactyla; family Bovidae; genus Raphicerus; species Raphicerus campestris. Next base: position 122,850 of record SJYW01009290.1, on the reverse strand, counting down.
ATTTGGTGGGGAAAGGAGGAAAGCAGAAGATAGATATGAGGAGACAGGAAAGGGCAGGGCAAGAACGGGTTAGACTACGGAAGGAGAGCCATGAGAGAAACGTGTGCTCCAAAGTGGTCACAAAGAGCGAAGAGTGATCCAAAGAAGAAGCTGCGCAGGTCTCAGATTTCTGGCCAGTCTTGGATGAGAATATTCTGCACAGTGGTTTCAGACTCACATGTACTGTGTGCACACATACCCAGCCTGTGCGTTCTAGAAAGGGAGATCTCTCACAAAGGAACTCTATGTGCCTGACGACGTGCTTCTGCCTTCATAAGCGAAATGATTCCTACTGCAGTGCACCCTCCATTTCCCCTGTTAAACGTGAGGAAGCTGACTCAGCGTTAGGTCACATGAAGAGTAAGAGGCAGAGCAGTGGTATAAGCCTGCCCTTGCACCTGTGCACTTTCCAGCTACTTGTGTGGACAGTTACTCGGTCGTGACCAACTCTTTGCAATCCATGGACTGTAGCCCACCAGGCTCCTCTGTCCATGGAATTTTCCAGGCAAAAATACTGGAATTGAGCTGCCATGTCCTTCTCCAGAGGATCTTCCCGACCCAGGAATCAAACCCATGAACCACTGAACCCGTGAACTCTTGTATCTCCTGCATTGGTGGACACATTCTAACTAGCTTAATGACAGCTAATTGTTTTCACTGTGCTCTGAGATGCTGGTGGCAGCACCTTTTTCTGAGATTGGCTATAAGGATAAAAATGGACAAGGTCATTCATATACATGTATATATCCCCAAGGACATGGCCTTGTCCATAGTAAGTGGTTAAGAAATGTTACTTTATCTTCACTCCTTCATTAAGCAGTCAGAACGCACACAACCCAGNACGAACCACTGAACCCGTGAACTCTTGTATCTCCTGCATTGGTGGGCACATTCTAACTAGCTTAATGACAGCTAATTGTTTTCACTGTGCTGGTGAAATTGTTTTCACTGGTGGCAGCACCTTTTTCTGAGATTGGCTATGAGGATAAAAATGGACAAGGTCATTCATATACATGTATATATCCCCAAGGACATAGCCTTGTCCATAGTAAGTGGTTAAGAAATGTTACTTTATCTTCACTCCTTCATTAAGCAGTCAGAACGCACACAACCCAGTGTCTCTCAGTCAGTTGCCAAGCTGGTCTTGAGTCAAACCTTCGCACTTTGGGGGGAAAAGATTTTTGTAGGAGAAACACTTTAATTTTATGAAATAGCCTCTAAGAGACCTGGGAGATTGCTGAGAATCGAGTCCTCGGTTTCATTATATATAAAAACAATAGAAGCCGCTGGACAAGGCAGGGTAATCAATTACAGGTGACTGTCATACAGGCGTCGTATTTATTGGGAAGCGGTCTAGGAGCACAGCAATATTGAAACACAGTGTGAGTTGCGTGTTTCTTAATGGCTCTGGCCCTCTAGATGCAAGCAGATGTGTGGGATATAGGCTTCTTTCAACTACATTATTCCACCTCCTGAGGGAATTTCAACTCGGCTCCGCGAGCTTATCTGCATACCGTGCAGGTCATCGCTGGTAGAAAATGTGTCTTCCGAGCAGACTGTGGTGAGACTTGGAATAAAGAATCAACTCCTGCTTAATGCAAAGAAAACACCAAAGCTAAGTAGAGGACTGTGCAAACTAACACCATCTGGGTTAATAAGGCCACTGTTGACAGAGTTTAGAATTGCTTCCGCAATTAAAGAGCCCAAGGAAATCTATATGTTTGTGTCTGCATGAGGACACACCAAATAGTAAGGAAGATTCTTGTTTCTCTAAAAATAAAAGAAGCGGAGCTTTACTTCCTACATTTAAAGGGAAGTGGGTGATGAGAGATATCCTGACCCATGTGATGCCCCAGCCAGCATCCCTGGCAGCAGTCTGTTTATGGAGCAGCCAGGTCACACGCACCGCTTTCCCAGGGGATTCAACCACCCTTAGCACATTCCCTGGCATAGAAGGAAACCACTCTTTCTTCCCTCCAGAGTCCTGTGCCTTGCATTGAATAAACACTCATTATCTTGTATTCCCTGTAGCTGCATTTTACGGAGTAGAAAGTTGAGGCATTGAAAAATCCAGAATCGTGGCCAGTGAGTGGCAGAGTTTGCATCAGATGTGCTTTGCTCCCCTGTCTCCAGGGAAGGTGCATGCAGGCTCTTGGTTGTGGAATCAGGCTTGGTGGCACCCTCTGTTCTGTATTGACTGGTGGCTCTTGCAGTGTGGCCAGGCTGGTCTCTGAGTATAGCATCGGGTGTCACATCACAGACATGCCTGGAACTCTCCCAGACTCCTCTCTCGTCGCTCATAGCAATATATCTATGATGACTCAGTTATTTGAGTTGACTTATTTAACTTGAAAATAAAGCAAGCATCAGGCCAGCTACTTGATACGGAAGTGGAACCCACCATGCTGCTAAAATGCCAACGGGGAATGTCCTTCCTCCACCGGTGAGATTGGAAGTCGGGGGCTTTTAGGATCATCCTCCCTGGCCTCTTCTGAGCGCATCAGCCTCAGTTCTTTAATATCTGTGTTCCTCAGCATCTTCTCCAGTTGCGTCATGTCCTCAGTGGGGGCTTACGTTCCAGGAAGCTTTTAGAAACCAGCTGTTCCTGCTTTTCTTTGTGGAGAGAAGTAGAAGAAACTGCAGTTCTTTCCTTGGTGACTTGTCTTGATCTGTCTTTTCTGTCTTATTCCTTCCTGCCTCGCACCAGGAGTTCTGAAGTTGGGCTCCCCTCATGGGCTTCACAGACCCTCAGGAATTACAGGCAGATTTGTATGTGTGCATGTTCACATGTTTCTGAAAGGAGTGTCTGTGGCTTTAATCAGATTCTCAAAGAGGTCTCATGACTGCCGAGAAAGTTAGCTTGCATGGCTCCATGATTTTCCCTTGGGGCAACAGATAGGGTCTTTTGGGTTTTGAGTCCTTTCTTCCTAGTATTTCTCTCCATTTTATATTCTGTATTATATTCAATGTTTAGATTTCTATAATGCAGTGTAATAAGTTTGCTTGTTTGTTGCTGCCAACTTGTTAATTTTGGACTCCAAAACTGGGAAAGTTTTTGTGGAGAGTAACTTATCTTTTTATCATTTTCCTAAAGTTGAGGTTGCATATTGGTTACCCATGGATCAACTGTGACCTGCAAACAATGTTTTTTGGGTGGTTATAATTTTTCTTAATGGGGGCCAATCGTCAAAAATTGAGAACCTTTTCCATTAAAATTGGGCTTCCCTGGTGGCTCAGTCAGTAAAACACTCTGCCTGCAATACTGAAGATCTCTGTTTGCTCTGTATGTTGGGAAGATCCCCTGGAGGGGGGCATGGCAACCCACTCCAGTATTCTTGCTTGGAATAAGCAACAATCCGTTAAAATTAGGGTTGTTGGCTTTTCGTACATTTGAGGGACCTACCAATGCTAGGTTCATATTCCCACATGAAAACACAAGCCAGCTGAGTTTGCCCTCCAGCTTGCCCATCTCTACCCGTCCCTGGTCTCCCCCTGATGCCAGGGTCACGGGAGTTATTTCTGACAGCAATGTTTTTTTTTTCTTCTTCTTACAGTAGAGAAATATTTCTCTGTACCTATGGCTTTCTCCTTCATTTCCATGCTTCTTCCTATAGGCATTTAAACTTAGGTTCCCTGTTCTAAAATGTGATGAGAATATGAGAAGAAAGGTGAAAAAGAGTAAGTTTCAATGGGAAAAAAACTTGGTTTCCAGCCCAGATCTCCAGCTTCCCTGAATATTGGCTGCTAACAGCTCACAAACTCCATGTTCTCACTTCTACCTTCTTGTTGGGAAAGTTACTGCCCTTCCAGACTAAGTTACCTTCCAACACACATATACCCCTCAGCCCTCAGCCTATGACTGGTTAACTCAGGATACAGAGATAACAGGGCCTTGGCTGAGGACTGTTTGTCCAGAGTTCCCTGTGGGGTGAGGCTAATAAGAAGCTCCCGCCAAGCTTCAGCTGCTGTCCCACCCTGCCCTGCTTCCTTCTTGCTATCTTTTGAGGGCACCCTCCTGAGAATTCCTGCCATAGGCTCCTTCAGGAAATCCACCCTGATGAGGTGCTATCTGTGAAGAGTGGCCATAGAAGTGGTGGTGAACCTGTGATCAACCAGGTGAAGTTTTGTGATGGGAAAAGTGAGAGCCAGAAATGAAACAATATTTTAAGATTCTTGAATTCCTCCTTTACAAGAATAATTCCTATTTCAGGAATGGCAAATGCATTTTACCCCTCATCCCAATACTGTTAGATGTGTATTCCCTACTTAGGGTACTTTATTGGAGATTTGACAGGGAGGCACAAGGGGACAGAATCAGTTCAGTTGCTCAGTCATGTCTGATTCTTTGAGACCCCATGGACTACAGCACACCAGGCTTCCCTGTCTTTTACCAACTCCTGGAACTTGCTCAAACTCATGTCCATCTAGTCAGTGATGCCATCCAACAATCTCATCCTCTGTCATCCCCTTCTGCTCCTGCCTTTAATGTTTCCCAGCATCAGAGTTTTTTGCAGTGAGTCAGTCCTTCCCATCAGGTGGCCAAAGTATTAGAGTTTCAGCTTCAGCATCAGTCCTTCCAATGAATATTCAGGACTGATTTCCATTAAGATGGACTTGTTTGATCTTCTTTCATTCCCAGGGACTCTAAAGAGTCTTCTTCAGTACCGCAGTTCAAAAGCATCAATTCTTCAACACTCAGCTTTCTTTATAGTCCAACTCTCACATCCATACATGACTGCTGGAAAAGCCATAGCTTTGACTAGACAGACCTTTGTTGGCAAAGTAATGTCTCTGCTTCTTAATATGCTGTCTAGGTTGGTCATGGCTTTTCTTCCAAAGAGCAAGCATCTTTTAATTTCACAGTGCAGTCATCATCTGCAGTGATTTTGGAGCCCCCCAAAATAAAGTCTCTCACTATTTCCATTGTTTCCCCATCTATTTCCCATGAAGTGATGGGACCAGATGCCATGATCTTAGGTTTCTGAATGTTGAGATTTAAGCCAACTTTTTCACTCTTATTTCACTTTCACTGATGCTCTTTAGTTCCTCTTCACTTTCTGCCATAAGGGTGGTGTCATCTGCATATCTGAGGTTATTGATATTTCTCCCGGCAATCTTGATTCCAGCTTGTGCTTCTTCCAGCCTGGCATTTTGTATCATGTAATCTGCATATAAGTTAAATAAGCAGGGTGACAATATGCAGCCTTGATGTACTCCTTTTCCTACTTGGAACCAGTCTGTTTTTCCATGTCCAGTTCTAACTGTTGCTTCCTGACCTGCATATAGATTTCTCAAGAGGCAGGACAGGTGGTTTGGTATTCCCATCTGTTTCAGAATTTTCCATAGTTTGTTGTGATCCACACAATCAAAGGCTTTGGCGAAGTCAATAAAGCAGAAATAGATGCATTTCTGGAACTCTTGCTTTTTCGATGATCCAGTGGATGTTGGCAATTTGATCTCTGGTTTCTCTGCCTTTTCTAAATCCAACTTGAACATTTGGAAGTTCACAGTTCACATTCTGTTGAAGCCTGGCTTGGAAAATTTTGAGCATTACTTTGCTAGCATGTGGGATGAGTGTAATTGTGTGGTAGTTTGAGCATTCTTTGGCATTGCCTTTCTTTAGGATTGAAATGAAAACTGACCTTTTCCAGTCCTGTGTCCACTGCTGCGTTTTCCAAATTTGCTGGCATATTGAGTGTAACACTTTCATAGCATCATCTTTTAGGATTTGAAATAGCTCCACTGGAATTCCATCACCTCCACTAGCTTTTCATAGTGATGCTTTCTAAGGCCCACTTGACTTTGCATTCCAGGATATCTGGCTCTAGGTGAGTGATCACACCATCATGATTATCTGAAGATTTTTTTTGTATAGTTTTTCTGTGTGTTCTTGACACCTCTTGTTAATATCTTCTGCTTCTGTTAGGTCCACAACGTTTCTGTCCTTTATTGTGCCCATCTTTGCATGAAATATTCCCTTGGTATCTCTAATTTTCTTGAAGAGATCTCTGTACTTTCCCAGTCTATTGTTTTCCTCTATTTCTTTGGGTTGATCTGAAGAAGGCTTTGTTATCTCTCCTTGCTATTCTTTGGAACTCTGCATTCAAATGGGTATATGTTTTCTTTTCTCTTTTGCCTTTAACTTCTCTTTTTTTCTCAGCCAATTTGTAAGCCCTCCTCATGCTACCAGAGAAGGCACTGGCAACCCACTCTAGTACTCTTGCCTGGACAATCCCACGGATGGAGGAGCCTGGTAGGCTGCAGTCCAAGGGGTCGCTAAGAGTCGGACACGACTGAGCTACTTCACTTTCACTTTTCACTTTAATGCATTGGGGAAGGAAATGGCAACCCACTCCANCAGTCCAAGGGGTCGCTAAGAGTTGGACACGACTGAGCTACTTCACTTTCACTTTTCACTTTAATGCATTGGGGAAGGAAACGGCAACCCACTCCAGTGTTCTTGCCTGGAAAATCCCATGGATGGAGGAGCCTGGTCGGCTGCCGTGTGTAGGGTCACTAAGAGTCGGACATGACTGAAGCGACTTGGCAGCAGCAGCAGCCTCATGCTACACGAGAAAGAAAATAAGGTCTGCTGAAGGTTAGGATGTTGGAGGGGGTGGCTTGCACCTTCCTATCCCACTCTTTTCTTCAGGGCTCAGCTTGGGTATCTTTCTAGAAAGCCTCCCAGGACTTTGAGTAGGTGCCCTTCTTTGACTTCTTCAGTAAATTGTGATGACTGTATCGCCACATTTCCCAAATTGCATTTTAATAGTTATTGAGAGATAATGGATGTCCATATTTAATTTGTGCATCCTGATAAGTTTCAACACATGAATAACCTGTAAAACCATCTCCACCATTATGTTTAGCAACATACCCTAATCACTTCGCAGCCTTTTGGCTAAGATCAAGCGTAACAATATATTCACTCCTTCCTTAAATGTGCACTCTTGGTGATCCCTCCTGGAAGTTCCTCCCCACCCCTCTCCCACTCCCGCCCTCCCCAAGCAAACACTGATCTGCTTTCTGTCACTGAAGACCAGATGGAATTTTTGAGCGTTTTATATAAATAAAATTGTTCACTATGGGTTACTGTTTTTTATAATAATTTGGCTTTTTCTTTTAATTTGAAACCTGTATTTCCCATTTTGAAGTCAGTTTGTCGAGATAAAATTGCCAACGAGGATCATGTGGCAGGCCAGTGTGTGCTGTTTGGGAGCTTAACTTCTCTGATTTTGTCCCAGAGTTGTTGGTTTGGGCCCTTCTTATGTGTCTTGGGTCTCCCAGTGGAGTATAAGACTTCTGCTGCTGCTGCTAAGTCACTTCAGTTGTGTCCAACTCTGTGCGACCGCATAGATGGCAGCCCACCAGGCTCCCCTGTCCCTGGGATTCTCCAGGCAAGAACACTGGAGTGGGTTGCCATTTCCTTTTCCAATGCATGAAAGTGAAAAGTGAAAGTGAAGTCACTGAGTCGTGTCCAACTCCCAGAGACCCCATGGACTGCAGCCCACCAAGCTCCTCCGTCCATGGGATTTTCCAGACTGTATAAAGACCCCCTTAAAACTCAGTAGTAGGAAAATAAACCAGTAAAGAAATGAGAAAAATATTTGAGCAGAATAAGATATGGACATGATAAATATGCCCATGAAAAAGCATGTGAGAAGATGCTTAGCATCATCGGTTATTAGAGGAAGTTTAAATCAAAANTTCTCCTATAAGACTTCTGTTCAACATAATTAGTTTGAGATTCATCAATGTTGTGTATATTAATGTTTTATTACTTATTATTGCTGAGTATTCCATTGTATGAATATGTCACAATTTGTTTATCCAGTCACCTGTTAATGACCATTTGTAGTATTTCTATTCTATTACAAGTAAAGCTGCTGTGAACATTCGTGTACAAATCGGAAAAATGGTAAAGCAATCCATCGATGAGGAGAAGACAATTGCAATGCATATATCTGAGAGAAGACTGTTATCCAGACTGTATAAAGACCCCCTTAAAACTCAGTAGTAGGAAAATAAACCAATAAAGAAATGAGAAAAATATTTGAGCAGAATAAGATATGGACATGATAAATATGCCCATGAAAAAGCATGTGAGAAGATGCTTAGCATCATCGGTTATTAGAGGAAGTTTAAATCAAAATGAGATCTCACTGCACAGTGATTAGAAAACCATTTGTATGTTTCTTAGAAAGTTACACTGACATCTACCATATAATTCAGCTCTGCTCCTCATATGTACTCAGACTGAATTTTGATTTCTAATTATTTGACTTTTTCTTTCACTAGAGTGTAAGTGTAAACACTTTAAGATTAGGAACTTTTTTTTTGTTGAATCTTATTGTGTCTTTTTATTTAATGTGTGTATTCCTAGAATCAAGTATCCTGCCTGGAGTCTGATACTTACTCATTATATGTAATCCTGTGAAGCCTATGTTGTCCTGATTGAAAGGTGGGCAATGAATAATATTCCAGAATTTGAGTGTGGCTGGGGAGGATTATCATTTTCAAAACCAAAGGGGATTATATGGTAGCTCTCAATGAACTTCTTTGCAAAGCAGAAACAGAGTCACAGATGTAGAGATCAAACATATGGACCCCAAGGGGGAAGGCGGGGTTGGGATGAATTGGGAGATTGGGATTGACATATATACTATTGATACTATGTCTAAAATAGATAAGTAATGAGAACCTACTGTGGAGGGAACTCTACTTAATGCACTGTGGTAACCTGAATGGGAAGGAAATCCAAAAAAGAGAGGGTATATGCATGCCTATAGTTGATTTATTCTGCTACACAGTAGAGACTAACAGCATTGTAAAGCGACTATACTCCATGATTTCCTTTGCATTTCTAGCCAGACATTTTCCAGGATCCCCTCATCGTGGCCTCAGCCTCTGCTTATGGAGACACTGCCCAAATCATGATGAACACCTGTAGGCACCTCACCTCCTTGGTGACACGTACCGATCTGGTTTCATAGTTATCAATGCGTATGAGATGGTTAAGTTGTTTAAGGGTAGAATTCAGTTCTGATTTATTTTTATGTCCCTCACAGCTTCTCATTTATCAATTGTACATACATTTGCTCAACTAAATATGGTGATTGGATGAATTAAATACAGCTTGACATCCCGAGCATGCTTTTCTACTCTCAGGAAATATGGGGCACTATATACAAAATAGACAATTATTCTGTCCTTAAGTACTGGTGCTGTCTCTAAGACTGGATTTAGAAAGTGTTAAAGCAAAATCCAGAAGTGATCTTCCCTGGTATAAATGTTATTTATGCCCATCACTGAACAGGTAGAAATTATGGAAAATGCAGTGTTCGTGGAAAAGTAAATGTTGTGCATGTCTTTATGGAGGAGAGTCTGGCAGTCTACCAGATTTTTTGGTGTTTACCTCTGGCGCCTCTGGGCCTTTGTTGCTGTGTGTTGGCGTTCTCTAGCTGCTGTGAGCGGGCACTCTTCCTTGCTTTGCGCGGCGCTCTCTTCATGGTGGCTTCGCTTGTTGCAGAGCATGGGCGGCAGCGCACTCGGGCTCCAGTAGCTGGGGCTCCTGGGCTCTATAGCACAGGCTCTATAGTTGTGGCACATGGGCTTAGTTTTTCCTTGTGGCAGGTGGAATGGAATCCTCTTAGACCAGGAGTCGAACCTGTGGCCCCTGCATTGTCAGGCATATTCTTTACCCCTGGACCACCCGGGAAGTTCCCCCAATTTTTAACTTATTTCAGTTTTTTATCTGATATGTCTATTTTAAGAAAATTATCCTGGCCTTCCATGCTTTCTCCTATGTAGTTTTTAGTTGTGATGGGACATGGTTTTGTACCCACATTTTGTCATTTGACACAAGATTATTATGAAACAATAATTTCTTTGTGTTGTTTCAAAGTCTTTTACATACCATTCTTAATGCCTGCATGACTGTTTATCATGAGATGGTACCACAGTTCTCCTCTTGTTAGCCATTTGGTTTCTCTGCTGGGATGGGAGTAACTTATAAATACTGTGTGACAGATATCTTTAGAATAAAGCTTTTTCTACGTATCAGGTTATTTCCTTTTTTATGCATATCATTTAATTGTTCTTTGGAAAGTTTTCCAAAAGGCATGTGCCATTAATTGTACCCCTAGAAATGCACGAGTATTTTAAAGGAAATTTTAATTGCTTTCAGAAATTCACTTGATTCTGAGTCAAGTACTTGGCTGTAAGAAAGGACAGGCTGGGATTGATGGCTGTTTATTCAGTCCCTGACACCAGCTAAAGAGCATCTTCCTGCTACATACATTTTATTTTCACTATTTGCTTATTAAATAAAGCAGAAGTTTAAATATAGCAGAAGACTAATGATTCTTTGCCACAGTTGATGTTCCATCAGTTACAAGCACTGATGAAGGATCAAAAGAATCTTGCGATTCTGTGCTCTAATTTTTGCATCAAAGCCTTCATTTGGCACTCAAACATCCTTAATGATATGAAAGTATGACAAGCAGTATCCTGATTAATTTATTTTCTCTGGTCTACACTTTCTCACTGCTTTCAAATAGCTACCAGAATCTCCTGAAAAGAGGAATTGAAGGGATTTAACGATCATCTTACAGATAAACAAAACCACCAAATATCTAATCTAAGGTTTTGCCTTCGTCCAAGTAACAAGGCTTTTCAGCATTATGGAGAGAGGGGTACAGCTGTAATAAGGGTAGAAGAAATGGCAACCAAAATATGGTATGGGCTTTGAATTGTGAATAGGAGAAAAAGGAATAATAAGATATGTAATAAGAGAAAGTGAGTACGAAGCTCTCATCTTTCTTTTTGAGCATACTGTTGGCTCTTACATTTGTGAAGGGATTTATATTTACTTTATTTTCACTGGAAATACTTATTTTTATCTTTATATTTCTATGTATGTGGGTATGCCTATCTATCTCTCTATCCATTTATAAATAGCAGCGCTAGTTGTCAAATGATTGCCTCTCTGCTCCAAGTCTGCTGCTGTTTGTGAGTTGTGATTTGGGGTGAACACTGCAGACACTTCACCTCTGAGAGCGTATTCAATATTGTTCAGTCACTAAGTCATATCCAGCTCTTCGTGACTCCATGGACTGCAGCGTGCCAGGCTCCTCTGTCCTCCACCATCTCTAGGAATTTGCTCAAATTCACGTTCACTGAGTTGGTAATAGTATCTAACCATCTCCTCCTCTGCTATCCCCTTCTCTTTTCACCCTCAATCTTTCCCAGCATCAGGGTCTTTTCCAGTGAGTCAGCTCTTTGCATCAAGTGGTCAAGGTATTGGAGCTGCAGCTTCACCATCAATTCTTCCAGTGAATATTCAGCTTTGATTCCTTTAGGACTGACTGGTTTGATCTCCTTGCTGTCCAAGGGACTCTCAAGAATCTTCTGCACCACTAGTTTGAAAGCATCACTTTTTCAGTGTTCAGCCTTCTTTATGGTCTAACTCTCACAGCTTTGTGTGACTACTGTAAAAACCATAGCTTTGTCTATATGGACTTTTGTCGGCAAAGTGATGTCTCTCCTTTTTATGCTGTCTATATTTGCCATACCTTTCCTTCCAAGGAGCCAAGTGTCTTTCAATTTCGTGGCTGCAGTCACAGTCTGCAGTGATTTTGGAGCCCACGAAAAGACAATCTGTCATGGCTTCCACGTTTTGCCATTCTATTTGCCATGAAGTAATGGGACTAGATACCATGATCTTCATTTTTCAATGTTGCTTTAGAGTTAGGTTTTGTCAACAGAAGGCGCTAGACAGATACTGCGGCAGAGCAAAGAACAAAGCTTTTCCTCTGCACTTTTCTCTTCTTCCTTCAGCTGACCAGTTGCTCGTGGTGAGTGGGTGGCCCAGCGGCTTTTCATTTCCAGTTAGATTCTCCAGCACTTGGTAGAAATCTTCATGCAGACGAGTTACAATCTATCGGCACTCCCTCGGGTACCTTCCAGTGGACCCACTGCACCCCATGGCACCTCAGTTGAACCTCACCAACACCCCACCACATGACTCCAGCAGCTCAGCTCTGGCCCAATGCACCCCTTGAATTTAAGAATTTTTTTGTATAAATTATTTTTTTTCCTGTTCAAATTCCTGATGTGATGTCTTATTCCTGACTGGACCCTGACTGATTCCGTAACACAGTTACTGAGCTCCTGTTATGTACCTGACTCTATGCTAACAGGGTTCTTGCCCTCAATGCCCCTTAAGTTTCTGTGATGACCAGGTCAGGTGTCAGGCTTGGCAGGGAAACCTGTTTTAAGATGAAAGTCATGAGTGGGGTCAATGTGTTTACAAGGAAGCGACACTTCAACCCAAACTAAAGACCAATAGAAAGTGGCCAGACAAACAGGCATGGGGATGAGTGTCCCAGGAAAGGAACTTGACGCTGGTCCTAGACCAGCGTAGGAACTGGATGGCGGTTACAAGACCTTCCACTTGGGAAGCACACTGCTGAGGGGATAGGAGAAGAGGGTGAGATGGACGTGGAGGCTGGGTGTCTGGGAGCAACCACAGACGACCACGTCTGAGATTCTAAATTTGACTCAGTAGCCATGAGGGTTGTTGAATCATAATTAAATTTTTTTTTTTAATTTTTAAAAGATTTTTTTATGTGGACCATTTTTAAATGTCTTTATTAAATTGGTTATAATATTGCTGCTGCTTCTTTTTTTTGTTTTTAATATTTTTATTTCTTGGCTGTGAAGTGTGTGGGATCTTAGTTACCCAGCAGGAAACCAAGGTGTGTCCCAGCATTGGAAGGCAATCTCTGGACTTAATCTCAGGGAAGNGTTATAATATTGCTGCTGCTTCTTTTTTTTGTTTTTAATATTTTGATTTCTTGGCTGTGAAGTGTGTGGGATCTTAGTTACCCAGCAGGAAACCAAGGTGTGCCCCAGCATTGGAAGGCAATCTCTGGGCTTAATCTCAGGGAAGTCCCTGAATCATAATTTAGAGTGGTGGTTCTCAGGTGAAACATGTATGGTACTTAAAATCTGGGCTGACCCCAGACCAATTAAATAAGTCTCTCTAGGAGTCTGGAGTATAAGGTGAGGTGAGGTGAAGTCGCTCAGTCATGTCCGACTCTTTGCGACCCCGTGGACTGTAACCTACTAGGCTTCTCTGTCCATGGGATTCTCCAGACAAGAATACTGGAGTGGATTGTCATTTCCTTCTCCAGGGGATCTTCCCGACCCAGGGATCGAACCTGGGTCTCCCGCTTTGGAGGCAGACGCTTTAACCTCTGAGCCAACAGGGAAGAGGTATCCATAAATTTAAAGCTTAAATTTCTTCCAGTGATTTCATAGTACAGGTAAGGATGAGAGTCAGTGATCTTGAGTAACAAAAAAAAAAAAAAAAAAAAAAGATGGTAATGAGGATTAAATTACCAATTGAAGGACAAAGCCCATTTGTTAGTTGGTGAAAGTTTTCTAGTCTAAAGATTAAAGTAATCTATAATTCTGCTTCATTATGTCAAAGTCATTTAGAATTCCAGAGGCACTGATTTTGGCATTGTTGCTAAATAGAAAGTGGTTACAGGTGGCAAATACTTTTGATGTAAATTTCCTCTGATACTCAAGGCAAGGGTGATATCACTGTGGAATTAGGTAAATATTTAAAATGAAGAAAATTAATGCAGCATGGAATTTGCTAGTGAATTTTGCTTTAGTTTTTTTTTTTTTTTTAAGGCTTCAGATGGTTAAACAAATATTTACTAAGTGAGTAAATGAGTGAATGAATGACCTCTCTGTGATTTGATTTTAATTAAACAAAAAGGAGTGTATCTGCCACCTCTTGACTAAAATTAATTAAACATCAGTTTCTCATCGGAAAGTAACCTCAAGATAAAACCAGCTCTCAGACCTATGTTTGACTAACTTAGGAAAATCTATATTTAGCAGGTGGGTGAGGACTACCGGTACCTTTGATTCCTTTTTTTTTCGGGGCACTAAAAACTCAAGTCAGTTTCAAAAGAATCTTAAGCACTTTGTTTGGCTGCGTCACCACTTCTGTTGCTTTCTGACCTGCTGTGCTGACCTCCAAACCATGCTGTTTACCTTACTTGAGAGGCTGAATCAGATGTACCACCTCCAGAGACTACACAGGTTAAAGAAAATAAAAATCATTAGGTTTTGCATTACAGAAGCATTATAGGGAGCGGGGACTGAATTCAGAATGTAGCCACTGCAGATCAGCTAATCTTTTTCAGTGGGACACAGTTCTTGTCGTCTGATCATGTGGGCTCACGGAGGACTCACATGTGGCTCTCAACAGAGAAGAAATCAATTGGTTATCAGGAGTAGTCTAGTCAATCCATAAGGTAGCTGAAACATGAAAATTAATGTTATTAAAATTCCCATTCAATCGTATATCCCCTTCTGGGGTACTTATTTTCCTATCTATCTTTGGACCCTCTATTTTAGAAGATGCTGTTGTACATTTTTCTCTAGCACTTGGTTGCGTGCTTGCAAATAAATCTCTGTGAGTGTAAACCCCACTGAGATTATAGTGCCAAGCTCATTATAGAATACTTCCCTCTTATGGACATGCCTAGTGAGGAACTAGGGTCAGCTGGGCTGTGCAGTCAGTGCTTCTGGAATTACATTGGATAGTGGCTTGGGTTTATAAGTCATTCCAAAAGAGAACATGTGACTGAACCCATGGTTATTGTAAAACATTATAATATGCTGTAAAGTAAAAGACCACATCATTCCCTGGAGATTCACTGTAGGGTATTCTGCACTCACTCAGCTTCCTCGTGCATATTCCATCGCTAAATTGCTTTGATATAGGATCCTATGTGTAATGGTATCTGAATTAGGAAAAAGTAGCAAACAAATATGTTCTCAGCATAATGTATGAGTGGTATGTATGATGTATCATAATGTATGAATGGAACCTGAAGACTCAAGAACGATTCTTAGTGGAACATAAAAGTAAGTAGAGACTGTTATGTTACTGACTGAGAGAATTAGGAAATCTCCTAGTTGCTCAAACGAGGCTCAATAAGACCTATCATTAGGGTTCCACTGATAATTACAGCTATTTATATATTATTGTCTATGCATGCATGCTCAGTTGTGTCCAACTCTTTGTGACACCATGGAGTGTAGCCCACCAGGCTCCTCTGTCCATGGAATTTCCCAGGCAAGAATCCTAGAATGGGTTGCCATTTCCTACTCCAGGGGATCTTCCTGACCCAGGGGTGGAACCCATGTCTCCTGTGTCTCCTGCATTGGCAGGCAAATTCTTTACCGCTGAGCCATCTGTACTGACCTCCATTTTGCTTCTGGAAATACAATTCTGGGTTCTTTATTAGTCATCCCATCACTTACATCTCTCATTAATAGTCCCCCTATTGAAAATATTACTCAGCTATAAAAAGAAATGCATTTGAGTCAGTTCTAATGAGGTGGCTGAACCTAGAGCCTATTATACAGGGTGAAGTAAATCAGAAAGAGAAAGACAAATATTGTATATTAACACACATATATGAAATCTAGGAAGATAGTATTCATAATCCTATTTGCAGGGCAGCAAAGGAGACACAGACGTAAAGAACAGACTGGTTCACGGTGAGGGAGGGAGAGGATGGGATGACTTGAGAAAGTAGTATTGAAACATACACATTACCAGCATGGAAAGTGGCTACTGCTACTGCTGCTTACTTGCTTAGTAGTGTCCCGCTCTGTGCGACCCTATGGACTGCAGCCCCATCAGGCTCCTCTGTGCATGGGATTCTCCAGGCAAGAATACTGGAGTGGGTTTCCATGCCCTCCTCCAGGGAATCTTCCTGACCCAGGGATCAAACCCAGGTCTCCTGCAATGCAGGCAGATTCTTTACTGCTGAGCCACCAGGCAAGCCCATGTAAAGTGGATAGCTGGTGGCAATTTTCTGTATGATTCAGGGAACCCCAAACCTATGCTCTATGACAGCCTAGAAGGGTAGGATGGGGAGGGAGGTGGGAGGGAGATTTAAGAGGGAGGGGACACGTGTATGCCTTTGGCTAATTCATGTTGCTGTATGGCAGAAACCAGCACAATATTGTAAAGCAGTTATCCTCCAATGAAAAATAAAATTTAAAAAATAGTCCCAGTGGAGAAGGGAGGTAGAGGAAAGAAAATTGGGATGTATAGGCTCTGGATTTTAGGCTTAGTGAAGACGTGAACCATGAACTTCCAGATGTTCAAGCTGGTTTTAGAAAAGGCAGAGGAACCAGAGATCAAATTGCCAACATCTGCTGGATCATGGAAAAAGCAACAGAGTT
>SJYW01009290.1:84285-96112 GCA_006410735.1 Raphicerus campestris | reverse complement strand
CTCTTACACTGTTGGTGGGAATGCAAACTAGTACAGCCATTATGGAAAACAGTGTGGAGATTCCTTAAAAAATTGCAAATAGAACTGCCTTATGACCCAGCAATCCCACTGCTGGGCATACACACCGAAGAAACCAGAATTGAAAGAGACACATGTATCCCAATGTTCATTGCACCTTTGTTTATAATTGCCAGGACATGGAAACAACCTAGTTGTCCATCAGCAGATGAATGGATAAGGAAGCTGTGGTACATATACACAATGGAATATTACTCAGCCCTTAAAAAGAATACATTTGACTCAGTTCTAATGAGATGGCTGAAACCGGCGCTGATTATACAGAGTGAAGTAAGCCAGAAAGAAAAACACCAATACAGTATACTGACACATATATATGGAATTTAGAAAGATAGTAACGATGACCCTGTATGCGAGACAACAAAAGAGACACAGAGGTATAGAACAGACTTTTGGCTTCTGAGGGAGAGGGAGAGGGTGGGATGATTTGGGAGAATGGCACTGAAACATGTATACTATCATATAAGAAATGAAGCGCCAGTCTATGTTCAATGCAGGATGCAGGTTGCTTGGGGCTGGTGCACGGGATGATCCAGAGAGATGATATGAGATGGGAGATGGGAGGGGGCTTCGGCATTGGGAGATCGTGTACACCTGTGGCTGATTCATGTCAATGTATGGCAAAACCAATACAGTATTGTAAAATAGAATAAAGTATAAAAAGAATAAAAATAGATTCTACCTTCTAATTATTAATTAGAATTGATTATTTGATCTGTTATTTATGAGACTCAATTTTCTTATGTCTACCATGAGGAGAATTTCTAGTTCATAAGATATTATCTTTATAATGCTATGATTGACTTTTAATATTTTTTTGGACTTTGTTTTGTTCTATTTTTGTGGTGACAATCGTCTTATTCCTTATAAGTCCCTCTCTTCCTCAGTTTCAAGACCTATGACTGTTCTGAAATGGCAGATCCACCGTAGCCCGGGCCCTTCTTTGTGTCTCTTCTCCCCTTCTGCTAGCATCTATTATACCATGTTGATGTCTGTTTCCACCACTGTCTATGAGCTCATTGAGAGAAGACTACATCACTGCTTCTTTTCATCAAACTGAATTGGTTTACCTATATGTGCCATGCTGTGCTAAGTTGCTTCATCTGCGTCCAGCTCTTTGCAATGAGCCATAGCCCGCCAGGCTCCTCTGTGCATGGGATTTTCCAGACAAGAATACTGGAGTGGGTTGCTGTGCCCTCCTCCAGGGGATCTTCCTGACCTAGGGACTGAACCCACATCTCTNATTACATCACTGCTTCTTTTCATCAAACTGAATTGGTTTACCTATATGTGCTGTGCTGTGCTAAGTCGTTTCATCTGCGTCCAACTCTTTGCAATGGGCCATAGCCCGCCAGGCTCCTCTGTGCATGGGATTCTCCAGACAAGAATACTGGAGTGGGTTGCTGTGCCCTCCTCCAGGGGATCTTCCTGACCTAGGGACTGAACCCACATCTCTTGTGTCTCCTGCACTGGCAGGTGGGTTCTTCACCACTAGTGCCATCGCTGGGAAGCCCTCGTTTACACAGAGGGAGGATTAATGTGAAGATCACATGTTATATTGCAAGTGAAAATAATTCTGAACAGATGCTGTGTCAGGTGAAATTAAGGCTGAATTGTTGCTACTGGTTCCCTGTTAAAGAAAAAGCATTCTCTTAGCATCTAGAAATACCATGATGTACTGTGTTTTACACCTGGAGTTAACATAATATTCAATGTCAACTACGCTTCAGTAAAAAATAAAAAGGGGATAAAAACCCATGATGACATAGTGAAGAGTAGAAGCATGTTATTTTCAGCTGATCTAAGATGATTTCATAAACTTTTGTGTTTCTGAACCTACCTGATGATCGACTTTGTAAAACACACACAATTTTACTACTTCTTTTCCATCCTACAGATTATTTCTGAAGGACTAGGGTATTTCCTCTAGAACTGTTTAATTCTAGCATCTTTATGCAATTTATTTACGGACAGAGTACAGATCTCCTCTTAAGTATTTGTAAAATGGATCTTTATTGTTGTCGTCAAAGTGAGAATCGTTATTTGTTGAAATTCAGGATACAAATTCCTTCAGCCCAATACAACACCATTTCATCTTTTTTTCCTAGTTTCAATACCAGTATCTTCTTGGACAAGGATCAGAGCATTTTCCTGTAAAGGGCCAGATAGTAAATATGTTTTAGGCTTTATGCTCCATAAGTTCTTAGTCACAACTATTCTACTCTAGTGCTGCAGAGCAAAACTAACTCTAGACAGTCTGTAAATGGTTGGGCATGGGTGCATTGCAATCACACTTTACTTACAAAAGTAGGCAACTGGCCAGACTTGGCCATCAGGCAGTAGCTTCCTAACCCCTGATTCAGTACGTGGCTACTTAAAGTGTGCTCTGTAGACCGAGTGTCAGCATCACTTGGGTGGGAGCTTAGTAGAGCTGCAGAATCTTAGACTCCACCGAGACCTACTGTCTGGATTGGAATTTTTTTTTAAGATAGAAGTCTATTTCTCACTTACTTCCCCGAATGTGTTTTGATGAATGTTCTGGTTTCTCTGAGTGTTGGTGACTCTCCAGAGAACAGGGAAGAGAATGTGAAGGGTGTCCTGGAGATTTTATTCGTTGATTTCTGGCTGCCTGCGGCCTTTCCCTAGCTGTGGCGAGTGTGGCTGCGCTCTCGTGCGGGGCGCGGGCTTCTCATTGCAGTGACTTCGCCTGTTCTGGAACACAGGCTGCACACGGCCTTCAGTACTTGCTGCACACGGGCTTAGTTGCTCTGCGGCGTGTGAAATCTTCTCAGACCAGGGATTGAACTGGTGTTCCCTGCATTGGCAGGCAGACTGCTAACCACTGGAGAGCCAGGGGAGTCCCTGGGTCTGCATTTTAGCAAGAGTTCCAGGTGATAGCGAGGCCTGCGCGAGTTTGAGAACTGTAGATGAGTAGCACAGAGGAGACGTCTGGGAGCATATTGTAGCGCGCCTACTGGGGTGGGCTGCCTTCTCAGAATGCAGCTCGCGGGCCTTTTCCAGTCTCTCCTGCCTTTGCCAGTTTTCTTCCCCTGGTACGTTCTCACCCACTAACTGCCTGCTCTGCTTCGGCTGTCAGCTTGCCTCACCACCTCCTCAGCCTAGCAACTGCTCATTCCCCAGCGTCTCTGTGTCCTCAAGGGAGGGCGTTGGGAACTCCTCAGATGGAAAGGGGGTTTCGTTCGCTTGCAGCGCGGCTCGCTGTGATTGGAGATGTGATTTGTAGATTTATCCAGCGCCCCAGCGCCCCAGCGCCCCTGCCCCCCGCCCCCTCTTCTGCGCCCGCCTCTCCTTTCGAGTCGATGTAAATGGAAAAGGAAGCTCCAGGAGCTGAGGTGGTTCCCTTCCGCATTGTGATGCTCAAGAGCCAACATTCATGGGGAACACGTCTCAGTCACAAAAATGGTAACAGCAAGAAAAAACCCTGAAGAGTACCGGGGAGCAAAGCAATTGAGCTGTTCCAGCATTTTCTTAAATGGAGCCTAAAGGCCTTAATTATGATGTATGTGTCTTCAGGTAAGACTTTCAAGCAATTTGGAACAGGCAGTTATGTAATTTTCCTGCTGTTCTCTCCGCCCCTTTCTCTTTTATCTTTCTTTATTAATATAGACACCTATTAGAATGAAGTGGCCCATACACAATTTTGCATCGATTCAAATGGGTGCAAGTTGATTATTCAGCCCAGAAATCTGATTAACACTCTCCCTCCTCTCAACTGGCCCACTCAGCTGCATTTGCTTTTCTGCTTTTCTGGGGTGGAAGATGCCCTCTGCTGGCTCCTGCCCATTCCACACTCAATACATACAGTGACAGANAAGTTGATTATTCAGCCCAGAAATCTGATTAACACTCTCCCTCCTCTCAACTGGCCCACTCAGCTGCATTTGCTTTTCTGCTTTTCTGGGGTGGAAGATGCCCTCTGCTGGCTCCTGCCCATTCCACACTCAATACATACAGTGACAGACAACTTACCTACCTGGGGTCTGGTAGCTCTTACATATTAAGTCCTTGATGTGTGTTTATTGAAAGCATGCCTTTTCTTCCAGGGCAGTACCTGACACATGGTAATGGACCTTACTGAAATCTGTAATGTCCACCTCTTAATCTTTCTACTGTCTTGTGATACCCTAGCATGGGTCCTAGACAAAAATGCCAAATTTTTAAAAAATAATTTATGGTGGCTGCCACTGTTCATTCATTTTCTCATTTAATCATCACCATAAGTAATTACTGTTATGATCCCTATTTTAAAGCAAAGGAATCTGAGGCTTTGAGAGGGTGACTTGTCTGAAGTTACAATTAGAAAGTGGAGGAGCTAAGATTTGAATCCAGTGTAACAGAAATGGGAAAGCCTCTTAACCACTAATAATACTGTAGGGTTCATGGTAGAAATTTAGGGTATATGGGGTTTTCCAGTGACTAGCATTTTTAGAAACTTGAAAGTATCAGTTGCACAGTGAGTCCTGGATACGCACAGGAGACTATCATGCATGGGTCATCAGGAAAGACATTGAAAGCAGCTCTGACATCCTATTAGTCCCACTGAAGTGGAGCAATGCAAAAATCCCTCCATTTGTCAGGGGCCCTAGTACAATCAGAAGCGTGGCTCTGGTAAACACATACATTAGTGGTGGTTCCCCGCAGAGTTAGCAGTAGAGTCCCCGTAGTCACCTTTCACTTTCTCCTTGATAAGAGGTGTTCAGGCTTCTCACCAAAGTCTCTAATGCAAACCCAGGATTGCCAGCTGTGCTTCTTGGTATAAACAGTGCATTAATGGTGTGAAAAATTGCAACTCACAAGCTCTTCCTTGAGCAACTGCAGTGACAAACAGGCTGCTTCTGCTGCCATTGGGGCAGGTCTTCTGGCAGAATATACAGCTGAGACCCGGAGGAGCCTGGTTCACCTCGAATGCATGGAAATTAGCATTCTGTTCAGATTTCTGTGGCCATCAGCCTGAATATTTACTTGGAGCCCTGCTGTTTCAGGCAGTTACCGAGGCCAATAGATCTGGGAGAGAGAGGAGCCTGAACAACATCTCAGCTACTCTGCAAGATCAAACCTGAAAGAGCACGCTGTATTTTTCCGTTCCTCTGATTGATAATGACAACACACCATTATTTGTGGGTGGATGCCACAGAAGTTGCTTTTCTGGATGGTGGACTGAGAAACATGAAATCATTTTATGAAATTCAAGTGTTAAACACAAATGCAAGAAGGATGTACTTCTGGTGAACACTGGATTTGCTCCTGGAAGAATAGAAGGGTCTGGGCAGACAAGGAGAGGAGAAAAAAGTATGGTGAAGAGACCAGCATGTACACATAAGCTGACAGCAGGTTCTGTCCTGAATGTCATGTGCAAACATTGGAGTGGAGGAAGCTACCAGGGTGGTTTAAATCCATTTCAAAACAGGCTGTGATAACTTGTAGCACCCACCTCTCCTGGGAACACATGCATGTAACGGAGCCAGGGTGTTTGTTTCAGTCTGTCGACCTCCCTCAGACAGCATCTAACTTTCCTTGTTCTCCCACTCTCCCATTGCTAGCCAGCACCCTTCTATTGACACCTTTTAATTCAGATCCATTCAGTTACCCAATAGATACTTATCAAACCCTTGCCACATGTCAGACACTGGGACACAGATAAATAAGATGGGCACTGCCCTCAGTGTCTGGTAGGATGAGAGACAAACACAGGCAGGAAAAGGGTGTTGTGGATGGATCCTGTGAACTACTTGTACGGTGTATAGTTGGGAAAGATGGGAGAAGGGAGTGGGTCCCCTCTGAGAGGGAATAGGATGGAGGCAGAGCAGGAACTTCCTCAAGCAGGTCTTCTGTAGTCCTAGAGATGGTTATGGCTCTACAGGGAACTTTGTATATTTCTGAGCTAATCTATTGCATCCAGTCTAGAAGGAAATCTTGTTTTCCTTATTTCCAAATCAGTACTGGGTTCCATGCCAGGCACTGTGCTAGGAAGTGTGGATTTG
This sequence comes from Raphicerus campestris, assembly GCA_006410735.1. Lineage (NCBI taxonomy): Eukaryota > Metazoa > Chordata > Mammalia > Artiodactyla > Bovidae > Raphicerus > Raphicerus campestris. The sequence goes on along the minus strand of SJYW01009290.1, from coordinate 90,032 downwards.
GGAACTTACAGTCTAGTCTGGTGGCAGACATACAATTAATTCCCTGGGGGCTCAGTGGTAAAGAATCTGCCTGCAATGCAGGAGACACAGGTTTGATCCCTGGGTTTGGAAGCTCCCCTGAAGGAGGAAATGGCAACCTACTCCAGTATTCTTGCCTGAGAAATCCCATGAGGAATCCACAGAGGAGCCCAGTGGGTTACAGTCTGTGGGGTTGGAAAGAGTTGGATATGGCTGGGCATGCCTGCATGCATGCACAGAAGTCCAGTCCAGAAAAAAATTAGGTGGCCTTCACACGTGTTACTGTCTTGAAATATGTCCAGAATTCTTTGCCCCTGACTTCCTCTTCCACTTCATGGGACTAACTAGGACCTTGATTTCATGGTTGGGTCAAGTTGTTGCTTGCTCTGCAAGCCATTACTAAGACCCTGGGAGGGCTGCACTTCCTAGTTGGCTGCAGTCACACGATCTGTCGCACTTCCTAGTTGGCTGCAGTCACACGATCTGTCGTGGCTCAGGAGAAGCAGGCAGAGTGACAGGTCATATACAGGTGGACCGGATGCTGCTGTTAGGCTCTCAGTGCTCTCCTTGCTCCCGTGGCTTAATATTTGATGCCACGGGAGGCGATGAATGTCTTATCACCTGGGTCCCTGTGTTACCATGATTAGCGGAGGCTGTTGGTAAACTGCAGTGGACAACTAGGGTTAGCAAGGAATAAACTTTTGTTGTTTTAATTCTCTAAAATTGTGGGTTGTTAATTACCACAGCAGAACCCAGGGTACTTTGTGGCACATTTTTTTGGGAAGGCCACCAAATTCCACTAAATAGGTTAGGTCTCTCATCTGCATGCATGATTGCTCCCTGCACACACTCCTTCATTTAAAAAAAATCATGCTTTATTATGTGTTTAACAGGTTAGGCTATAAAAGGAGGAGAACCATACTTGTCTTATTACCGTATCTCTAGAGCCTAGCACAATGATTAGCGCATATGAAATAAGTACCTTTTGAAAGAGTTAATGAATGAATGAGTGAACAAATGAACTGGGGATTGTTGTATGGAATCATAACATTTTTGAAGAGACTCAGCTCTTCATATAAATACGAAACAGCTTAAAGTCCTGGGAGCCTGTCAATAACTTCAAAGCATTTTTCTCCTCCTCCACCTCTATCCTCACCTCCAACAAACTTAGGGTCAAATAATTCTAATTACAATAGGACAAATTATAGTTCCCAAAGGAATCAGTTTTGCATGATCTGTGTGTTGGGAGCATGAATTTTCCCTTCACTGACCTAGAATTTGCTCCCTTGTCTTTGCCTGTGTTGGAGGAAGTAGTTTCCCACAGGATGTTGCCCTTGGGCCTCCAGGTAGACCATGAGCCTCTGATGTGGACAGCAGCAGACTCTGGACCAACACACATCTCCTGAAAACTTCCTTGATGAAGCAGCTCCCCTCCCTGCACAAACACAACAATTAACTAAAGCAGGTAAAATTGTGTCTTGGGAAGATAATGAGGTTTGCTTCCCTGCCTGTATAATTTTGCCTGTGTGTGTCTGGTATCCTGGCTTGGATCTCATCCAGCCCACCCCAGGGGAAACATAGCTGGTATCCTCCACAGCACTTTAATGAAGCGCCCGCCTGTGCTAAGGAAACATCAAAGTTGCTCCAGCTTCAAAACAAGTTAAATTTTGGCAGCTGCAGTTTGGGGGGGCAGTATAGGGAACTAATGACAAAAGCACAAAAACCCCTGCCACTGTGTGTCACGTGTATCCCTGAGCCCCGAGTTTTAGCACATCTATTTCATATGCGATCTCTGCATTTAGTCTAGGACATAGGAGATGCTGGTGCTAAAGAACCCACCTGCCGATGTGGGAGTCATAGCGGATGTGGGTTTGATCTCTGGGTCCACAAGATACCCTGGAGAAGGGCATGGCAGCCCACTCCAGTATTCTTGTCTGGAGAATCCTATGGACAGAGAGGAACCTGGCGGGCTACAGCCCAAGGGGTCGCAAAGAGCTGGACACGGCTGAGGTGACAGCATGCAGCACATGGGAGGCACAGGGGACAGGCAAGCCAGAAGGTCCTTCTACTCTGGCTGGTGCTCCAGAAGCCTGTGTTCCTTGAGGAGACTGGGCAGGCTGGGATGTGATGCAGCAAATGCCAAGGCCTCCACCAATCACTTCCAGCCCCTCTCACCTGTTCTTGTCCTGGCACCAATCACTTCCAGACCCTCTCACCTGTTCTTGTCCTGGCACCAATCACTTCCAGCCCCTCTCACCTGTTCTTGTCCTGGCACCAATCACTTCCAGCCCCTCTCACCTGTTCTTGTCCTGGCATCTCCACCAGTCACTTCCAGCCCCTTCTTACCTGTTCTTGTCCTGGCCTCCAGCTCACAGTCTCTTTTGCCTCAGGTATAAACCTGTTTCCAGCACTCCTTCTGAAGCCTGCTGAGCATTCATGCACAGGGACATTGGCTGCATGGCTGATGCAGGCATGGTCCATGCTCACTGCCTCCTCTCTCCTTAACGCTTGCTTCCAGTCCATCCATCTTGTTGCTAGGCTTTATTTCCTTGACTGTTCGGGATTGTCTGTGTTCTGCCATCGTAGGATTACTCATCCTTATTTTCCAGTGACAAGGACAGTTTCCTTTGTACAATTAGGGGAAAACAAGTATAAATAGCATGATTTATAGACCAGAGTGCCCAGTGCAGGGGGGCAGTGGGAAGCTATGTAACCTCTGTAATGTTCATTTAGGGATACATGCAGTTACAAAATCAGGAAATGTGGAAGGCAGGTTGTCCATTTCAATGTTATTTGTCTTCAAGTTGGAAGGACAATTCTGTTATATTGCAGAACTTACTATGAAGCTGCGTCAGTATGATAGCAAATCCATTTGGCACAGCTGCAGTGGGCGGGTAGAAGCANGAAGGACAATTCTGTTATATTGCAGAACTTACTATGAAGCTGCGTCAGTATGATAGCAAATCCATTTGGCACAGCTGCAGTGGGCGGGTAGAAGCATAATGCTGAGGAAGGATGTCTATTCCAGCCCTGGTAGACCTGTATGTTCCCATAGGTCCTATGGCCAGAGACAGCAGCTTCATCCTGAACATTATTGCTCAGAAAGGAGCCAGGGCAGGGGTGGGTGTATGAAGAAATCAATGATCGTAGGCACTGAGACAGTGCCCACAGTGTGCTTAAGAAATCCAAACCACATGCCTGGTCAGTATCCTTTGGTTATATCTCAAATCAGTTTTTGAGTCCAGTTGGCTGGAGGCTTCTGTTCAGAGTATATGTGGTTCTGAGCCCGATCCCCTTGAACCACTCAGTCAGCAATTCAATCTGTTTGTAAGCCAATGGAGAGCAAAGGGCCGGCATGTCTTATTTATCTGCTTTTCCCAGTCCTTGGGAGGAAGCTGCACACAGAGGCACTCTGTGTTTGTTGAAAGCACTGAACTACTGACTGGAGAAGAAGGACTGATCCATGGTGAGCACCTACTGGGCATGGTAGGCAGTGCTAATACAGTGATGAGCAGAGCCCTCTTTGCCCTCAGGAATCCATATTCAAGTCTTTCCTCATGAATAATGAATGTAGAAAGTGATCTGGACAGTGTAACACTGAATTGCCTGATTTCATGATTAATGACTTGAAGGAGGTTTGTGGTACATTTTTGGCCATCTTTTCTTCTGCACATATCCTTAACCTGCTGGGAGAATGGAGAGATGGGCCTCCAGCATCCACCTGGATATGGCATGGAAACCTGAAACCAACACCTCATTTTCCCTTCTCTTGATCAATAGATGGCTCATGTTGACTCAGTGCAAAGTACTCATTGATCAGCCTGGTCCCTCTTAGAGAAATGCTAATTCCCTGCTTTGGAGTTGATGGCTGGGATCATCTCACAAACACACCATGGGTCATGCCTGCAGTCTAAGATGTTGTTCAGTAGCTCTCAGATCTAACTCTGTCACCTCAGTGAAAATGAGGCTGTAACAGAAGGCCCCTGGGAAGTTCTGAGTGGTCCCTCCTCATGCATCTGGACATCTCTTTTCCATAGAACTTGTCATTGCAGAGTGATCATTTATTGCTGCGTCTTCTTCACTTGGCTATGAGCTTCTTGAAGATCCAGACTGTTGTATGTGTCATTGACCCAGAATCACCTGCAGGAGAAGCTCAGAGCCACGATGCTAAGGAGGGAAGCATTTCCTGGCAGAAGCAAGGCAGTTAAAACCTCTGGCTTCCAGAATTGAGACATGTGTATCCCAATGTTCATTGCAGCACTGTTTACAATAGCTAGGACATGGAAGCAACCTAGATGTCCATTGGCAGATGAATGGATANCCACTAGTTTGTTCTCTATATCTGTTAGTCTGTTTTTTTTTTTCTGTTATATTCTCTATGTTTGTTTTAGCTTTTTAGATTATATATGTGCATGATATCATACAGTATTTGTCTTCTCTGTCTGACTTATTTCACTAAGCATGATACCTTCCAAGTTCATCCATGTTGTAACAAATGGCAAAACGTTCATTCTTTTTTACAGCTGAGTAATGCTCCATTGTGTGTGTTAAGCATGCATGTGTATATGTCACATCCTCTGTTGCCCACATGTAACACCCATATGACATTCTTTTTTATTTATTATTTTTAAACTTTACATTTTGTCTTGGGGTATAGTCAATTAATAGTGTTGTAACAGTTTTAGGTTAACAGAGAAGGAACTCAGCCATACATATTCATGTATCCATTTTCCTTCAAACTCCTCTAGCATCCAGGCTGCCACATAACACTGAGCAGAGTTCCCTGTGCTGTACAGTAGGTCTTTGTTGGTTATCCATTTTATTTATTTATTTATTTACTTTACAATACTGTATTGGTTTTGCCATACATCAACATGAATCCACCATGGGTGTACATAAGTTCCCACTCCTGAACCCCCCTCCCACCTCCCTACCCATACCATCACTCTGGGTTATCCCAGTGCACCAGCCCCAAGTATCCTGTATCCTGCTTCGAACCTAGACTGGTGATTTGTTTCTTATATGATAATATACATGTTTCATTTTAAATAGAGCAGTGTGAACATATTCATGTCAAAATCCCTAACTATCCTTTCCCCTTTGAAACTGTTGTTCCCTGAATCTCTTTCTGTTTTGTAAGTAAGTTCATTTGTATCAGACTTTATTTTTGGGGGGCTCCAAAATCACTGCAGATGGTGATTGCAGCCATGAAATTAAAAGATGCCTACTCCTTGGAAGAAAAATTATGACCAACCTAGATAGCATATTCAAAAGCAGAGACATTACTTTGCCGACTAAGGTCCGTCTAGTCAAGGCTATGGTTTTTCCTGTGGTCATGTATGGATGTGAGAGTTGGACTGTGAAGAAGGCTGAGCGCCGAATAATTGATGCTTTTGAACTGTGGTGCTGGAGAAGACTCTTGAGAGTCCCTTGAACTGCAAGGAGATCCAACCACTCCATTCTGAAGGAGATCAGCCCTGGGTGTTCTTTGGAAGGAATGATGCTGAAGCTGAAACTCCAGTACTTTGGCCACCTCATGAGAAGAGTTGACTCATTGGAAAAGACTCTGATGCTGGGAGTGATTGGGGGCAGGAGGAGAAGGAGATGACAGAGGATGAGATGGCTGGATGGCATCACCGACTCAATGGACGTGAGTCTGAGTGAACTCTGGGAGATGGTGATGGACAGGGAGGTCTGGCGTGCTGCGATTCATGGGGTCGCAAAGAGTC
>SJYW01009290.1:68425-82279 GCA_006410735.1 Raphicerus campestris | reverse complement strand
GTCATCGTTACTATCTTTCTAAATTCCATATATATGTGTCAGTATACTGTATTGGTGTTTTTCTTTCTGGCTTACTTCACTCTGTATAATCGGCTCCCATTTCATCCATCTCATTAGAACTGAGTCAAATGTATTCTTTTTAAGGGCTGAGTAATACTCCATTGTGTATATGTACCACAGCTTTCTTATCCATTCATCTGCTGATGGACAACTAGGTTGTTTCCATGTCCTGGCAATTATAAACAATGCTGCAATGAACATTGGGGTACACGTGTCTCTTTCAATTCGGGTTTCCTCGGTGTGTATGCCCAGCAGTGGGATTGCTGGGTCATAAGGCAATTCTATTTGCAATTTTTAAAGGAATCTCCACACTGTTTTCCATAATGGCTGTATTAGTTTGCATTCCCACCAACAGTGTAAGAGTGTTCCCTTTTATTATAAAATATTGGCTGTACTTTCTGCATTGTACAATATATCCTTGTAGCTTGCTTATTTTTTACATAGTAGTTTGTAACTCTTAATGCTGTGCTCCTATATTAACCCTCCCTTCTTCTGTCTTTCCACAGGTAACCACTAGTTTGTTCTCTATATCTGTTAGTCTGTTTTTTTTCTGTTATATTCTCTATGGTTTGTTTTAGCTTTTTAGATTATATATGTGCATGATATCGTACAGTATTTGTCTTCTCTGTCTGACTTATTTCACTAAGCATGATACCTTCCAAGTTCATCCATGTTGTAACAAATGGCAAAACGTTCATTCTTTTTTACAGCTGAGTAATGCTCCATTGTGTGTGTTAAGCATGCATGTGTATATGTCACATCCTCTGTTGCCCACATGTAACACCCATATGACATTCTTTTTTATTTATTATTTTTAAACTTTACATTTTGTCTTGGGGTATAGTCAATTAATAGTGTTGTAACAGTTTTAGGTTAACAGAGAAGGAACTCAGCCATACATATTCATGTATCCATTTTCCCTCAAACTCCTCTGGCATCCAGGCTGCCACATAACACTGAGCAGAGTTCCCTGTGCTGTACAATAGGTCTTTGTTGGTTATCCATTTTATTTATTTATTTATTTACTTTACAATACTGTATTGGTTTTGCCATACATCAACATGAATCCACCATGGGTGTACATAAGTTCCCACTCCTGAACCCCCCTCCCACCTCCCTACCCATACCATCACTCTGGGTTATCCCAGTGCACCAGCCCCAAGTATCCTGTATCCTGCTTCGAACCTAGACTGGTGATTTGTTTCTTATATGATAATATACATGTTTCATTTTAAATAGAGCAGTGTGAACATATTCATGTCAAAATCCCTAACTATCCTTTCCCCTTTGAAACTGTTGTTCCCTGAATCTCTTTCTGTTTTGTAAGTAAGTTCATTTGTATCAGACTTTATTTTTTGGGGGCTCCAAAATCACTGCAGATGGTGATTGCAGCCATGAAATTAAAAGATGCCTACTTCTTGGAAGAAGAATTATGACCAACCTAGATAGCATATTCAAAAGCAGAGACATTACTTTGCTGACTAAGGTCCGTCTAGTCAAGGCTATGGTTTTTCCTGTGGTCATGTATGGATGTAAGAGTTGTACTGTGAAGAAGGCTGAGCGCCGAATAATTGATGCTTTTGAACTGTGGTGCTGGAGAAGACTCTTGAGAGTCCCTTGGACTGCAAGGAGATCCAACTAGTCCATTCTGAAGGAGATCAGCCCTGGGTGTTCTTTGGAAGGAATGATGCTGAAGCTGAAACTCCAGTACTTTGGCCACCTCATGAGAAGAGTTGACTCACTGGAAAAGACTCTGATGCTGGGAGGGATTGGGGGCAGGAGGAGAAAGAGATGACAGAGGATGAGATGGCTGGATGGCATCACCGCCTCAATGGACGTGAGTCTGAGTGAACTCCGGGAGATGGTGATGGACAGGGAGGTCTGGCGTGCTGCGATTCATGGGGTCGCAAAGAGTCAGACAGGACTGAGCGACTGAACTCAGAACTCTTTTGTATCATTTCTGTTTAGATTCCACATATAAGGAATGTCATACAGTGTTGCATATTTGACAGTGATGGGTCTTAGTTGCAGCCCCTGGGATCTCTAGCTGTGGTCTGTGGGCTCAGTAGTTGTGGCGTGTGGGCTTAGCTGCCCTACCACATATGGGATCTTAGTTTCCTGAGCAGGGGTCGAATCTGCGTCTCCTGCACTGGGAAGGTGAATTTTTAACCAGGGAGGTTCCCTCGTATGGCATTCTAAATATCTTAATAAGACTCTGACACTATTCCCTGTCTACCTAAACCTTTCCACCTGCTCTCTTGACCTCTCAGAGTGTCATGAGCAAAACTGCCCACATCCTCAACTCTTTGAAGGATGCTGTCTTCCCCTTATTCTCACGGAACCTGACTTACCCCAAAGACACTGCTTCCTTCTCAAGTGGTGATTATTTTTTGTCTCATAAGAATATATCCTGGTTATGGAGGAGAGTGGAGTGGACTAACTGCTTGCTTGTTATTTCTTTCTAAAACACATTCTCCCTCCTTCCTTTCTCAATGTAATATCTCCTTTAAAGCAGTAGTTCCCAACCTTTTAAGTACCAGGGACTGGTTTCCTGGAAGACAGTTTTTCCCAGCTCCCCATTGGGAGCGGCTCGGAATACAGATGAAGCTTCGCTTAGTTGCCCACTGCTCACCTCCTGTGGTGCGGCCTGGTTCCTAACAGGTCATGGACCAGCAGTGGTCTGTGGCTCAGGAGGTTGGTACTCCTCCTTTAAAGACACCATCAAATGATACTCCATACTCACTTCCTTGTTATATTATCATCTCTCAATCCAAGGTCACTCTCCTCATTCATAGAAGATTCATTGCTGCCTTCCTTTTCACCACCACCTCTCTTTTTACTTTTTTTTTTTTTTTTAACTGGCTGATCTATCCAGTTTTCTGGCTGATCAGGTGGATGAATTATTCCTGCTTTGAGCTAGAGTCAATCTCTCTACTTGGCACTGGATCCTTCCCCTGTCTACTCAGGGACATGACTCTTAAAATTATCTCTTCTGCATTCAAACTGTGCCCACTTACCACTGGATTATTCCTATCAGCTGGCAAATTTCTTAATTACATAATAGTAATAAAATAATTATTTTTTATTCTAAAATAAAGCCCCTGTCTTGACTTAATGTTTGCCCTAGTTGTCACTCCATCTATTGCTCTCCTTTAAAGCAAAATGCCTCATTTATACCTTGACATCCTCAGGTCTCTCAGCATTTTCTATAGTTTTTTATGCCCCTCTCTTTCCAACATTTCATTCACTTAGGTTCAGAATCACCATACTCACTGGCTGCTCCTGCTTCTTCACTTTTTGTGGCTTCTCTTCCATTTCCTCTCCTTGGCTTTATTGAGATATTATTGAAAAATAACATTGAGAAAAATAATATTCATCTTAAGGTTAAGGTGTTCAACATGATGTGATGTACATGTATATTGCAAAATGATTCCCACAGTAAGGTTAATTAACACATTCATCACTTTATGCAGTTACCATTTTTTTGGTGTGTGTGGTTAGTATATTTTAGATCTGCTCTCTTAGCAAAGGTGATGTGTATGATACAGTGTTGTTAACTAAATTCATGGTGCTGTGTAGTAGATTCCCAGAATTTAGTCATCTTATAAATGAAAGTTTATATCTTCTGACCAAGTTCTCCCAATTTCTTCCACACTGGAGCTCCTGGGAATTGCCAATCTATTTCTTTGAATTTGACTTTTTTTACATTCCACATATAAGTGAGATCATGCAGTGTTTATCTTCCTTTGTCTGACTTATTTCATTTAGCATAATGCTCTCAAGATTCACCCATGTTGTTGCAAATGGCAGGATTTTCTTCTTGTTATAGCTGAATAGTATTCCATTGTATGCATAGTTGGCCCTCTGTGTCTGTGGCATCCACATTCAAATATTCAACCAATCACAGATCTAAATATATTTTTTTGTAATTCCAGAAAGTTCCAGAAAGGAAAACTTGAATTTTCCAGCAAACTATTTGCATAGCATTAACACTATATTTGTGTTTTTACAGAGCATTTATAAGTAATCTAGAGATGCTTTAAAGCAGGGGTCCCCAGCCTCCAGGCCACAGACCAGTACCTGCCCTCAGATCGGTGATGGCTTTAAATTAGAAATAAAGTACGTAGTAAATGTAATGTACTGGAACCATCCTGAAACCATCCTCCTCCCCAGGTCTGTGGGAATATTGTCTTGCATGAAATTGGTCCCTGGTTGGGACCACTGTTTTAAAGTATACATGAGGATGTGTACAGGTTATTTGCAAATACTATGCCATTTTATATAAGGGACTTGAGCATTTTCAGATTTTGGTATCTATCAGTTCAGTTCAGTCTCTCAGTCATGTCCAATTCTGTGACCCTAGGGACTGCAGCACACCAGGGTTCCTTGTCCATCACCAACTCCCAGAGCTTGCTCAAACTCATGTCCATCAAGTCAGTGATGCCATCCAACTGTCTCATCCTCTGTTGTCCCCTTCTCCTCCTGCCTTCAATCTTTACCAGCATCAGTGCCTTTTCCAATGAATCTTTGGAAATCCTGAAACCAGTTCCCAACAAATACCAAAGGAATGAGTATAAATCCTCCTTCATTTTTTAAACTTTGAATGTTAGCATGCCTTAGGATTCAGGCCCTCATATTTCTCTATTTACACCAACCCCTTAGCTGATTTCCTGTAGATTCTTCACTGATCACTACATTCCTACATACAACTGCCTAATGACAATTCACCAAGTGCATATGAAACTAACCACAGCCAAATAGCATCATTGGTTTTCTTTTATCTTAGCATGTGCATATGTACATGCATATACACACTCTTGCATTCTTTCTTCACTTCAGAAATGGCACGTATTCCCCCAGTTGCTAAGACCAGCAGCCATGGGATGTGTTTAATTCCTCTCTCTCCTTCACAAAACATATCCCTTTGCTCTGTCAATAAATCCCATTAGATCTAGCTTCATATCATATCCTGAATGTGATATCTTTTAGCCATCACCACTAATAGCATCCTGTTAATGCTCACCATCACTTGATTGTCTCCTATGATTGCAGTGATTTCCTCAGTGGTTTTTCCTTTCTAATTTTTCCTCACTGCTGTTTGTTCTCAACATCATAGATTTTATGGAAATAAGATCACGTTGTATGCCTTTGGGGATGGCTGTAATCACTCCGGATAGTTCCATTTAATTGATAGAGAAGAGTATTACATTTAATAAAAGCTTGCATTGAACTTTTCATTGTTTCTTCATTTTCATATGTCTGCACCTCCATCCACATACAGTCTCTAAAGCCTAACAGATCTTCCCACCACTATACCCACTCAGCCTTCATTTGGCCTTTCAGAACTCTGGCAAGAAATAACTCCTCTAAGTCTAATATGATTCTCCCAGGCAGAGTTGGTTGTTGGATCATTTGTGTCTCGCTATACATGATTTTCACCTCTTCATGGGATTTGCCTCACTCTTTTATCAACACATTTTATCTGTCATTTAATTTCCATTGGGCTATTGGCTCCTTATATCCCCAATGCTTTGGCCACCTGATGCGACGAGTTGACTCATTGGAAAAGACTCTGATGCTGGGAGGGATTGGGGGCAGGAGGAGAAGGGGACAACAGAGGATGAGATGGCTGGATGGCGTCACCAACTCGATGGACATGAGTTTGGGTGAACTCTGAGAGCTGGTGATGGACAGGGAGGCCTGGCATGCTGCAATTCATAGCGTTGCAAAGAGTTGGACACGACTGAGTGACTGAACTGAACTTAACATGGCGTGGCACAAAGTCATAGTAGGATACAGCGTGTGTGTGAAGAGTAATTAAGCAATGTGGTATACAAATTTATGCTTTGTTGTAGGGAGAATATGATCAGTCAGCATGATGTTGAATCTTTTCCTAAAAAGAAGAACAAAAACAGTCCATTTAGGACAAGTTACTCAGAGTACCAAAGATTGTTGTCTCTTCATTANATGGACTGCAGCACACTAGGGTTCCTTGTCCATCACCAACTCCCAGAGCTTGCTCAAACTCATGTCCATCAAGTCAGTGATGCCATCCAACTGTCTCATCCTCTGTTGTCCCCTTCTCCTCCTGCCTTCAATCTTTACCAGCATCAGTGCCTTTTCCAATGAATCTTTGGAAATCCTGAAACCAGTTCCCAACAAATACCAAAGGAATGAGTATAAATCCTCCTTCATTTTTTAAACTTTGAATGTTAGCATGCCTTAGGATTCAGGCCCTCATATTTCTCTATTTACACCAACCCCTTAGCTGATTTCCTGTAGATTCTTCACTGATCACTACATTCCTACATACAACTGCCTAATAACAATTCACCAAGTGCATATGAAACTAACCACAGCCAAATAGCATCATTGGTTTTCTTTTATCTTAGCATGTGCATACGTACATGCATATACACACTCTTGCATTCTTTCTTCACTTCAGAAATGGCACGTATTCCCCCAGTTGCTAAGACCAGCAGCCATGGGATGTGTTTAATTCCTCTCTCTCCTTCACAAAACATATCCCTTTGCTCTGTCAATAAATCCCATTAGATCTAGCTTCATATCATATCCTGAATGTGATATCTTTTAGCCATCACCACTAATAGCATCCTGTTAATGCTCACCATCACTTGATTGTCTCCTATGATTGCAGTGATTTCCTCAGTGGTTTTTCCTTTCTAATTTTTCCTCACTGCTGTTTGTTCTCAACATCATAGATTTTATGGAAATAAGATCACGTTGTATGCCTTTGGGGATGGCTGTAATCACTCCGGATAGTTCCATTTAATTGATAGAGAAGAGTATTACATTTAATAAAAGCTTGCATTGAACTTTTCATTGTTTCTTCATTTTCATATGTCTGCACCTCCATCCACATACAGTCTCTAAAGCCTAACAGATCTTCCCACCACTGTACCCACTCAGCCTTCATTTGGCCTTTCAGAACTCTGGCAAGAAATAACTCCTCTAAGTCTAATATGATTCTCCCAGGCAGAGTTGGTTGTTGGATCATTTGTGTCTCGCTATACATGATTTTCACCTCTTCATGGGATTTGCCTCACTCTTTTATCAACACATTTTATCTGTCATTTAATTTCCATTGGGCTATTGGCTCCTTATATCCCCAATGCTTTGGCCACCTGATGCGACGAGTTGACTCATTGGAAAAGACTCTGATGCTGGGAGGGATTGGGGGCAGGAGGAGAAGGGGACAACAGAGGATGAGATGGCTGGATGGCGTCACCAACTCGATGGACATGAGTTTGGGTGAACTCTGAGAGCTGGTGATGGACAGGGAGGCCTGGCATGCTGCAATTCATAGGGTCGCAAAGAGTTGGACACGACTGAGCGACTGAACTGAACTTAACATGGCGTGGCACAAAGTCATAGTAGGATACAGCGTGTGTGTGAAGAGTAATTAAGCAATGTGGTATACAAATTTATGCTTTGTTGTAGGGAGAATATGATCAGTCAGCATGATGTTGAATCTTTTCCTAAAAAGAAGAACAAAAACAGTCCATTTAGGACAAGTTACTCAGAGTACCAAAGATTGTTGTCTCTTCATTAATGAAAGGAAGACATACCCATGATGTCTAATCAAAGAGAATGTAACTGGGTTTTCCTTATGAGAAAATTCTAAAGTTAGTCATGTATGCCTTGGTTATAAAGAAATAACGAGAACTTTTCCAGCCTTTGAAAATGAAGGCTATGAATCTGTTTGTTGACTTTATTTTATTTATTTATTTATTTATTGTTTGTTTGTTTGTTGACTTTAAACAGATACTTTCTTATGTTCTGTGGCTCCATGAATAACTTCTATCTTGGTTTGGGGTAAAAGTAAACCAAAAAGCAAAAACTGTATGTTTGAAACAGCCTTTCATTTCAAAATTATTGCTGAACTATAGACTCATTTTCCATTCATTTTCAAAAAACAATGTCTGCTCTGTGTAGTAAATAGTATTTTAATCTTTTCTGCACAAGTGTGAGTGGTGTGCACACTAAGGGGTAATTCTGTAGGAATAGACTTTTAAATTCAATTCAGCACTTTTATCGAGAATGGAGAAGCTTAAAAATTAAGCCAGCAGGCATCCAAAGCCTGAGAGAACACTACTGGATGCATTCTTAATTAGAGCCAATAAAGTGTGTTTTTAGGGAAAGCTTTCCCACAGAAAGCTCAATGGCAGAACTCAGAAGAAGCAAACAAATTAAATTCTTTATATTAACTGCTTGGCACACTGCTTCTCAATGAGTTATTTAGCTCAACATGATAGTTGAAAAAATTTCACTTTCAAAACTTCAAATAACCTGAAGATAAAGTACCAACTACTTGTACATTTTCCCCAAATACACAACAATCCATACTAATTTCAAGTCTTCCTAGGATACTAGAAGAAAAGAGAATGCTGGAGTTGATGAGTTGAATGATGGATGAAGCCTCAAGAACATGAGATTTTGTTTTCATCACTGATTTTTTCTTTTTTTAAAGAAACTCAACATATTGATGTTATGACTTGGATTATTTGTAGACACATGTATAACCCCCATGCAAATACACAGGTATTATTCATAAGAGGTATGTGGAGCTTCTGAGAGATGTTGAGTACTGTATTTCAAATATGGTGTAATAAGTAGCATTTTAGTCTTTTTTGAAGATATATGAGCGGTGTACACAGCACAGTAAACTGCTTACCAGAAGGTTAAATTAATCTGAGAATTTATGTTCCTCAGTTTGCAACTAATAAAACATACATGTACCTAATGAATTAAATGTAAAATCTTATAGACCACTGTGTGATGAATATTTTACAATGTTTTAAGTGTAGAAAGTATTCAGAAATAGATTGAATTGACATTCACTAGACTGTGAGTTTCTGAGGCCTTGTGCTTTATCTCATCCATACATGGATTGATTCATTTATTTATCCAACAAATGATTTTTAAAAATCTTATTTCTGAATTCCCAATACCTTGCACAGAGTTTTGCATGTAATAGGTGCTCTCCTGTGTTGTTGAACATATGAATGAATGAACAATTACTAGTCACTCATTAAGACTTGGGCTTTTGTGATGGCAGAGATGGTAAAGAATCTGCTTGCAATGCAGGAAACTCAGCTTCAATTCTTGCTTGGGAAGACCAGGAATGGCTACCTACTCCAGTATTCTTGCCTGGAGAATTCCATGGACAGAGGAGGCTGGCAGGCTGTTGTCTGTGGAGTCACAAAGAATCAGACATAACTGAGCAAGTAGGACTTTTACCTAGACTTCCTTTTCTCTTAAAAAGCTTCCTAAACTTCCTTTAGAAGGAGAATACATGAGAAAATTATTTTACTATGCGTCTGCTCCTACCATAGTACTTTCCACTTCAGTGACACTAAATAAATACTTGGGAGAAAAACTCAAAACTATAAGAGATGGGAATATTTAGAGAGGAGAAAGGTTAGGTTCAACAACTAGGAGGTCTTCAAATATTTAGGTCTCCCATTGCATTTGGGAGAAAGATTAGACTTTATATTGTTGAAGGTGCTTTAATGAGGACCAGCTGTTACTAAACCAAACTTGCATTCACTTGCCCACGTGCAGTAAAGCCAGCCTGCTGGTACTATGTTGTGTTGAAGGAAAGGGCAGCATTTATTGCAAGAGCCAAACAAGGAATCCGGGTAGCTAGTGTTTAAAAAGCCTGAATCTTACTCCGAGTTTTGCTTTGTTCCTTATAAAGTTATCATGCATACCCGACAGGGCTTTTGTGACAATCAGGTGAGACAATTTACATTGAGTGTGCTATTTAAAGCAGAATATAAGTATTTGGAATTATAAGTATGCTAATGAAAATGGTGACTAATGTCCCACCCCCAGGGGATATTGCTTTATTTATTTGTTTAATTTTGTCACTTAACCAAACTTGGGTCCATTTGCCTGTGCAAGTAAAGCCAATCTACTGACACCAGGGTTGTGGTGAAGGAAAGCATAGCATTTATTGCAGGGGCCAAGCAAGGAGCCCAGGGCAACTAGTGCCTCAAAGGCCTGAACTCCCTGAAGGTTTCCAGGGAAAGGTTTTTAAAGACAGGGTTAGAGAAGGGGGTTGTGGGGTATGTGATATTCATGGATATTCTTCTGATTGGTTAGTAAGGTAATCAGGAGTTAACATCATCAACCTTCTGGTTTCAACCAGTCCAGGATCTGTGTGCTTGTGCGAAGCATACAGTTGACTTCTTCCATGTGGAGGGTCTTTCAGTATCTGCAAAACAGCTCAAAAGACGTGGTTCAGAATGTTATTTATATCCCTTGAGGAGAAACTAAAGATTCTTTGTTTAATGGCTAAATTATTATTATTGTGTCTTGCTTGACTCTCCTTTTCTGAATTTCCTCACATCTCTGATTAAATTTACTCTTTGTAAATCAAAGAAAGCCCTAGAAGGCTAAGCTTTTTCAACAGGCAAGAGGCAGGCAGAAGACATAGGGTAAGAGGTCTATGCTGGGAAGGCCCCATAGAGTCCTTCTTGGTTGCACAATGAATGAGAAGCTCCAGGAAGATTTTAGTTTATGATCTAAGAAGGTCTAGAACTGCTCTGGG
Source organism: Raphicerus campestris (assembly GCA_006410735.1). Classification (NCBI taxonomy): domain Eukaryota; kingdom Metazoa; phylum Chordata; class Mammalia; order Artiodactyla; family Bovidae; genus Raphicerus; species Raphicerus campestris. The sequence continues at coordinate 71,643 of SJYW01009290.1, read as the reverse complement.
ATATATCAATTTCTATTTTTTTCTCTTTCTTTTTTCTTTTTTAAATTATGAAAGTATGATAACACATTTATAGGAGACTTGGAAAACACGGAACAAAGTTACATATATTCCCACTATATATTAAAATTATTTTTAAGTAGATAAATTGAGATTTATAGTTGGAGTTTCAATATCAGACTCTCAAAAATTAATAGAAAAAATATACAGAAAAGTAGGAGGATATAGTAGACATGAAAATCACCAAGAACCAGTTCAACATAATTAATATTTATACAATTTTCACACAATAGTAGAATATAGATTTTATTCAGGTTCCTATAGACTGTAAGCCAAGAGGCACTGGAACATATCCAGGGCCATAAAACAAAGTACAAAATTTTCATGATCTAAAAGTATGAAATCCTATAGAGCCTGTATTCTTACCACTTAAAATTATGTTAAAAATAAATATCAAAAGATATTGGAAAGTAACCCACATATTTNGACATAACTGAGCAAGTAGGACTTTTACCTAGACTTCCTTTTCTCCTAAAAAGCTTCCTAAACTTCCTTTAGAAGGAGAATACATGAGAAAATTATTTTACTATGCGTCTGCTCCTACCATAGTACTTTCCACTTCAGTGACACTAAATAAATACTTGGGAGAAAAACTCAAAACTATAAGAGATGGGAATATTTAGAGAGGAGAAAGGTTAGGTTCAACAACTAGGAGGTCTTCAAATATTTAGGTCTCCCATTGCATTTGGGAGAAAGATTAGACTTTATATTGTTGAAGGTGCTTTAATGAGGACCAGCTGTTACTAAACCAAACTTGCATTCACTTGCCCACGTGCAGTAAAGCCAGCCTGCTGGTACTATGTTGTGTTGAAGGAAAGGGCAGCATTTATTGCAAGAGCCAAACAAGGAATCCGGGTAGCTAGTGTTTAAAAAGCCTGAATCTTACTCCGAGTTTTGCTTTGTTCCTTATAAAGTTATCATGCATACCCGACAGGGCTTTTGTGACAATCAGGTGAGACAATTTACATTGAGTGTGCTATTTAAAGCAGAATATAAGTATTTGGAATTATAAGTATGCTAATGAAAATGGTGACTAATGTCCCACCCCCAGGGGATATTGCTTTATTTATTTGTTTAATTTTGTCACTTAACCAAACTTGGGTCCATTTGCCTGTGCAAGTAAAGCCAATCTACTGACACCAGGGTTGTGGTGAAGGAAAGCATAGCATTTATTGCAGGGGCCAAGCAAGGAGCCCAGGGCAACTAGTGCCTCAAAGGCCTGAACTCCCTGAAGGTTTCCAGGGAAAGGTTTTTAAAGACAGGGTTAGAGAAGGGGGTTGTGGGGTATGTGATATTCATGGATATTCTTCTGATTGGTTAGTAAGGTAATCAGGAGTTAACATCATCAACCTTCTGGTTTCAACCAGTCCAGGATCTGTGTGCTTGTGCGAAGCATACAGTTGACTTCTTCCATGTGGAGGGTCTTTCAGTATCTGCAAAACAGCTCAAAAGACGTGGTTCAGAATGTTATTTATATCCCTTGAGGAGAAACTAAAGATTCTTTGTTTAATGGCTAAATTATTATTATTGTGTCTTGCTTGACTCTCCTTTTCTGAATTTCCTCACATCTCTGATTAAATTTACTCTTTGTAAATCAAAGAAAGCCCTAGAAGGCTAAGCTTTTTCAACAGGCAAGAGGCAGGCAGAAGACATAGGGTAAGAGGTCTATGCTGGGAAGGCCCCATAGAGTCCTACTTGGTTGCACAATGAATGAGAAGCTCCAGGAAGATTTTAGTTTATGATCCAGGAAGGTCTAGAACTGCTCTGGGATATATCAATTTCTATTTTTTTCTCTTTCTTTTTTCTTTTTTAAATTATGAAAGTATGATAACACATTTATAGGAGACTTGGAAAACACGGAACAAAGTTACATATATTCCCACTATATATTAAAATTATTTTTAAGTAGATAAATTGAGATTTATAGTTGGAGTTTCAATATCAGACTCTCAAAAATTAATAGAAAAAATATACAGAAAAGTAGGAGGATATAGTAGACATGAAAATCACCAAGAACCAGTTCAACATAATTAATATTTATACAATTTTCACACAATAGTAGAATATAGATTTTATTCAGGTTCCTATAGACTGTAAGCCAAGAGGCACTGGAACATATCCAGGGCCATAAAACAAAGTACAAAATTTTCATGATCTAAAAGTATGAAATCCTATAGAGCCTGTATTCTTACCACTTAAAATTATGTTAAAAATAAATATCAAAAGATATTGGAAAGTAACCCACATATTTTCAAGTGCAATGTGACATTTACCAAGAAACATCTTTGATTTGGGGCTTCCCTGGTGGCTCAGCTGGTAAAGAATCTGCCTGTAATGCAGGAGACCTAGGTTCAACCCCTGGATTGGAAAGATCCCCTGGAGAAGGGAATGGCCTGAAGAATTTCATGGACTGTATAGTCCATGGGATCTTTGATTTAGCCATTGAAAGTCTCAATGAAGTTAGAAGATAAAACACACAGAGTGTGATTGCAGAGAAAGCATTTAAATCAATTAATATCAAAATGAGAAATTAATATCAAAGATACTTAAACAATCCTATGTATTTGGGAATTGAATGTCCACTTTTAAATGATGGGTGTGGGATACATCAGTTTCTGCTCACTGGAAGAATGTAATAACAGTGGAAAAAATGTATTGAGCAAGCTGAGGAGAGCATTTCAGCCCCAGATGGATGTTTGAAGTGGATGACTAGCAAGGTTTCTTCTAACACTAGAATTCTTTGATTTAATGAAAGAAGAACAATGTGATCCCCCACTAAGACTCCACTTGAATAAAAGCACCTGATGGTTTAAGACTGTAAGTCTTCCCATAGCCTTTCTGGAAAAAATTTGTTCTGTCTTCACAAATACCCAGGGAAATGCAAAGCTAGGGAGAAATATTACTTGGAAAAGGCACTAATTTTCCCTGGTTTCTTCCAATACTTTAAGAAAACACTTTTGAGTGTCTTGCTTTAACCAGCTCCATGTAAAGTTTTAGTTCCTACTGCTACAGAAAATTTTGTGTGTGGAAGTGAGGGTTGGTGATGATCTTAGGGGTTCTCTAAAAGTGCCCCCTTAGATTTTTAAGAGAGAAATTGGTAAAAATTAGTTTATGTTAGTCTTTCTGGTTCTATAAATGTGTAGTCATATGAGGCTAAGAGC
>SJYW01009290.1:0-67573 GCA_006410735.1 Raphicerus campestris | reverse complement strand
AAAAAAAAAAAAGTTTCCTCTGAAAGGCAGTGCTAAAGAAGTAACATTATTATTTATAAAGTTCTATTTCAGCTCAATTTCTACGTTAAATTGCCACTGAAGAATTTAAATCGACTGCATTTGTGTTTATTGCCTAGCATAAAGCATGTAAACAGAATAATAACATGTGCTTCAAAGTAAGTACCTACTAATGTAATAAGTACCTGAAGAAATACCTAATTATTTTTTATGAACTCGCAATGGTACATGTGATATTTCATTATTTTATTGCTTCAATAATCAATTATTCCTTTATTCTTAAAATGGAGAAAAGGGCCACTGATGCAATTTCAGTGGAGACTGTTCAAAATTCTCACTGAATTATTGACTTAATGAAATCAATGAATAAAGTATCATAAAATTAGAGCTGAGGGAGCCAAGAAAAAGCAAATATAAAAGACTCTCCTGGAATTCATCCAACAGGTAGAAAATAAAGAAAATTCACACTTATGAATGCACGAGGAAGAAAAGAACTGTATGAGGTCCTGTGGTTCTGAATAACACATTGCACACAGTTTGTTACATTGCAGATAGTTTCAATAAATATACTGAACACAACAAAATTTTAGTAATCAAAGATACATATGAACAACAGGAAATTTACTGATAGACATCTCTTATGTTTTATCTTTCATTGGATTACACAGCACTTACTGTTTTTTTAAGAGTTATATATTTTTGTCTCTATAACAAGTTAAAGATATAGTGAAAAAATTCCACAAGACATTTGTTTCTAGTTATGGTGGAGTAGCTCATTGGAGATCATTGCTATCACTAAAGACAATGAAAATGCTGAATTAAAAAAATATCTATTTAAAGACATGAGAGATTTGTTAGAGTAAGCAAGTCGACAGGGGCCAAGATTGTGGGAAAAGGGTAACTGCAGAGAGAGGTGAGCTGAACTTCTTCAGTGTCATTAATTGTGGAGGCACTTGCTGATTGTGAGTACGAGGCAAGAGGCTGTAAGAATCCATGGGTTTCCCAGGCAAAGGGGCTGTGTTTCAGGACAAAGTAACCAACAGAGGTTTGGGTTCTTATGGGACTGGAGAGGCATAATTGGAGACTTTGGGGGCCCAAATCCAGTGAAAAGGGTGGTATAGAGAATAGAAACTGATTTCCTTTTCAAGATACTGATACTGGTTGAATTCTGATCGGGCCACAAAACCAAGCAGAAGGTCTCTGAAAAACCAGGCAGGTATTTCATCAGCCTCAAGATACTGATGTGGATAGATTCCAGACCCACCAGATACACCAATCTCAAATATGAAACCCTGGAGGCTTACACTCAGGAGAAGAGGTGAACTGGAGGTAAATGGAAACTTACCAGGGTGTTGCCCAGTTCTCATTCAATTCAGCCTCAGAGGGGAGGGTGAACCTTTTCTGAAGGAAAATAATATATCGAGACTATATATATTTTACAGATAATACCTGGCATTCAATAAAATGTTTCTAGGCATGCCAAGATACAAGGCTATAACTTGAAATGTAAGATTTTTAAAAAAAGAGTTTAACAGGTGATTTAGTTATTGGAACTAGCATAATAAAATCGTTAAAATAACTGTAAGTAATACCCCACCAAAATAGAGGAAAATATAAATGAAATACATAAGAACATGGAGGATTTCACCAGAGTACTAGAATATACAAAAGAATAAAGTAGAAATTTTAGAGTTGAAAAATACAATAACTTAAAAAGTCAGTAAGAGGTATTTTAAACAAAATAATACACACAAGAGAAGATAAGAATAGTGAAAGTAGAACGAAAGAAAACAAATTGAAGCTTGGAAAGAAAAAAGGCAGGAAATACAGGGGAAAAAAGCATAAAAGACATGTTGTTCTAGTGAAAAAACTTTATGTATGTGAAATAGAAATCCTAGAAGGAGAAGGTGGAAATAATGGGGCAGGAGAGTGTTTGAAGGAAAATTACAGTTCAGTTTCTCTCAGAAATATAAGCTGAAGAGTTACAATTTGTATTTTCTGTATTCATGTTTCCCTTAAAATTTAAAAGGACAAATACTTGTCTTATTACAGCAAAATTTGGTATTTTATGATGTATATCCTATTAATATGATACTGAAACTCTTGCCATATTGGCACTTAGCAGAAGAGCTAGAACAGAATGGCAAATGTTTTTACTTTTTTATTTTCTGACTTCAAAATTGTTTAAAGGTTTACAATATAAAATATATGGCAGAAAATGAAAAACTGTAAGATCCCATTATATGTGTCTGTGTGCATTTATATTTTTCCTATAAGAATATAATCAAATTACAGATAGTATTTTGAGTTAAATGTATATCGTGGATATCTAGTTATATAAATATTTCTGACTTAATAATGGGTGCTTAATATTCCATAACTTATATTTTAACAATTTGAGTTGAAAATATTTTTCAAAAAATATTTCTTCTTATGAACAAAAGGCTGTTTCTTCAAGGGAGGTGATCAATATTTCCATCTTGGTGGTGGTGGTTTAGTTGCTAAGTCGAGTCTGACTCTTTGTGACCCCATGGACTGTAGCCCGCCAGACTCCTCTGTCCATGGGATTTCCCAGACAAGAATACTGGAGTGAGTAGCCATTTCCTTCTCTAGGAGATGTTCCTGACCCAGGGATCAAACCTGCATATCCTGCATTGCAGGTGGCCGCCCACACTGTGATGGATTCTTTACTGCTGAATCACCAGGGAAGCCCACTGTCATCTCACTGGTTCTTTTTACTTCCTCATAAACACAATTTGAGGGTAAGTTTTCCCGGGTGGCAATAGCACACTTAGGTTTTCTTCCATTCAAGTATATTTATGGTTTCCTTCTATATGCCAGGGACTGTGCTAGATAGTGAATATTAGAGTAAACTGTATAGATGTATTTGCTGCCTACAGGGAATTTAGCAGGAGCATATATGCTGGACAGGCTCCAGTGATGTACAGCAAGGTCTAGTGGAAGGAGGGAGTGATGTCAGGAAGGTGTTCTCTAAAGACAACTCAGGGTATGAGTAAGTTTCCAAGTGAATAGGGACAGGGGAAAGTCTATGTACATGAGGAAAGATCATTAGGTTCAACAAAGGCTATTTTCCATAACCTCAAAGCCTCATACAATAAATTTTCAAAAGGAACAATTCTAGAAATTTACAGTGCCAGTGTACATCTGTTGTGCTTGCATAGAAAGCTTATTGACTATAGAACCTGATGAATGGTTTATATGTAATATGGATATAAGTTTCATTTAGATAAATGTATTCTTTTTTTTTTTCCCCAGAGAATTTTGGGACATTCATTGATCAAAAGTCACAAGAACATGATGTCCTAAGGCAAATATTTACTTGAAAGTCTAAGACAATTTGTGAAAATAAAGTTTCCAAATAGCCCCTTTATTTTTAAAATTTTCTTAATTTTGGCTGTGCTGGGTCTTTATTGCTATGTGCAGACTTTCTCTAGTTGCAGCAAGAGAGTAGCTAGACTAGACTCTTGCTGCAGTGTGCGGGCTGCTGTTTGTCATGGTGCATGGGCTTCTCAGTGCGGTGGCTTCTCTTGTTGCAGAGCACGGGCTTAGTTTCTCTGAGGTATGTGGGATCTTCCCTGATGAAGGATTGAACCTGTGTTCCTGGCATTGGCAGGCAGATTCCTTATTCACTGCACTACCAGGGAAGTCCCTATTCCCTTATTTAAAAATGCAAAATACCATAGTCTATGAGGAAAATGAGAATGAGGAACGTTTATGAATCCAGGGTTGTTCTCTGTGTCCCATACTCTTGGGCACAGTTTGGAGGGTCGTGCACCTGACTCTGGGCTGCNCTACCAGGGAAGTCCCTATTCCCTTATTTAAAAATGCAAAATACCATAGTCTATGAGGAAAATGAGAATGAGGAACGTTTATGAATCCAGGGTTGTTCTCTGTGTCCCATACTCTTGGGCACAGTTTGGAGGGTCGTGCACCTGACTCTGGGCTGCACACTGAGAGCAGTGTGACTGAGGCCATGCTGGGGCAGCTCCCTGAGAGCTGGGGAAGAGCTGCAGTAGAGCTCAAGCAGCCAGGACCCCCAAAGAGTCTCTAACAGGCTTTAATGGGGAAGCGCTCCCGGCAGAGTTCCCAGACCTGAAGGAGGCAGGTCCGGGAAGTCTGCACGCCCAGACCGTGTTAGAAGTTTGTTTATATATNCTAAATCTTTTTTCTCTGTTTTTGTCTTTTATATTTTTTCCTACCTCATTTTGAAGAGAATGTGCTGCCTTGCTGGGTGCCTGGTGTCCTCTGCCAGTGTTCAGAAGTTCTGTGGAAGTTGCTCAGCATTCACATGATCTTTGGATGAATTTGTGGGGGAGAAAGTGGTCTCCCTGTCATAGTCATCTGCCATCATAGGACTGCCTTCTGTCCCAAGGAAGTTGGGTACATACATGTTCTCAGTGTGGGTTAGTATATGAACTATGTCTAAAAACCAAAAATTACTAAAAAGTGGCTTATAGAGTATACAGTGAAAGCTGTTTGCATAATTTTTATAGTCAGTGTCATCAAGCTGTGATTATCTGATGAATCTGTCTCCCTCCTATAAGAATAGGCTCCATCATGACCTAGTTTCATAGGCAAGAGATCCTTTTTCCTGAGTGGTTCTGGAAACAATATTATAAATTTATATACCTAAACATAATAAAAATATGAATATTATTGTGAAGTTCAAAAGGCAGAACATCTCCTTTATGACTAACATATTCTATTTTCATCCATTGATTCAGTAAGTATTTAATGAACACCTAGATTTGTTAGGTGTTGTGTTGATGCTGGGTGTAGAGGAGGAACAAAACTGGTAGCAGCCCTACAGAAATTAAGGCCTGAAGATTGAAGATACAAAATTAAATAAGCTATGACCACAGAGGGTAAGCAGTATGGTAAAGGAGTTACAAGATGCTGTGGAGGTGAAAAGAGGTGCATGTAACCCATACCAGAGATTAGGGAAGTCTTCCTGTAGGAAGCGGTATTTTACTTGTGACTTGGTTGAATTCCTTAGCTAGCTAAAGGGCAGAACATGTCCCAGGGAGGGGCTGGTGTGAGTAGAGCTCTAAGAGTAAAAGACAAGATACACTTAAAGAAAAAACAGAGTGAGAGATTCTTTCTTCACAAGTGTGGAAAGTTTTTTTTTCCTTTTGAAGATAATGTACATTGTTGGTGAGTATAATGGTACATACTCTCATCCAGGACTCTGTGTACATATGTGCTCAGTTGTGTCCAACTCTTTGCAGTCCCATGGACTATAGCCTACCAGGCTCCTCCATCCATGGTTTTTCCAGGCAAGAACACTGGAATGGGTTGCCATTCTCTTCTTCAGGGGATCTTCTCAACCTAGGGATTAAACCCACAGCCCCTGTCTCCTGCATTGGCAGGCTGGTTCTTTACCACTGAGCCTCCTAGGATGCTTGGAAGTCATCCTCCTGGGAAGTCATCCAGGGCTCATAGGAGTATAAATTGATGTGAGTTTTTTAGAAGGTAATTTGGCAATATTGTGCCAAAGTTTAAAGGTATGTGTACATTTAATACTGTAATTTTTTGATACTGTAAGTTTAGATACTTATTTTAGGGAAATAATTATAGATGTATGAAAAGATAAAATATCCTAGGTTTTGGTTTTATGAAGAGAAAAATTGGGAACAACAGAGAAATGGTTAAATAAACTATATATACTGAAAGATGTCCTACACAGCTAATGAAAATATTGTCAAAACATCTAATTTTCTAGGCCAGGGCTTGGCAAACTATAGTCAAACTATGACCACAGCATGACACCTACTTTTTTAAGAAACTTTTTATTTTGAAATAACTATGGATTCACAGGAATTTCCAAACATAGAATAGAAACATCCTGTGTATCATTCCTGTCATTCCATCAACTGGTTACATCGTACATAACTATAGTACAATATCAAACCAGGAAACTGACATCAGTACAATGTGTGTGTGTGAATTTCTGTAATTACAGCCACAGTCCAGGTTATTCCATCATCACAGAGATTTCTCTGTGTTATCCTTTGATAGTCGTACCTACCTCTTCTCCCTTGCCATGTCTAGACCTGGGCAGTTGTTAATCTGTTTTCCATTTCTGTAGCTTTGTTATTTTGGGAATGTTATATAAATAGAATCATATAATATATTACCTTTTGGAATTGGCTCTTCTTTCTCATTCTGTGTCATGTCTTTGATATGTATTTAAATTGGAAATATATCAATAGTTTACTTCTTTTCAGTGATGAGTGACATTCCATGGTAAGGATCTATCAGATCTTGTTTAACTGTTTACTTATTGAAGGGGGTGTTATGGTTTCCTTTCTTTGGCTGTTACATATAAAACTGCCGTAACCTTTTGTGAATAGGGTTTGATGTGGACATAGGATCTCATTTCTATGGGATAAATAGAAATGTGATTGCTGAATTGGATGGTAAGTGTATGCTTAGCTTTCTATGTAACTGTTGAGTGGCTATATTGTTTTACAATCCCTCAAACAATGCATAAGAGATGTAGTTGCCCTGCATCCTTGCCAGCATTGGGTACTGTGATTATTTTTTATTTTAGCTGTTCAGATGGGTCTGTAGTAATATCTAGTCCAGCAAGTTCTTTGTTAGTATATGGTTGGTACTGCCACACAGTCTTGATTTCTGTAGCTATAAAATACATCTTAAAATTCGACAGAGGGATTCCTCCCACTGTAGTTATCTCTGAAAATTGTTTTAGCACTTCTAGTTCCCTTGCCTTTTCATATAAATTTTAGAATGATCTTGTCATATTTACAAAAAACTGAGAATATGACAGGAGTTAGGTTAANGAGGGATTCCTCCCACTGTAGTTATCTCTGAAAATTGTTTTAGCACTTCTAGTTCCCTTGCCTTTTCATATAAATTTTAGAATGATCTTGTCATATTTACAAAAAACTGAGAATATGACAGGAGTTAGGTTAAATGTGTATCAATTTAGGGAGAACTGAGATCTTTGCTGTGTTGAGTCTTTCATTCCATGAATACAAAATGTTTGCTACCTGCTTTTGTAAATGAAATTTTATTGANCATAGGATCTCATTTCTATGGGATAAATAGAAATGTGATTGCTGAATTGGATGGTAAGTGTATGCTTAGCTTTCTATGTAACTGTTGAGTGGCTATATTGTTTTACAATCCCTCAAACAATGCATAAGAGATGTAGTTGCCCTGCATCCTTGCCAGCATTGGGTACTGTGATTATTTTTTATTTTAGCTGTTCAGATGGGTCTGTAGTAATATCTAGTCCAGCAAGTTCTTTGTTAGTATATGGTTGGTACTGCCACACAGTCTTGATTTCTGTAGCTATAAAATACATCTTAAAATTCGACAGAGGGATTCCTCCCACTGTAGTTATCTCTGAAAATTGTTTTAGCACTTCTAGTTCCCTTGCCTTTTCATATAAATTTTAGAATGATCTTGTCATATTTACAAAAAACTGAGAATATGACAGGAGTTAGGTTAAATGTGTATCAATTTAGGGAGAACTGAGATCTTTGCTGTGTTGAGTCTTTCATTCCATGAATACAAAATGTTTGCTACCTACTTTTGTAAATGAAATTTTATTGGGGCACAATCATGACCATTCATTTATATATTGTCAAAGATTGCTTTCTTGCTATAAAAGTAGAATTGAACAGTGCCAAATACTGTGTGGCCCAGAAAACTTAAAATATTTACTCTCTGACTCTTTACAGAGAAACTTTTCAACCTTTGGATCCAATCAATGTTTATGCTATATTAGTGAAAAAAGTATAAAATAGTATAAGTGGTATCATAACATTTTAACTTTAAATATGTCAATCACATTCATATGTCTACCTATGCATATTAAAATGACTGAAAGACTGTGAAACAAGAATTTTAACCTTGGTTCTTTTAGGACAGTAGTATCATGGTGACTTAAAAATTTTTGTTGGTGTGATTATTTTTGCACCTTCCACTTTCTAATCTAGCTAGCGAAAAATAATGTATCAGGTTAAGGAAGGATTTTGCTTTCCAATCTCTCTTTAACCAGTTTTACAAGACTCTTTCCTTCCAGTTAAAAAGAGACTTTCAGATTACAACAGATATGACAATCAATTGTTTGTGTTAGGGATAATTGAATGATGCTTTAACAATACGCCTTTTCAAAACAGATGAATTCTCATAGGTTTATAACTTAAGCATACCCTTGGTTTATAAGCACAGATAAGAGAATGCCATAGATGCTGAATCTTAATCCTTGGTGTTTATTCTTGATAATAATAAAGGAGTGTTCCACCCTTGAGGTTTATTTACCAGCAACCCCATGCAAATGCTGCATGCTTAAGCCTACACACCCAGATGAGCAAATTGCTTATCGCTGAATGACTATTTCAAATTACAGAGACTGGCAAAATGAACATTTGCCTGTTTGTTGCTGTAACCCATCTTAACGATTACTGACAAGCTTCTTCCAGTTCTGATAGGGCATCAACATAGAGACAAGACAGATCAAATGGCAAGTCACACTGAGAGTAACCTGCCATTTGAGAAACTGAATGTAGGGCATAAAACACAGTGATTACAGCTCTGCTTTCTTCTGGAAAGGGCTCTGACAGGGTCATGAAAGACCAGAGAGGTGTTTGGAACAGACCTAGGTCCCTGACAGGTTGATAACCCTCCTCACAGAGTCACAATGTAGCTCAAATTGACTGCATTCTGTTCCTGGAATGATTATTTCTTAAACTCTCATCTTGGTTTTCAACCGTACTCTGAATGCTCATTTGTAGGGTGTGAATTAAAATAATTAACATGATTTTAATATATCTAGGAATTATACATTAATAGTTCTTTGATTCTAACCACTGAAGAACGTTGGTATGGGAAAAAGACAAAATTCTAAAAGACTCTAATCCTGCTCAGAAAACATTTATTACATTAAGGCTGCAGATGCTCGGAACACCTTGTCATCCCTTTGCTTTCAGGTGAGGCCCACATGGCACTAAGAACAGCAGAGATCTGTAAATTTTCTAATTAATCGTGATCAATATTGACAACCAGACAGCACTGTTCTGCCTCCAGAGTAGATTCCTGGGCCACGATGATTCTGTTTGTCTGTCTACATTGCTTACATTAGCTGGGTAAATTGGCTGGTTAAATCTCTGTTTCCATAATATCAGCCTTAAAAAGAGAGGTTTTGGGATTTGCTCAACAGTACAGAATGAATAAAAAGTGTTCATTTGTTCATCCAGTTTTTTTTCATTTTAAAGAAAGGTTGATAGACAGTCGTTTCTACTCTTTTTGATGTATGGGAATTACCATAATGAATAAGGCATGGATCTTTCTCAATAAGAGGCTTAGAAATTATGATAAAAACAGGATCTATAATCATGAAAGTGTGTTCTAAGGCAGATATGTCATAAGAAATATATAGATTCAGTACACTGGGAATTGTAGGATGAAGACATTGCTCCTCTCTGGGGGGAATCCGAAGAAGCTTTCTGAAGGAAGTGGTCTTGACCAGGGACTTGAGGCAAGATGTGGACTAAGGCATAAACCAGAGAAACAGATGCTGCTTAGTTATCTAGAGCACGCTTAAGAAATGGCAGAAATTAAGGATTCAGGGGTGTTTGTGGGGACACACATGCATCAAAGGCAGACATGCATCCAGGTCTTAGGAAGGAATTGGAACTAGAGTTGGGAAACAATTCAGGAACAGAGGGAATTCTTTATCTACTGCTTCGTTCATATCTCTGAACGAACTTGCTTCCTTTGCTGCTTCATTCACAGAGTGGACTATGGCTACCCCAACTTTTTGACTGAAGAGAATCTTTGTGTCCCGCATTATGTCAGTTTCATGAACTACACTGCTGCTAAGTCACTTCAGTTGTGTCCGACTCTGGGCGGCCCCATAAACGGCAGCTCATCAGGCTCCCCCATCCCTGGGATTCTCCAGGCAAGGAGAGTGAAGTCACACATAAACAGTGTCCTGGGAAAGACTTAGAAATTCCTAGATAAGAAGGGATGACTTGCATGATGATCAGATGTTCCCAAATAGGTAGGTGCTGTACTGTGTATGGGGAATTGTAAAACAATGCAGTTGAAATACAGATTTAGAAGGGCAGTTAGGGAAGGATAATAACTTTGGGGCATCACCGAGAAGCATAGTGATGTGAAATAAATTATACTGTAGGCAATCAATTTGACAACACTGAGTATGATAAAATTATAGATTTCTTTTTGTCTTATTTTTGTATTCATTGATCTCATTGCACTTCTTTGAGACACTTTGATTTCTTTTGGATACAAGATGAAAGATGATACAATGATTATATAAATATTAAAAATGAGTATGGATGTAGGTAATAAAAATTTGACTTAAAATTTGTGATATCTATTAATTTGTTCTGTAACCATTGCAATCCCCAGTCCACTAAGGGTCCAAGTTTTCTACTATAAAAAAAAGGCATGAGAACATACGGGCTTCTCTTCTCTTCAGTAAGAATAATTGTACTACTTAAAACAGATTTCTCTACAACCAGAAATTCTGAGTGATAGAATTATCTTTCTTGACAGAAAGGCACAATGCTGCTGACTTTGTGAATGTGATGTGCTCTCTCTCTCTTTCTTTTTTTTCTTTGAATTTTAGGATTTTTTTTTTCACTGTTTCTCATGGCATTTCAAAGAATCCAACTGATCTGAATTTGAATTCCAGATCTGCTATGTAGCAAATGTTTGATTTAAGCAAGTAAACTTATGAGGTTAAATTAGTAATAACACTTCCCTAAAGTTTTGTCAGAGTAAAATTACTCAATGAAATGAGTTTGGGAGATCATTTGAAAAAAAAGTGAGGATTCAATTAGAAAAGAAATGGCTCTTGTGTGCCCCTCATCCCACTTGTCCCATCCAGACTGTATTAAAGCCCTTGGATCCTTCCCTCTGAGGTTGGCCTGGACCTCAGATTCTTTCTCCATTCACAGGCAGCTCGCAACACCAATCCACTGAAGGTGTCATTCAAGGCCAAACTATTTGCCATCCCTGATTATGATTGTAAAATTGTTAGGCTTTTATATCCCAGTGTGAAGATGAACATTTTTGTCCAGTCCTCTTCTTTTACATATGACAAAACCGAGGCCCAGGAAGAGTGATTTGGTATAACATCACACAGCCAAGTATGCTACAGCCCAAGACCAGAGTCTTCTTTTAGCAATTTTAATGAAACAATTATCTTTGCTGTTATAGTCCTCCCTGAATGTGATCACTGAGCTTTGGTTTATTTTTCTAAATACTTGCAATTGGAATTTCTGTTTTTTTAAAATACATATATATATATTTTATGTTTTCTAACAAACTAATGAAATGTAACTACTTGAGTTTACATTTTCTAGACATAATCTGACTTTCAGTGGGCCACCGCTGACAATACTGGAAGTTAGCAATTAGGTGAAGGCAATTACTTTAGTATTGTGAAATTGGAATTTTAACCTGCTTATGAATAAATGAATGTTTTCTATTTTGGTGGCTTGTCCAAAAAATAAGAAAGAGAGACATACCCCTTAGTGAGCGTTACCTGGTCTGCTTAGGAAGTCTGAGCACTGTCCCTGTGTTCTGTTACTCTTGTCTTATTTTCCTCTTCTGGCCTGTGTGCCGTGATTTCTCAACAGCTGGGGTAGTACAGCCTCAGAGCCTAGAGCCGCAGGGTTTTCTATGAAGTCACCTGATTGGTCCTTGGAGTCCAGGAAGGTGAATGTGGTAAAACAACAGGAAACTTCTAAACTTATTCTGAGTGAGCTCAGTAAACACAGATCAGAAGTTTATATCTTTCTTTGGTACAGATCTTCGTTTTAGCTTATAAACCCCTTTAAGTGGCACTCATTGCACTGGGCTGCAATTCTTTGTTCTTCTGTGTATCATCCCTTGGAAACACTTGAGGACATATATTTATATTCACATATTTATCATCTCTTAGAGCACCCAGTACATCATAGGGGCTTGATAAATGGCCCTTGTTACATACATGGTACGGGAGGTGACCTGAATTCTGATTTGTCATACAGCATTTGTTGGTTATACAGCATAGTGGAAGCCTGCATCCTTTTGTTTTACCACTTCAGATGGGCCCACATCCCCAGCACAGTGACTCATACAAAGTGCCCCATCAGGAAACGTCATGGAATGAGCAGATGAATAAAAGATGACTTCACACTTTCTTAAGAGTCTATGTACTTCATAGTGTGTTCTTGTGTCGTCCTAGATTTTCCCAACTTGTATTGATAAATTTAAGACATTTACCCCATACAAACCTGTTCATGCCCTGTTAAATTTCAAAATATTAGTCAAGCAGGACATATAATAGGCAAAGAATCCCAATTATGTCATGGCTTCTCATGCTGGGCCCTTTCTTTACATTGCCAATTAAATTTAACAAGCAGTCTTGAGCATCTCTGTGTGCGTGGCACCAGGGATAGGGCAGCTATTTAAAGATTTATCAGGGGAGGAATGACTTGACCAAACACCCACACTTGGTCACCTCTTCAATATGACCAATCCATGCTGACTCCTTGACAATTAGCCTGTTTCCTTTGATTTCTGGGCTTCCGCTTCTGCTGTTCCTCTACCTAGACAGTGAAGCATACTGTTGGCTATTCAGTCACACATCCTGGCTTTGAATTCTACCACCTGGTTTTGTGACCTTGGACAAGTTACTTTAGCTCTGACTCTGTTTCCCTGTCTGTAAAATGGGCATAATTATTCCTTCAGAGGGTGGTTAGGGGAGGAAATGAGATAATGCACATGAAGTGTTAACCAGAGCCCCTGGCGCTCAGTGAATGCCAGTTGTTTTCATTATTAGTGTGAACACACTTTCACGCTCCGTCTTGTCATACCTTACCCCGCCTTTAAGGCCTGGCTCCAAGGTTGCTGCCTCTGCAAAGATTTCTCTGATGCCAGCCAAAGTAATCTTTCCCTTTCCAAGTGTTTTTTTTNCTCAGAGGGGATGGAACAGCATTGTCTACTTGACCAGCCAATAGAATGGAACATTCTCTCCAGCATCTCCTGCTTACGCTTTAGTGTTTCCAGAATGTCAGCAAACTAACTTATCCTAGTTTAAATTTTCCTGGCTCCTCTGTTACGTACAATTTGAAGGTCTTTCCTTCCACTCAGCTGTCACAATAAAGGTTGGCAGGAGTGTGTTTTTCAACTGTGATGCTACAAAAAGTTTCTGTAGCAGTCAAAACACACACCACTACTGGTCCCAAATCAAGGAATCGCTTTTCTTGGAAAGGTCTTCATTTCCATGTCCTTTGGACAGCTGCAGTTCAGCAACAAGTGCCAGGGGAGGAGTGAGCCATTGGGGAAATGATACTGGATACAGCTCATAGGGCAGGAAGTGCCTCTAGTCCTCACTGTCCAGGGACCTTAGGGGGAGCCTCTGACCTCCTTGCCCTCTTACCTGCTTTGCTATGCCATTGGGAGGCTCACATTAGAGAGTAAGGGTGACAGTTGTTGACCACCTCACAGTTCTCCAGATTGAGCATGGCCCTCAAGTGTGCAACAGAGGGATCCCCTGACTACTCAAGCCCTAACTGCTGGCTGCCTCCTCCCCACCCTTTCACTGCCCACTGGGCTAATTTAAAAAAAGAAAACTAGTTTTGAGAGGATATAGGTCAAGAACTGAACACAGTGCATGCTAGCTAAATGCTCAATAAATCCTAGCTGTCATAAGTCTTCTGTCATATTTCTTTGTACATTACTACCCTTTAAATCGGTGGTCCCCAACCTTTTAGCCACCAGGGACCAGTTTCGTGGAAGACAATCTTTGCATGGACTGGAGTCGGGGAGTGGTTTTGGGATGATTCAAAAGCATTACGTTTATTGGGCACTTTATTTCTACTATTAGAAATAAATTTCTATTATTTCTATTATTCCACCTCATGTCATTAGGCCTTAGATCCCAGAGACTGGGGAATCCCACTCTAGATGATGAAGCTTGGCTGTGGGCTATGGCATAGATGCAAACTGTCTACTAGACAGCTGTGCTTCCCTCTGTAGCACAGCTCTCACTGGGAAGTCCTGGCCACCACTGATTACATTTCCAGAACTTTCTAGCAGTTAGACTTGGCCATGTGGCTGGGTTTAAGTCAAAGGCATATGAGTGAAAGTGATGTATACTACTTAAAAGACTGACCCCAAGAATTCCCCTGATGCCCTATGCTCTTGTTTCCTTCCTGCTGCCTGGAATGGTGGGGATAACCACAGAGGCTCTAAGAGGAATGAAAGGAAAGCCTCTGTCAGACTCCCTGACATGCTAGAATGTCTACACAGAGGAGGACTGCTCTGCCAGTCCGCTTATCTTCTCTGGGAAAACTTACTTGAGCAAGAAATCCATTTCTAGTGGGCTTAATTGCATATTTTTATTTATATATTTTTGACAGTAGTTAGCCTACCCTAAGTCATGGTTCACTTTCTCATTTTCTGTGTGAACATGTTGAGGGGCTCCAGACATGTAACATATTGGACTTGGCTCTTATTTTTCCCTTATGATGTGTAAAAATCAAATTACACAGAGCAGTAGTGTCTCTGGTTGAAACAAATCAATCAGAATAACACTTTATAATCTAGTCTTTCAAGACTACATTTTTCTAGAGTTGACTTTATTAAGTAAAATGAGTGTAACCCACATAAGTTCAGTTCAGTCACTCACTCGTGCCCCACTCTTTGCGACCCCATGGACTGCAGCTCACCAGGCTTCTCTGTCCATGAGATTTTCCAGGCAAGGATACTGGAGCGGGTTGCCATTTCCTTCTCCAGGGTACACATTCGCAATCTTAATTTGGACGAACAAACAAGAACCTAGGGCTGGAAAATGCTAAATATCACATGGGCATTTGAGTGCTGTCGTCGCTTTGTCCTTTGAAGTCAAAGAGATCCAGGCTTAACTCCAGCTTAAACTTCAACAGGTCAGTGAAAACTGACCTAAAGACTCAGCTTCCTCAGCTGAAAGCAGAACTAATAATAGTATCCACCTTCCATGTAGGATGCATGGCATAATGTGTACAGATTGCAGAGATGTTTAAAATGCATCCAGTGAAAGTCAGTTGTTCTGTTTATAAGCATTCTTTGTTAATAGCTGCACAAAAAGCAATTTAAAGCATTTCAACCTCTTTATTAAAATGAAATGATTTTGCTGTCGTATGTACAGTTATATAACCAGCCATAAAACGAGTCTACTAGGAAACTCCTGTCTGACTTGGAACCAGTGGTATATATAATTTTGTGTGTTTGCCTGTGTGTATTTGTGTGTGTGTGAGAGACAATGGAAATGCACATGGAAGCCGATGGAACAAAGTCTCTGAAATATTGAAAGAAAAACAGCTTTCATCCCAGGATGCTAAAGCCAAGTGAATTTTTACTTTTTAAAAAAGCTTCCTTTGTAACTCTCCTGATTNTTTGCCTGTGTGTATTTGTGTGTGTGTGAGAGACAATGGAAATGCACATGGAAGCCGATGGAACAAAGTCTCTGAAATATTGAAAGAAAAACAGCTTTCATCCCAGGATGCTAAAGCCAAGTGAATTTTTACTTTTTAAAAAAGCTTCCTTTGTAACTCTCCTGATTTCTTTGTGCAGATGTGAAGACCTTTTGCCTGATATCATATTTCTACTGCCTGAGGAATTTAGCATTTCTGTACTCCACATCTTCTGATCATGAATTTTCTCAGTGTTATGTTTGTCTGAAAGTCTTTATTTTGGCTTAATTATTGCCTCGTGTAGTTACATCAAACCCTCTACCCTTTGCAGTGGGAGGAGGCCCATCGCTACACCGAGGTGAAATTGCCTCAAGGCACACTGCTATAGCTTGTTTCTTTTCCCCTAGAATGTCAGTCCTGTTAGAGCAGGAATGCGCTCAGAACTTAGCGTGGGAGCCTCATCTCAGCCACCTTTTCCTCTGCAGCCGCCATTTTGGCTGCGGCCTTGGCTGCAGCTGCAGCCTGGCCCTCCTTTGGCTTCTCTGGTGTTCCTCCAGAGCCTTCACTGTCTGTTGCCGCCACCCATCTCTGTCATACCCTTTTGCGTAGAAGGGGGACATGACAAGGTTCTACTCTCATATCTGCCCTGGTGACAGTGAAGCAGCCAGCTGCCTGTGGGAGTGAAGATGGAAAAACAGGAAGTGAGGGTGGAAACAGGGAGATGGCCCAGGGCGGGGCCGCATCAGGGATGGGCAGGATGAGGAAGCTCAGCAAGCTGTAGCTACCTGGGACTCCTGGGGAGAGAAGATGCCATTTGGAAAGAGGAAATGGAGCTGAGGAAAGTGGTGATGGTGATATCACAACCTGGGATGGAGAGAGGGATGTGGGGACAGGGAAGGTGGGCTGGGGATAGGTGTGTGTGCATGCGTGCGTGCATGTGTGTGTGTGTGTGTGTGTGTGTGTGTGTGTATTTAAGAGAATTCATGACAGGCTCGTTTTGGAAAAAAAAAACTTAAAAAAATATTAAAGGAGCTGTTTAGCAGGCAAGGGAAAGAGCCTCTAGGCTAAGGAGGATGTAAGGAGCATATTAGAAATACTGAGTTATAGTCTTGGACCTGCCGATAAAGAGGTCTACACATTTATGACCGATTACAGGCTGTGTAACCTCTAAAATCTCATCAGATCATCTGAAAGGTGGCAAAAACATAACTTCTGTGATGGTTTATGTAGCCTCTTGACTGGGCCATGGAATACTCAGATATCTGGCTAAAGAATTTTTCTGGGTGTCTACGAGGGTGTTTCTGGGAGAGATGAGCACTAAACTGGTGAACTTACTAAAACAGAGGACCCTCTCCAATGGGATTGGGCACCGCTTCCCCTGCTGAGTGCCCACCTGGGATAGAAAGGTAGAAGAAAGTGGAATTCTCCCCGCCTGCTGCGTGGTCTGAGACTTGGATCTCCTGCCCTGACTGGGACTCACTCTGTCAGCACTCCTGGTTCTCAGGGCTGCAGGCTTGGACTGGACTTGAGCCATGGGCCTGCCAGCTCTCTGCTGTTGAACTTCAACATCACCTTTCCTGAGTCTCCAGCTAGTGGAGGGCAGGTTGTGTGCCTTCTCAGCTTCCATTATCCTATAAGCCGATTTCTTAGCTGTGCAGGCTGTTTGTTTCCTAGAGAACCCTGACTAATGTGCCTCCCTTATATGACAGTTGATGCATCCAGTGTTCTTCTTCGGGACAGATAGTGCAGTGGTAAAGAATCTGCCTGCAGATTGCAGGAGATGTGAGAGATGTGGCCGATCCCTGGGTTGGGAAGATCACCTGGAGAAGAAAATGGCAACCCACTCCAGTGTTCTTGCCTAGAAAATGCCATGGGCAGAGGAGCCTGGCAGGCAATGTACTAGGTTTTCATCTCACCTCAGCTCCATTTCCTCCTTCCAGGTGGCATTTTCTGCCTCCAGAGAGTCAGAGGTATCCATAACTTGTCCATGGGGTTGCAAAAAGTTGGACATGACTGAGCATGCATACACATACTTAGAGCATGCAACCCACACAGTGAATGCTACTAGTATTAGACTCATGAAGTTGGAAATCAAAATAGGATTCCACTGCCTTCCTAATTTAAATAAAGAGGTCTGCATATTCGTAACCTCCGTGGCTCTTTTGGGGGTATATCTGCTCTTGTTAAGTCCATAATTTAATTCCCTAGATTTTGAGTAAAAGTTCTCATNTGTGTGTGTGTGTGTGTGTGTGTGTATTTAAGAGAATTCATGACAGGCTCGTTTTGGAAAAAAAAAACTTAAAAAAATATTAAAGGAGCTGTTTAGCAGGCAAGGGAAAGAGCCTCTAGGCTAAGGAGGATGTAAGGAGCATATTAGAAATACTGAGTTATAGTCTTGGACCTGCCGATAAAGAGGTCTACACATTTATGACCGATTACAGGCTGTAACCTCTAAAATCTCATCAGATCATCTGAAAGGTGGAAAAAACATAACTTCTGTGATGGTTTATGTAGCCACTTGACTGGGGCATGGAATACTCAGATATCTGGCTAAAGAATTTTTCTGGGTGTCTACGAGGGTGTTTCTGGGAGAGATGAGCACTAAACTGGTGAACTTACTAAAACAGAGGACCCTCTCCAATGGGATTGGGCACCGCTTCCCCTGCTGAGTGCCCACCTGGGATAGAAAGGTAGAAGAAAGTGGAATTCTCCCTGCCTGCTGCGTGGTCTGAGACTTGGATCTCCTGCCCTGACTGGGACTCACTCTGTCAGCACTCCTGGTTCTCAGGGCTGCAGGCTTGGACTGGACTTGAGCCATGGGCCTGCCAGCTCTCTGCTGTTGAACTTCAACATCACCTTTCCTGAGTCTCCAGCTAGTGGAGGGCAGGTTGTGTGCCTTCTCAGCTTCCATTATCCTATAAGCCGATTTCTTAGCTGTGCAGGCTGTTTGTTTCCTAGAGAACCCTGACTAATGTGCCTCCCTTATATGACAGTTGATGCATCCAGTGTTCTTCTTCGGGACAGATAGTGCAGTGGTAAAGAATCTGCCTGCAGATTGCAGGAGATGTGAGAGATGTGGCCGATCCCTGGGTTGGGAAGATCACCTGGAGAAGAAAATGGCAACCCACTCCAGTGTTCTTGCCTAGAAAATGCCATGGGCAGAGGAGCCTGGCAGGCAATGTACTAGGTTTTCATCTCACCTCAGCTCCATTTCCTCCTTCCAGGTGGCATTTTCTGCCTCCAGAGAGTCAGAGGTATCCATAACTTGTCCATGGGGTTGCAAAAAGTTGGACATGACTGAGCATGCATGCACATACTTAGAGCATGCAACCCACACAGTGAATGCTACTAGTATTAGACTCATGAAGTTGGAAATCAAAATAGGATTCCACTGCCTTCCTAATTTAAATAAAGAAGTCTGCATATTCGTAACCTCCGTGGCTCTTTTGGGGGTATATCTGCTCTTGTTAAGTCCATAATTTAATTCCCTAGATTTTGAGTAAAAGTTCTCATTTGCATGCCAGCCAGACATAGATAAATGCATGTATAGAAAAAGCTTGAATAGTTTTCAATATATTCTAATTATTCATCTTGGTGATTTTGTTTCATGGAAAATTCCTTGAAGAACTGAGCATCATCATCATTTGTCTAAATCAAGTAAATTCAGAATGTTTGGTAGGCTATCTGTCTGTGCAAATAGAACTACTCTACTGTTACAGAAATAACAGAATAACTTAGTCCATATTAAGCCGCCTTCCTGTGTCAGATTTCTTTTCCCCCTCATGTTCAGCTTTTACGCTTTACCAAACTTGAATTTCTAAATCGCACATCCAACTGCGTCTCATCTCCAACCCTAACCCGCCAGGGGCTCTTCACTGTCAGATGGCTTGGTCTGACATGCCCGCCACACCTTTCCAGCCTCAACTTTTACATCACCCCTCAGAGACCTTATGTTCTAGAGAAACTGAGACATACTTTATACCATGTCCCATACTTCCCCAGTGGGAGTGTTTAAATTCTACCCATGCTTGAAGGCTTAGATAAAATGGCACTTCTGCCTTGAAGCTTTCTTTTAATTCCCTTTCACAAAATCCAGGTTATCACAGCACTTTTATTTCACCTGTCTTATAGTGGATTGTGCCTGCCTGTTTGCAGAACTGTTGTTTTCCTTCCTTCCTTCTTCACTGTGTACACCTACTATGTGTCACATGCCGAGAAGGCGGCCAGAAATAAAATAGCAAAGATCCATGTTCTTGTGGATGTGGGTAAAGACAGCCAGCCCCTAATCAACCAAAAAGCAAATTTATAATTACAAAAGGAGTTGAGTACTGCCAAGAAAAGCACAGAGCACCAAAGCTAGCATAACAGGGATGCATCTGGGATTTAAAGTAGGGAAAGAGATTTTGGTCAGGAAGGTGGTATAGACCTGGTCTAGCATACATGACAGAGAAGGCAATGGCACCCCACTCCAGTGCTCTTGCCTGGAAAATCCCATGGATGGAGGAGCCTGGTGGGATGCAGTCCATGGGGTCGCTAAGAGTCGGACATGACTGAGCGACTTCACTTTCACTTTTCACTTTCACGCATTGGAGAAGGAAATGGCAACCCACTCCAATGTTCTTGCCTGGAGAATCCCAGGGATGGGGGAGCCTGGTGGGCTGCCGTCAATGGGGTCACACAGAGTCGGACATGACTGAAGCGACTTAGCAGCAGCAGCATACATGAGGGTACTAACAAAAAACACGAGTAGATGTGGTACATTCAGGTGTCCTGATCCTCAGCCTACAGCTAAACAGTTATGCTCTCCTGGAGAACTTACTAAAAAACTCACATTTTCTTTGGTGCTCATCCATCTACCTAAAGAACAGAACACCTTGATTAGCCCCCCTGTTTAGCTAATTATTCCTTTATCCAAAATTTACTGTTTTGAACTGTCTGTGGGTTTCCCTTCTCCCCTTCTTCTCGTATGAATCCTGATACTGTGTTTGCTAAGTGCAAGTAACAATGATTACTAAGTTATTTTTGGTTTCTTCTGTGTATAAGTAAATGCCATGCTAATAAATATCTACCTACCATTTATTTTTTGGCAGAACTTACCACTTACTGAGCTTTGTTTATGTACCAAATGTCATGTTAAGAGTTTTGAATATATATCTTATCTAATTTTTACAACAAATATCTAAGATCAATTATCATTCTTTTATCCTCAAAATGGAAGCTAAAACACAGAAAGATAAATTAAGAGAGGCCCAATATTTCAATGTTCTATTTGACTCCAAAACTTGGGCTTTTAACTACAATGCCATATCATTCCCAGTGGTACAAGTTTCTTTAAGGGAAGGAAAATACTTCATCCATAGTGAGTCTTGACATGCGAGATGAAAAATCAAATGGGATAAACACGCTTGTTACAATGGTATTTTAGAAATACAGGGGCTTATGCTGATTCTCTGGAAACCTAACTCTGAATTTTAAGGTCCCTGCTGCTGCTGCTAAGTTGCTTCAGTCGTGTCCAACTCTGTGTGACCCCATAGATGGCAGCCCACCAGGCTCCCCCATCCCTGGGATTCTCCAGGCAAGAACACTGGAGGGGGTTGCCATTTCCTTCTCCAATGCATGAAAGTGAAAAGTGAAAGTGAAGTCGCTCAATCGTGTCAGACCCTCAGCGACCCCATGGACTGCAACCTACCAGGCTCCTCCATCCATAGGATTTTCCAGGCAAGAGTACTGGAGTGGGTTGCCATTGCCAAATCAGTCCAAATGCAGATACCAGGTTTCCATGATAACAAATAGGTCCAGTTCACAAGCAGTAACTCCAGATTTTTTCGAGA
The DNA here is from genome assembly GCA_006410735.1 of Raphicerus campestris. Lineage (NCBI taxonomy): Eukaryota > Metazoa > Chordata > Mammalia > Artiodactyla > Bovidae > Raphicerus > Raphicerus campestris. The sequence goes on along the minus strand of SJYW01009290.1, from coordinate 46,263 downwards.
GAACTGTTAGATGAGATGACTTTGTAAATATATATATATTTTCTTATTTTCTCTGAACATACTTTACCAAGTAGATTTTAATCTGTTTTTCCATCTACCCAAATATCTGCCTTCTCTCCTTTTCTTCCTTCTTGGTTTCATTGCTGTTGTATTTCCTTCCTTTTCCTGTTTCCTTTCTTTCCCCCCTCCTTCTTTCATTCCTTCTCTTCTCTGCCCGTCCATCTTCTTTACTCATATAATACATGAGTCAGGAGTGACAAAATAGTTGACATTTCCAGAAATTCTAAGGATCCTTGCCTCCCATGAAAATGGTTCTCAATCATTAGCATTCCTATAGCTGGGTTCAGGAACTGGCATATGAGTTACTTTAGTTGAATAATTTGTGCACCTCTTATTGAGGGTGATTTGTAACTTTATTTAGAAAGGAGTTTTGTTTTCTAAAAGATGATCAGAGGTACTACTTGCTTCCCACTAGAGAGAATTTCTGAAGCCTTCTGAAAGCATTCTACCATGAATGAAAAATGAGGCTAGGTGATAAATATGTGGACCTTGAAACCTTAAACACTGAGATGCTCATCTGAGCCCAAATTTTACAGCAGAATAACCTGATTAACTTCCAAGGTTTGACATTTCCTATTATCAGTCAAGCCAGAATATCTCTTAAGGAAGAGCCGCTTTGCTGTCTTGTTGGTGCTGTGCTTCAAAAAATCAAAATGGTGCAGACTGAAAGTAATCTTAAAAATTCTGTAACATGAGCTTGTGGGTATGTATTCAGATATACATGTGCAGAATGAAACTTTGATGTGACTGCATCAGAAGCAGTCTAATGATTTGGCATCCTTAAAGCAATACTCTTTAAGTAGTCATCCAACATATAGTTAGTAATATAGAAGAACATATTGATAAAAACTATGCACCTCTTTACATTCAGAATAAGAAATTTATTAAAATAACTGGATAAAATGTTTTAAAGCTTTTTGTAACCATTTCCTTCCATGGTTTTTAGCCATTCATAATTTAATAGTGTTTCTTAGTTCATAATTTACTAAGGAGAGAAGTAACTTACATGAATATGACTACAGGTTTGTTACAGATATTAAGTTTAAAAGTATTTTTTCCTTTCCTGCTTGATGTTAGCTAAACATTTCCAATTTTACTCTGGTTTTAGTTGTTTATCTANTCATTCCCAGTGGTACAAGTTTCTTTAAGGGAAGGAAAATACTTCATCCATAGTGAGTCTTGACATGCGAGATGAAAAATCAAATGGGATAAACACGCTTGTTATGATGGTATTTTAGAAATACAGGGGCTTATGCTGATTCTCTGGAAACCTAACTCTGAATTTTAAGGTCCCTGCTGCTGCTGCTAAGTTGCTTCAGTCGTGTCCAACTCTGTGTGACCCCATAGATGGCAGCCCACCAGGCTCCCCCATCCCTGGGATTCTCCAGGCAAGAACACTGGAGGGGGTTGCCATTTCCTTCTCCAATGCATGAAAGTGAAAAGTGAAAGTGAAGTCGCTCAATCGTGTCAGACCCTCAGCGACCCCATGGACTGCAACCTACCAGGCTCCTCCATCCATAGGATTTTCCAGGCAAGAGTACTGGAGTGGGTTGCCATTGCCAAATCAGTCCAAATGCAGATACCAGGTTTCCATGATAACAAATAGGTCCAGTTCACAAGCAGTAACTCCAGATTTTTTCGAGAGAACTGTTAGATGAGATGACTTTGTAAATATATATATATTTTCTTATTTTCTCTGAACATACTTTACCAAGTAGATTTTAATCTGTTTTTCCATCTACCCAAATATCTGCCTTCTCTCCTTTTCTTCCTTCTTGGTTTCATTGCTGTTGTATTTCCTTCCTTTTCCTGTTTCCTTTCTTTCCCCCCTCCTTCTTTCATTCCTTCTCTTCTCTGCCCGTCCATCTTCTTTACTCATATAATACATGAGTCAGGAGTGACAAAATAGTTGACATTTCCAGAAATTCTAAGGATCCTTGCCTCCCATGAAAATGGTTCTCAATCATTAGCATTCCTATAGCTGGGTTCAGGAACTGGCATATGAGTTACTTTAGTTGAATAATTTGTGCACCTCTTATTGAGGGTGATTTGTAACTTTATTTAGAAAGGAGTTTTGTTTTCTAAAAGATGATCAGAGGTACTACTTGCTTCCCACTAGAGAGAATTTCTGAAGCCTTCTGAAAGCATTCTACCATGAATGAAAAATGAGGCTAGGTGATAAATATGTGGACCTTGAAACCTTAAACACTGAGATGCTCATCTGAGCCCAAATTTTACAGCAGAATAACCTGATTAACTTCCAAGGTTTGACATTTCCTATTATCAGTCAAGCCAGAATATCTCTTAAGGAAGAGCCGCTTTGCTGTCTTGTTGGTGCTGTGCTTCAAAAAATCAAAATGGTGCAGACTGAAAGTAATCTTAAAAATTCTGTAACATGAGCTTGTGGGTATGTATTCAGATATACATGTGCAGAATGAAACTTTGATGTGACTGCATCAGAAGCAGTCTAATGATTTGGCATCCTTAAAGCAATACTCTTTAAGTAGTCATCCAACATATAGTTAGTAATATAGAAGAACATATTGATAAAAACTATGCACCTCTTTACATTCAGAATAAGAAATTTATTAAAATAACTGGATAAAATGTTTTAAAGCTTTTTGTAACCATTTCCTTCCATGGTTTTTAGCCATTCATAATTTAATAGTGTTTCTTAGTTCATAATTTACTAAGGAGAGAAGTAACTTACATGAATATGACTACAGGTTTGTTACAGATATTAAGTTTAAAAGTATTTTTTCTTTCCTGCTTGATGTTAGCTAAACATTTCCAATTTTACTCTGGTTTTAGTTGTTTATCTAGTTTTCCATTGTTTAAACTGGAGCCTTATTGTATATATTAATTTTTTTTCTTTTTGTTGGAGGGGTTGTTGGTTTTCTTTTAGTTTTAATTAGCATTAGTTGCTCAGTCATGTCCAACTCTTTGCAACCCCATGGACTGTAGCCTACCAGGCTCCTCTGTCCATGGAATTCTCAACGCAAGTATATTGGAGTGGGTTGCCATTCCTTTCTCAAGGGAATCTCCCTGACCCGGGGACTGAACCTCAGTCTCCTGCTTTGCAGGTAGATTATTTACCATCTGAGTTAGGAAGGGAAGTTTTTCTTTTAATTGTAGTTAATTTACAATGTCATGTTTATGCTATACAGCAAAGTGATTCTGTTATACATACATACATATGTGTGTGTGTGTATATATATATATATATTCTTTTTAAAATATTATTTTCTATTACGATGTATCACAGGATATTGAGTATAGTTACCCTGTTCTATATAGTAGGACCTTGTTGTTTATTCATCTTATATATAATAATTTGCATCTGCTAATCTCAAACTTCCAACCCTCCTCTCCCCCACCTATCCTTCCCCTTGGCACCCATAAGTCTGTTCTCTGTGAGTTTCTATTTCTGTTTCATAGATGAGTTCATTTGTGTCATATTTTAGATTCTANTATATATAATAATTTGCATCTGCTAATCTCAAACTTCCAACCCTCCTCTCCCCCACCTATCCTTCCCCTTGGCACCCATAAGTCTGTTCTCTGTGAGTTTCTATTTCTGTTTCATAGATGAGTTCATTTGTGTCATATTTTAGATTCTACATATAAAAGTGTATGTAGTATTTCTTTCTCTTTCTGACTGACTTCACGCACTGTGATAATCTCTTGCCGCATCCATGTTGCAGACAGTGGCATTATCCCATTCTTTTATGATGGCTGAGTAGTATTCCGTTGTGCATATGTACCATATCTTTATCCATTCATCTGTCAATGGACATTTAAGTGGTTTCCATGTCTTGGATATTATAAATAGTACTGCTGTGAATATGAGGGGAATGCTCTTAATTTTTAAAACTTAGATAAAGAACATTTCAAATGTACTACATCATACTTTTTTGTGTTTCAGATTTTGCTTCAGTTTTATTTGACCTTCAACTGACTGCTCTCAGTGCTTATAGCTTGGATCAAGGTGCATGGGATAGAAGATTTTTACACTCATAAGTTATAGCCAACAGTGAATATCTTCTGATCTNGGTCTTAGGGTCCCAAAGAATATGCAGGAATCATCCTATCTAGACTGGAAGTGCATCAGTACGTAAAATGCAAGTAGTTTCTCAAGAAGAAAGGAAACATATTTAAGGGACTAGGTTACATTAAGGATTTTGACAACATGACATTTATGGTTTAAGTGCCCCTCAGGAATCACGGCCTCAAACTGTTCAGTAATGATGTAAAATGGGTGAGCAAACAATTCAAGTGTTACTCTAAGATAATCTTAGCGGGAGCCCGATGCTGTAAACAGTCCTCTCCACATCTCTGTTTTGTGAAGTAGCTGTTCATTGTTGTCCATTTATTCCTTTACAGCTCTAAGTCTTTGACTAAATCTCTTAGTATCTTCTAACAATTTTTGAAAGATTTTCTCAGGAAATCCAGCATAAGGTGGTGTGGGCTATTATGCTAGCTGTAAAGGATGTGATTTCTATTGTAAAGAGCATCTTTTTCGATTGCACACATTTAACCTCTTTATGTCTGGTATTGTGGCTCAGGTGAGGAAAAGTATGGTGGCATTCATTGTGACAGTTCCCCAGCATGGGACGTTGGTAGATGCCTTTATTGTTGATAAAGTACATTATCCATTTGATCACATTTGATTCTCTGAACAGCCTTTCCCAGTTTTTACTTAGTGAAACTGAGGCCTTAAGCAAGTTCAGGTAGTGACAGAGTTGGGACTTGAACCCAACTGTTTGGTCTCCAAACCGAGTGCTTTTGTCACTGAACTGATTTTTGCCTTGTTTGCAAAGCTTGCACGTGAGTACAAGAGCAAGCATTTTGGAGTTTGTAAGATTAGCAGACTGCAGAAGACCATTGTTCACAAATGTATCATAGAGGACCCCACTCAACGGAGATTCAGTTCCAAGCAAGTATTAAGACATCAGAGAGAGGCAGTATTGCAGTAGCCACTGTGTGACCTACTGATCCACGGGGAGCCAGCTGTTGGGGTACAGAAGTAGATTTAGCTACACGGCTCTGTTACACTTTTCATCCTGGGGAATTCCTCAGAGGAGAAAGGCCCATGTCCTCTGAAGGTCTTTGGGAGCTTCCAACCCTTTTGCAGCAGACAGTTTCCAACCATTTTCTGCTTAAGGCAGCCACTGACAAGTTGCTAATGATTCCCTTAGGGTCCTTCACTTCACTTTAAGGATTATTTCACTAGAATTTGAATCAGGGTATTTTTTTTTTTTTTAAAGAGAATTCAGCTTGCTTTTTACCACCTTCCTATGGGATTAAGTTAAGGAAACTAAAGTCATTATCTGCTTGTGGCTTTGCTGAATCAATGAATTTTACTCACTATAAACCCACATGAAGTAGTTCTTTTTCATGAAAAGATGGCATAGGCAGTTTTGAGCCTTGAGTTCTGAAGAATGCACAGAAAGCTCTCTCATACTGGTAAATTAGAGCTGGCATCCAGGGATGGTACAGAGCAGTGGCAGGGCTTCTCCTTTTCCAACACTTTGAGAGGCAGAGGTACCAAATCTCTTTAAAGTAAAATGATAAAAAGAGGGGCAAGGTTAGGAAGGGATAAATAACACTTGGAAATCACAGCAATGGTATGTTTTTCTTTGAATGTTGTTCTAAATTGTACCTTCTTTTCAGTTGCTTAAGATACTTTGTGTTCAAAAGGAATAATACAGCTTCAATAATCTTGCTTTTGGGGAGGGGCAAATATATGGACTGCACACTTGGTTTAGGCTGAGCAGTTATAACTAGGAAAAGCTTATCGTATTTTCTTAAATCTAAGACTTCATTGATTCTCAGATGCACCATATTATGTTAATAGATGACTGAGGGAATAAAATGCTAGCCTTCTGTAGCTTTGACTTGTATCTTGTCTTTTTGATAGTTTTGGGAATTTCTCCTGCTTTTATTTTATTGCTTGGCACTTGGGAGTCACAGCCTTTTGCCCGTGTGCCAATAACACAGTTTAATCTACGTCTTGGTTTTATCTCCATCCAAAGAACATGTTTGTTGTCTAGTAAGATGTTGACTAAAAAGATACACAACATGAGAGTTGCGAGTTAAGTTTTATTTGGGGCAAAATGAGGACTGCAGCTGGGGAGACAGCACCTCCAGTAGCTTTGAGGGACTGCTCCGAAGAGGCAGTGGGGGAAGGTCGATATACAAGATTTTGGGGAAGAAGGAGTTCAATGCAGTCAAGCACTTACTTTACAAAAGGTTTTCCACTAGTCATGAGGAGCTGATGTCACCATGAAGGGATTTAGTTTTTCTCGATATGAACAGATGCAAATATAGGGGTCATGAAATCAGTTCCTGAAAATATCTCTCCGAAGACCCAGTCTACCAGTTTCCTTGGAGCACCGAGTGCCTCACTCTCCACCCTGGATTCCCATCAGGGCACAATGGAAGTCAGCAGCTGCAGCACAGGAATTAGTTTCCTCAGAGGCAGATGACAGATGGTCTTGTCACTCAGTCACTGGAAAATGCTCTTTGCAAGTGCCAATTTGTAGTTGACATAAGAAAATGGGGAGTTTCAATCATTACTCAGGTGGTAAAGAATCTGCCTGCAGTGCAAGAGACCCAGATTCAGTTCCTGGGTCAGGAAGATCCCCTGGAGAAGGTAATGGCTACCAACTTCAGGATTCTTGACTGGAGAATTCCATGAACAGAAGAGCCTGGTGGGCTACAGTCTAGGGATCACAGAGTCAGACTTAACTGATTGACTAGCATTTTAACTTTAACGAGAAATATTTGCTTCCCAAATAATAATAAATTTCCATGCTATGGCTCATTTCAACAAAATGATTCTGTTTCAACAGTAAACAATTTAGTTTTGTCTTTTTGAAGATAGGCAAGTTATGCCATTTGACTTGTCATTACTGCCACTGGCCAACACTGATGCCAAAACAATGTCCCAATTTTGGAAAAGTTAAAATGTGAAAAAAAAAACACCTGTGACTTAGAATTGACGAACTATGAGAGCTCATTGCCTAAACAGCCAAGAAGGGAGAAGACCATCCAGCTATGGGAATTTCAGTCCCATTGACATGAAAGAATTGAAGCAGTGAGCTGGTAAACAAGAAGACCTTAATATTCCTCTAGCTTGATTAAACTTTACATAGATTTCTTCATGACTTTAGGCCCTGACTTCCTTTTTCTCAGTGCATGTACTATACAAAATTGCAATTACAAATTCTTTCTCTGATCCTTTGAGATGAGAATTTTCTACAACTCATCAATGTCTTCTTAAGGACCATCTCTTTGAAATGTAATCCTTGAAAGAGACAGCACCCCTATCTCTGTGTCTCTCTGAGAGGGTGGGGGCCTAAATTCTAGGTGCCAGTTAGCAAACACAGATGGCCTAACTATGTGGACCAGTCTCTCTGCCTAGTACTCCAGTATGTTTCCATTAGCTCATCCCAGATCTTAAAAAAACCAGAGTTGTTTCTTCTTATTCCTCTATGCAGTAGTCTTGAATAAAGGCTGCCTTGTAGATGGTGACTACAGCCATGAAATTAAAAGACACTTGCTCTTTGGGAAAAAAGCTATGACCCACCTAGACAGTATAATAAAAGGTAGAGACTTTACTTTGCTGATAAGATCCATCTAGTCAAAGCTGTGGTTTTTCCAGTAGTCATGTATGGATGTGAGAGTTGGACCATAAAGAAAGCTGAGCACTGAAGAATTGATGCTTTTGAACTGTGGTATTGGAGAAGACTGTTGAGAGTCCCTTGGACTGCAAGGAGATCCAACCAGTCAATCCTAAAAGAAATCAGTCCTGACTATTCATTGGAAGGACCAATGTTGAAGCTGAAACTCCAGTACTTTGGCCACCTGATGCAAAAAACTCTCTCATCTGAAAAGACCCTGATGCTGGAAAAGATTGAAGGCAGGAGGAGAAGGGGATGACAGAGGATGAGATGGCTGGATGACATCACCAACTTGATGGACATGAGTTTGGGTAAACTCCGGGAGTTGGTAATGGACAGGGAAGCCTGGCATGCTGTAGTCCATGGGGTTGCAGAGTCAGACATGACTGAGCGAGTCAACTGAACTGAACTATTTAACTGAGGCAGTGCAGTTTGCAGTTTTTCTTTTATACTAGAATCCTAGTTCTAAAGAAATGGGCAGCATTAAAGGATCCTTTATGCATACTTAGAAAGTCATAACTCAAGGTAGAAAGTGCCTTTTCTAAAAAAAGAAAAAGCACGTTTTTGGTCTCCCACATAGCTTGTATAGTTTGTTTTTTGAGAGTAAAATCCCTGTGATATACTTGCCCCCTGTAGTATTCTCTTTCATTTCTTTTTAAATTAAATTAATTTACTTTTAATTGAAGAACAGTCACTTTATAGTATTGTGTTGGTTTCTGCCAGACATCAACACGAATCAGCCATAGGTATACATACCTATGTCCCCTCCCTCTTGAACCTCCCTCCTGCTTCCCTCCCCATCCCACCCCTCTAGGTTGTTACAGAGCCCGAGTTTGAGTTCCCTGAGGCATAAAGCAAATTCCCATTGGCAATCTATTTTGCATATAGTAGTGTATATTTCTATGTTACTCTCTCCATATATCCCATCCTCTCCTTCCTCCACCCCCTGCCTTGTGTCTATCAGTCTGTTCTCTATGTCTGTGTCTCCATTGCTACCCTGCAAATAGGTTCATCAGTGCGGTCTTCCTAGAGTCCATAAATGTGCATTAGTATACTATATTTGGTTTTCTCTGGCTTATTTCACTTTGTATATAGGTTCATCCACCCCATTAGGATTGACTCAAATGCATTCCTTTTTATGACTAATATTCCGTTATATTATACCACTTCTTTATCCACTCATCTGTTGATGAACATCTAGGTTGCTTCTGTGTCCTAGCTATTGTAAATAATGCTGCAGTAAACATTGGGGTGCATGTGTCTTTTTTCAGTTTTGGCTTCCTCGGGGTATATTCATAGTAGTGGGATTGCTGGGTCACATGGTGATTTTGTTCCTAGTTTTTGGAGGAATCTCGATACTGGCTTCCGTAGTGTGTGTATCAATTTACATTCCCACCAATAGTGCAAGAGGATTCCCTTTTCTCCACATCCTCCCCAGAATTTATTATTTATAGATTTTTTGGTGTTGGCCGTTCTGACTGGTGTGAGGTAGTTTCTCATTGTAGTCTCATTGTACTTTTGATTTGCATTTCTCTAATTTTGAGTGATGTTGAACATCTTTTCATGAGCTTGTTAGCCATCTGTATTTGCAGCCATGAAATTAAAAGATGCTTACTCCGTGGAAGGAAAGTTATGACCAACCTAGACAGCATATTAAAAAGCACAGACATTACTTTGTCAGCAAAAGTCCATCTAGTTAAGGCTATCGTCTTTCCAGTAGTCTTGTATGGATGTGAGAGTTGGACTATAAAGAAAGCTGAGAGCTGAAGAATTAATGCTTTTTTTATTATTTGTAAGTATATATTCCTTTGTTTATTTATTTACCTTACAATACTGTATTGGTTTTGCCATACATTGACATGAATCCGCCACAGGTGTACATGAGTTCCCAACCTGAACCCTCCCCATATCATCTGCTTTTGAACTGTAGTGTTGGAGAAGACTCTTGAGAGTCCCTTGGACTGCAAGGATATCAAACCAGTCAATTCTAGGGGAGATCAGTCCTGGGTGTTCATTGGAAGGACTGATGTTGAAGCTGAAACTCCAATACTTTGGCCACGTGATGTGAAGAACTGACACTTGAAAAGACCCTGATGCTGGTAAAGATTGAGGGCAGGAGGAGAGGGAACGACAGAGGATGAGATGGTCAGATGGCATCACCGACTCAATGGACATGAGTTTGGGTAAACTCTGGGAGTTGGTGATGGACAGGGAGGCCTGGCGTGCTGCAGTTCATGGGGTCACAAAGAGTCGGACATGACTGAGCAACTGAACTGATGCTTTTTGGGAGAAGTGTCTATTTAGGTCTTTTCCCCACTTTCCAATTGGGCTCTTTTTCTGTTTTTGTTTTTTTTTTCATGAGCTGCAGGTATATTTTTGAAATTAATCCATTGTCAGTTGTTTCATTAGCTATTATTTTCTCCCATTCTGAGGGTAATCATTTTATTTGTTTATAGTTTCATTATCTGTGCAAAAGTTTTAAAGTTTAATTAGGCCCCAATTATTTATTTTTGTTTTTATTTCCATTACTCTAGGAGGTGGGTCATAGAGGCTCTTACTGTGATTTATGTCATGGTGTGTTTTGCCTATGTTTTCCTGTAAGAGTTTCATAGTTTCTGGTCTTATAGTTAGGTCTTTAATCCATTTTGAGTTTATCTTTGTATATGGTATTAGGAAGTGTTCTAACTTCACTCTTTTACATGTAGCTATCCAGTTTTCACAGCGGCATTTATTGAAGAAACTATCTTTGCCCCATATCATATATCCTTGCCTCCTTTGTCAAAAATAAGATATACCTGTAGGTGCATGGGTTTATCTCTGGGCTTTCTGTCATGTTCTAATTGGTCTATATTTTTGTTTTTGTGTCAATACCATACTGTCTTGATGACTGTAGCCTTGTAGTATAGCCTGAAGTCAGGAATTTTTATTCCTCCAGCTCCATTCTTCTTTCTCAAGATTGCTTTGGCTATTTGTTCCCCTGTAGTGTTTTATTACTGGAAATGCTCGAGTGTAAATGTATTGAGAATTAAAATTCATTTTTAGAACTGTTCATCTTCATTTTTAAATCATAGGTATCATAGGGGTGAAAGAATATTCTTTTTGATCCAAATATCTAACTTTTCAGGCTAATATTCCATAGCCCAGAAATACTGCTTCTCTGAAGATCACATAGCTAGTTAATGGTCAACCAAAAACGATCCAGTGTTATTTCCAGTTGACCAATGATCCCACACACTGAGCTGAACATTAAACACCTGTGGAGTTTGAAAAAAATGCTGATGTAGCTTTACAAATCAAGATCAACTGATTCAACTTGGTTTTGGGTCTAGGCATTTGTGGTTTTTAAAAAGCTCACTAGGTCTTTTCAAAGTACATCTAAAAAATGCAACCAGGTCTGAGAACTACCAGAATGAATATGCTTTCTCCCTTTAGGTAATATACTAAAACCAAGCGAGATACTAATTGTTAGTTATGTCCTGCACAGAGGAGCAGAGGCTAAGTTTTAAACACTTTTTAGCATTTCTTTTCAGTCACAAATTCTCATTCTTAAAGCACCTAGTACTTCTTAGTTATTCCATTGCTTTCTTGCCCTAGAAGTGTGTAAATCTGCATGTAGTACAACTGCTTGACTGGTTATGATAGCTCACAGAACCTGGGGAGGTGGCCTTTTTGTGAAAGCAGATAGCACTAAATGTATCTTTGAAGCTGGTCTGTTTGCAGATTGGGCTCTTAGACACACAAGGAAAGAGTTTTCAATGAACATTTCTATAATGTTACAAGTCTACCAGACTGCTGGCTCATAAGTCTGTACAGGTGATAGGATATTTTTTTGCAGGTGAGATATGCTTCATTGGAATGCACTCCTAGGAAGAAAGGAATTGTATAAATGCAAATGATTATTTTTATTATACAAATAAATAAGCCTAATACAGTAATAATTGCAATTAAAGAAAAAGCCAGGTCCTAGTGCCCTAGAGGGCAACAACTCGTTGTAAGGAAATCTGATGAACCTTTTATAACTATTATTATATGCCTTAACTGCAAGATTTTGAGTAAGAACCAAACTTTGAGGTGGGTGTTGGCTTTTTTTTTTTTAATCCACTAGACATAAATTAAACTAAACCAGGAGATTGAAGTGTTTCCTCCCTCTTCCTCCTACACCACTGTGGGCTTAACCACAATGTGCTGATGCTGGCAGTATTTGTACAAGCACTGCTATCTTCTAGAGCAAAAGCAAGGCTACTGCGATGAGTCAAGGAAAGAATTAGAAACTATATATTTAAAAATCTCTCCTTTTATGAGCAATTTAAATTGGCAGGAAAAACACAATTAAGCAATTTCAAAGGTGTAATTTTATGGAGATTTAAACACTACATCTCTAAACACTGTTTTTAAGAAAGACATCAGTAATTAAGTTTTTCTATTATTTATAGTTCTAATCTTGGGGAGACAGTGGTGAAGAAAATTGCCAAGAATGTAATTTTTCACAAAGTACAGTTGGAAAATTCCCAGCCTAAAATGTCAAAACAGAAAAAGGTGGCAGTGCCTAAGGGTTTCAGACGTAGGAAAGAGCAGAGATGTCCTTCTGGCATCGCCCTTGATCGTTAACCAAGGGGGTCCTGCAGACTCCCTGCCTCAGCTGGTGATGGGAAAATATCTTACCTGGAAGTAAGAGAGAGTTTGCTAGAGGTACTATTGAGAGAACCGGAAATTGCCAGATGCCTTTCACCCTTCCATTTTCACACCCTATCTTTATAACCTTCCAATATTAGGTTTCACTTTATAGGTATCTCTGGCAGCATCAAGATCTCTAGTTACCCAGAATACTGGCAGCTCCTCATTTTTGAATCAGTTCCATTGCCCAGCTTTGCCATGCTTTTGATGTCTCAGTGAAAATCTGATTCCATAGTTTTTTTCCCCTGAGGTTGCCCTCTTTATAGGTCTGTGTGACATCAGATTAGAGCTGAAATCTGCCACAGTGAGATTATTCAGAAGAAAAGGGAATCTATAAATTCAGTTCAGTCACTCAGTCCTGTCCAATTCTTGGCAACCCCATAGGCTGCAGCACACCAGGCTTCCCTGTCCATCACCAACTCCTGGAGATTGCTCAAACTCATGTCCATCAAGTTGGTGATGCCATTCAACCATCTCATCCTCTGTCATCCCCTTCTCCTGCCTTCAATCTTTCCCAGCATCAGGGTCTTTTCAAATAAGTCAGTTCTTTGGATCAGGTGGCCAAAGTATTGGAGTTTTTTCAGCTTCAGCATCAGTCCTTCCAGTGAATATTCAGGACAGATTTCCTTTAGGATTGACTGGTTTGATCTCCTTGCTGTCCAAGGGACTCTCAAGAGTCTTCTCTTAACACCACAGTTGAAACATGTTTAATAACATACTAGAAACAAATCGCCAGTCTAGGTTCAATGCGGAATACAGGATGCTTGGGGCTGGTTTACTGGGATGACCAGAGAGATGGTATGGGGAGGGAAGTGGGAGGGGGGTTCAAGATTGGGAACACGTGTACACCCATGGCAGATTCATGTTGATGTATGGCAAAACCAATACAATATTGTAAAGTAAAATAAAATAAAATCTGAAAAAAACCCCCACAAAAACCCAAAAGCATCAGTTCTTCGACACTCAGCTTTCTTTATGGTCCAACTCTCACATCCATAAATGGCCACTGGAGAAACCATAGCCTTGACTAGATGGACCTTTGTTGGCAAAGTAATGTCTCTGCTTCTTAATATGCTCTCTAGGTTGGTCATAGCTTTTCTTCCAAGGAGCGAGCGTCTTTTAATTTCATGGCTGCAGTCACCATCTGCAGTGATCCTGGAGCCCAAGAAAATAAAGTCTCTTATGGTTTCCATTGTTTCTCCATCTATTTGTCATGAAGTGATGGGACCGGATACCATGATCTTAGTTTTCTGAATGTTGAGTTTTAAGCCAAGTTTTTCACTCTCCTTTTTCACTTTTATCAAGAAGCTCTTTAGTTCTTCACTTTCTGCCATAAGGGTGGTGTCATTTGCATATCTGAGGTTATTGATATTTCTCCTGACAGTCTTGATTCCAACTTGTGCTTCATCCAGCCTGGCATTTCACATGATATACTCTGCATATAAGTTAAATAAGCAGGGTGACAATATACAGTCTTCACATACTCCTTTTCCTATTTGGAACCCGTATGTTGTTCCATGTCCAGTTCTAACTGTTGCTTCTTGATGTGCATACAGATTTTTCAGGAGACAGGTAAGGTGATCTGGTATTCACATCTCCTGAAGAATTTTCCACAATTTGTTGTGATCCACACAGTCCAAGTCTTTGGCATAGTCAGTAAAGCAGAAATAGATGTTTTTCTGGAACTCTCTAGCTTTTTTTGGTGATCCAACGGATGTTGGCAATTGGATCTCTGGTTCCTCTGCCTTTTCTAAATCCAGATTGAATATCTGGAATTTCATGGTTCACGTATTGCTGAAGCCTGGCTTGTAGAATTTTGAGCATTATTTTACTAGCATGTGAGATGAGTGCAATTGTGCGGTAGTTTGAGCATTCTTTGGCANAAAGATTGAAGGCAGGAGGAGAAGGGGATGACAGAGGATGAGATGGCTGGATGACATCACCAACTTGATGGACATGAGTTTGGGTAAACTCCAGGAGTTGGTAATGGACAGGGAAGCCTGGCATGCTGTAGTCCATGGGGTTGCAGAGTCAGACATGACTGAGCGAGTCAACTGAACTGAACTATTTAACTGAGGCAGTGCAGTTTGCAGTTTTTCTTTTATACTAGAATCCTAGTTCTAAAGAAATGGGCAGCATTAAAGGATCCTTTATGCATACTTAGAAAGTCATAACTCAAGGTAGAAAGTGCCTTTTCTAAAAAAGAAAAAGCACGTTTTTGGTCTCCCACATAGCTTGTATAGTTTGTTTTTTGAAAGTAAAATCCCTGTGATATACTTGCCCCCTGTAGTATTCTCTTTCATTTCTTTTTAAATTAAATTAATTTACTTTTAATTGAAGAACAGTCACTTTATAGTATTGTGTTGGTTTCTGCCAGACATCAACACGAATCAGCCATAGGTATACATACCTATGTCCCCTCCCTCTTGAACCTCCCTCCTGCTTCCCTCCCCATCCCACCCCTCTAGGTTGTTACAGAGCCCGAGTTTGAGTTCCCTGAGGCATAAAGCAAATTCCCATTGGCAATCTATTTTGCATATAGTAGTGTATATTTCTATGTTACTCTCTCCATATATCCCATCCTCTCCTTCCTCCACCCCCTGCCTTGTGTCTATCAGTCTGTTCTCTATGTCTGTGTCTCCATTGCTACCCTGCAAATAGGTTCATCAGTGCGGTCTTCCTAGAGTCCATAAATGTGCATTAGTATACTATATTTGGTTTTCTCTGGCTTATTTCACTTTGTATATAGGTTCATCCACCCCATTAGGATTGACTCAAATGCATTCCTTTTTATGACTAATATTCCGTTATATTATACCACTTCTTTATCCACTCATCTGTTGATGAACATCTAGGTTGCTTCTGTGTCCTAGCTATTGTAAATAATGCTGCAGTAAACATTGGGGTGCATGTGTCTTTTTTCAGTTTTGGCTTCCTCGGGGTATATTCATAGTAGTGGGATTGCTGGGTCACATGGTGATTTTGTTCCTAGTTTTTGGAGGAATCTCGATACTGGCTTCCGTAGTGTGTGTATCAATTTACATTCCCACCAATAGTGCAAGAGGATTCCCTTTTCTCCACATCCTCCCCAGAATTTATTATTTATAGATTTTTTGGTGTTGGCCGTTCTGACTGGTGTGAGGTAGTTTCTCATTGTAGTCTCATTGTACTTTTGATTTGCATTTCTCTAATTTTGAGTGATGTTGAACATCTTTTCATGAGCTTGTTAGCCATCTGTATTTGCAGCCATGAAATTAAAAGATGCTTACTCTGTGGAAGGAAAGTTATGACCAACCTAGACAGCATATTAAAAAGCACAGACATTACTTTGTCAGCAAAAGTCCATCTAGTTAAGGCTATCGTCTTTCCAGTAGTCTTGTATGGATGTGAGAGTTGGACTATAAAGAAAGCTGAGAGCTGAAGAATTAATGCTTTTTTTATTATTTGTAAGTATATATTCCTTTGTTTATTTATTTACCTTACAATACTGTATTGGTTTTGCCATACATTGACATGAATCCGCCACAGGTGTACATGAGTTCCCAACCCTGAACCCTCCCCATATCATCTGCTTTTGAACTGTAGTGTTGGAGAAGACTCTTGAGAGTCCCTTGGACTGCAAGGATATCAAACCAGTCAATTCTAGGGGAGATCAGTCCTGGGTGTTCATTGGAAGGACTGATGTTGAAGCTGAAACTCCAATACTTTGGCCACGTGATGTGAAGAACTGACACTTGAAAAGACCCTGATGCTGGTAAAGATTGAGGGCAGGAGGAGAGGGAACGACAGAGGATGAGATGGTCAGATGGCATCACCGACTCAATGGACATGAGTTTGGGTAAACTCTGGGAGTTGGTGATGGACAGGGAGGCCTGGCGTGCTGCAGTTCATGGGGTCACAAAGAGTCGGACATGACTGAGCAACTGAACTGATGCTTTTTGGGAGAAGTGTCTATTTAGGTCTTTTCCCCACTTTCCAATTGGGCTCTTTTTCTGTTTTTGTTTTTTTTTTCATGAGCTGCAGGTATATTTTTGAAATTAATCCATTGTCAGTTGTTTCATTAGCTATTATTTTCTCCCATTCTGAGGGTAATCATTTTATTTGTTTATAGTTTCATTATCTGTGCAAAAGTTTTAAAGTTTAATTAGGCCCCAATTATTTATTTTTGTTTTTATTTCCATTACTCTAGGAGGTGGGTCATAGAGGCTCTTACTGTGATTTATGTCATGGTGTGTTTTGCCTATGTTTTCCTGTAAGAGTTTCATAGTTTCTGGTCTTATAGTTAGGTCTTTAATCCATTTTGAGTTTATCTTTGTATATGGTATTAGGAAGTGTTCTAACTTCACTCTTTTACATGTAGCTATCCAGTTTTCACAGCGGCATTTATTGAAGAAACTATCTTTGCCCCATATCATATATCCTTGCCTCCTTTGTCAAAAATAAGATATACCTGTAGGTGCATGGGTTTATCTCTGGGCTTTCTGTCATGTTCTAATTGGTCTATATTTTTGTTTTTGTGCCAATACCATACTGTCTTGATGACTGTAGCCTTGTAGTATAGCCTGAAGTCAGGAATTTTTATTCCTCCAGCTCCATTCTTCTTTCTCAAGATTGCTTTGGCTATTTGTTCCCCTGTAGTGTTTTATTACTGGAAATGCTCGAGTGTAAATGTATTGAGAATTAAAATTCATTTTTAGAACTGTTCATCTTCATTTTTAAATCATAGGTATCATAGGGGTGAAAGAATATTCTTTTTGATCCAAATATCTAACTTTTCAGGCTAATATTCCATAGCCCAGAAATACTGCTTCTCTGAAGATCACATAGCTAGTTAATGGTCAACCAAAAACGATCCAGTGTTATTTCCAGTTGACCAATGATCCCACACACTGAGCTGAACATTAAACACCTGTGGAGTTTGAAAAAAATGCTGATGTAGCTTTACAAATCAAGATCAACTGATTCAACTTGGGTTTGGGTCTAGGCATTTGTGGTTTTTAAAAAGCTCACTAGGTCTTTTCAAAGTACATCTAAAAAATGCAACCAGGTCTGAGAACTACCAGAATGAATATGCTTTCTCCCTTTAGGTAATATACTAAAACCAAGCGAGATACTAATTGTTAGTTATGTCCTGCACAGAGGAGCAGAGGCTAAGTTTTAAACACTTTTTAGCATTTCTTTTCAGTCACAAATTCTCATTCTTAAAGCACCTAGTACTTCTTAGTTATTCCATTGCTTTCTTGCCCTAGAAGTGTGTAAATCTGCATGTAGTACAACTGCTTGACTGGTTATGATAGCTCACAGAACCTGGGGAGGTGGCCTTTTTGTGAAAGCAGATAGCACTAAATGTATCTTTGAAGCTGGTCTGTTTGCAGATTGGGCTCTTAGACACACAAGGAAAGAGTTTTCAATGAACATTTCTATAATGTTACAAGTCTACCAGACTGCTGGCTCATAAGTCTGTACAGGTGATAGGATATTTTTTTGCAGGTGAGATATGCTTCATTGGAATGCACTCCTAGGAAGAAAGGAATTGTATAAATGCAAATGATTATTTTTATTATACAAATAAATAAGCCTAATACAGTAATAATTGTAATTAAAGAAAAAGCCAGGTCCTAGTGCCCTAGAGGGCAACAACTCGTTGTAAGGAAATCTGATGAACCTTTTATAACTATTATTATATGCCTTAACTGCAAGATTTTGAGTAAGAACCAAACTTTGAGGTGGGTGTTGGCTTTTTTTTTTTTAATCCACTAGACATAAATTAAACTAAACCAGGAGATTGAAGTGTTTCCTCCCTCTTCCTCCTACACCACTGTGGGCTTAACCACAATGTGCTGATGCTGGCAGTATTTGTACAAGCACTGCTATCTTCTAGAGCAAAAGCAAGGCTACTGCGATGAGTCAAGGAAAGAATTAGAAACTATATATTTAAAAATCTCTCCTTTTATGAGCAATTTAAATTGGCAGGAAAAACACAATTAAGCAATTTCAAAGGTGTAATTTTATGGAGATTTAAACACTACATCTCTAAACACTGTTTTTAAGAAAGACATCAGTAATTAAGTTTTTCTATTATTTATAGTTCTAATCTTGGGGAGACAGTGGTGAAGAAAATTGCCAAGAATGTAATTTTTCACAAAGTACAGTTGGAAAATTCCCAGCCTAAAATGTCAAAACAGAAAAAGGTGGCAGTGCCTAAGGGTTTCAGACGTAGGAAAGAGCAGAGATGTCCTTCTGGCATCGCCCTTGATCGTTAACCAAGGGGGTCCTGCAGACTCCCTGCCTCAGCTGGTGATGGGAAAATATCTTACCTGGAAGTAAGAGAGAGTTTGCTAGAGATACTATTGAGAGAACCGGAAATTGCCAGATGCCTTTCACCCTTCCATTTTCACACCCTATCTTTATAACCTTCCAATATTAGGTTTCACTTTATAGGTATCTCTGGCAGCATCAAGATCTCTAGTTACCCAGAATACTGGCAGCTCCTCATTTTTGAATCAGTTCCATTGCCCAGCTTTGCCATGCTTTTGATGTCTCAGTGAAAATCTGATTCCATAGTTTTTTTCCCCTGAGGTTGCCCTCTTTATAGGTCTGTGTGACATCAGATTAGAGCTGAAATCTGCCACAGTGAGATTATTCAGAAGAAAAGGGAATCTATAAATTCAGTTCAGTCACTCAGTCCTGTCCAATTCTTGGCAACCCCATAGGCTGCAGCACACCAGGCTTCCCTGTCCATCACCAACTCCTGGAGATTGCTCAAACTCATGTCCATCAAGTTGGTGATGCCATTCAACCATCTCATCCTCTGTCATCCCCTTCTCCTGCCTTCAATCTTTCCCAGCATCAGGGTCTTTTCAAATAAGTCAGTTCTTTGGATCAGGTGGCCAAAGTATTGGAGTTTTTTCAGCTTCAGCATCAGTCCTTCCAGTGAATATTCAGGACAGATTTCCTTTAGGATTGACTGGTTTGATCTCCTTGCTGTCCAAGGGACTCTCAAGAGTCTTCTCTTAACACCACAGTTGAAACATGTTTAATAACATACTAGAAACAAATCGCCAGTCTAGGTTCAATGCGGAATACAGGATGCTTGGGGCTGGTTTACTGGGATGACCAGAGAGATGGTATGGGGAGGGAAGTGGGAGGGGGGTTCAAGATTGGGAACACGTGTACACCCATGGCAGATTCATGTTGATGTATGGCAAAACCAATACAATATTGTAAAGTAAAATAAAATAAAATCTGAAAAAAACCCCCACAAAAACCCAAAAGCATCAGTTCTTCGACACTCAGCTTTCTTTATGGTCCAACTCTCACATCCATAAATGGCCACTGGAGAAACCATAGCCTTGACTAGATGGACCTTTGTTGGCAAAGTAATGTCTCTGCTTCTTAATATGCTCTCTAGGTTGGTCATAGCTTTTCTTCCAAGGAGCGAGCGTCTTTTAATTTCATGGCTGCAGTCACCATCTGCAGTGATCCTGGAGCCCAAGAAAATAAAGTCTCTTACGGTTTCCATTGTTTCTCCATCTATTTGTCATGAAGTGATGGGACCGGATACCATGATCTTAGTTTTCTGAATGTTGAGTTTTAAGCCAAGTTTTTCACTCTCCTTTTTCACTTTTATCAAGAAGCTCTTTAGTTCTTCACTTTCTGCCATAAGGGTGGTGTCATTTGCATATCTGAGGTTATTGATATTTCTCCTGACAGTCTTGATTCCAACTTGTGCTTCATCCAGCCTGGCATTTCACATGATATACTCTGCATATAAGTTAAATAAGCAGGGTGACAATATACAGTCTTCACATACTCCTTTTCCTATTTGGAACCCGTCTGTTGTTCCATGTCCAGTTCTAACTGTTGCTTCTTGATGTGCATACAGATTTTTCAGGAGACAGGTAAGGTGATCTGGTATTCACATCTCCTGAAGAATTTTCCACAATTTGTTGTGATCCACACAGTCCAAGTCTTTGGCATAGTCAGTAAAGCAGAAATAGATGTTTTTCTGGAACTCTCTAGCTTTTTTTGGTGATCCAACGGATGTTGGCAATTGGATCTCTGGTTCCTCTGCCTTTTCTAAATCCAGATTGAATATCTGGAATTTCATGGTTCACGTATTGCTGAAGCCTGGCTTGTAGAATTTTGAGCATTATTTTACTAGCATGTGAGATGAGTGCAATTGTGCGGTAGTTTGAGCATTCTTTGGCACTGCCTTTCTTTGGAATTGGAATGAAAACTGACCTTTTCCAGTCCTGTGGCCACTGCTGAGTTTTCCAAATTTGCCGGCATATTGAGTGCAGCACTTTCACAGCATCATCTTTCAGGATTTGAAATAGCTCAACTGGAATTCCATCACCTCCACTAGCTTTGTTCATAGTGATGCTTCCTAAGGCCCATTTGACTTCACACTCCAGGATATCTGGCTCTAGGTGAGTGATCACACCATTGGGGTTATCTGGGTCACAAAGACCTTTTTTTTGTGTAGTTCTGTGTATTCTTGCCACTTCTTTTTAATATCTTCTGCTTCTGTTATGTCTGTACCATTTCTGTCCTTTATTGTTCCCATCTTTGCATGAAATGTTCCCCTGGAATCACTGATTTTCTGGAAGAAACCTCTGGTCTTTCTCATTCTGTCATTTTCCTCTGTTTCTTTTCATTGAGCAGTGAGGAAGGCTGTCTTACGTCTCTCTTTCTTATCCTTTTTATCTCACTGTAGAAGTCACTGGCAAGCCACTTCAGTATTCTTGCTTTGAGAAGCCCATGAACAGTATGAAAAGGGAATCTATAAAGGCTACTGTTTTTCAGGGAATCTTGGGGCAGCTGGTTGTCATGTCTTTGCTGGCACACCACTGTCTCTGGAACTAGCTGATAAATTTGCTTCCTCATCTCTGCAATGGCCTTTCAAACACCTGAAGGTTTCTCTCCTGCCCCTCTTTTGTTTTTTTTTCCAAATGTTTCTTCTTAAACTTGTGCATTTCTGATTAGACACCAGGGCTAGGTATATGTTTATTTCCAACTTTAAATTGAATACAACAGCTTGTGAGGACACTTGGTGGACTGTTGGAATGGGGACTCCAAAGCCTATTTTGCCTTTTTCTTGTGAAGAGAGCTCAGTTTCTGTTAAGCCTGTTTTTAGTTGTGTCCTACTCTTTGAGACTCCATGGACTGTAGCCCTCCAGGCTCCTCTGTCCATGGGGTTCTCCAGGCAAGAATACTGGAGTGGGTTGCCATTTCCTTCTCCAGGGGATCTTCCTGACCCAGGGATTGAACCTGCATCTCTAAGAGCTCTAATTCATTTGAGAATACTTGCTTCAACTCAACCTCTCATCCTGACAGCACAATCTCTGATCTGAAAAGTGCATAGATTTCCTATACTGTTCTTCTTGATATGTTTTTCTGTCTCTCAGGCCCTATAATCCACTCAGTCTTCTGTCCACAATTACCTGCCTTTCCTCACCTAGAGTCCTTAAAATGTGTGACATTCTCAATACCAGAAGAGGAACCCAGCTATGGTTGGTGACATGCTAAAATGGCCTTCAATTTTCCCTTCTCTTGGTGTCTATGTGCTATACAGTCCTCTTATTTTGAGTGTGGATATGACTGAACATGATGGGATAGTACTCCTAGGATGAGCTTATGTCATATGGCATGTTGACTTTCAGAAAGGGAGATTGCCTTTTGTGAATATGCCATAATTTGATGACTCTTTTTAAAGGGAGTGAAAGTAACTAAAAATGGAGCTACCAAATGGGCTTCCCAGGTGGCGCTACTGGTAAAGGACCCGCCTGTCAATGCAGGAAACTTAAGAGATGTATGTTCGATCCCTGGGTCCGGAAGATCCCCTGGAGAAGGAAATGGCAAACCACTCCAGTATTCTTGTTTGGAGAATTCCATGGACGCAGGAACCTGGCTGTCTACAGTCCATAGGATCACACAGAGTTAGACACGACTTAAGTAACTTAGCGCATAGCACATATGGTCTTGAAATCCCACTCCTGGACATATCTCTGAAGAAAACTGTAATTCAAAAAGATACATGCATCTCAGTGTTTGTTGCAGTACTGTTTACAATAGCTAAGACAATGAAGCAATCCAAATGTCCACTGACAGATGAATAGATAAAGAAGATGTGGTATATTTACACATGGAATATTATTCAACCATAAAGAATGAAATAATGCCATTTGCAGTAACTTGGATAGACCTAGAGATTATCGTAATAAGTGAAGTATGTCAAACAGAGAATGACAAATATCACTTCCGTGTGGAATCTAAAATTTAAAAAGATACAGATGAACTTATTTAGAAACAGAAGTAGACCCACAAACATAGAAAACAAACTTATGGGTTACCAAAGAGGAAAAACAGGGAGGGATAAATTAGGTTGTGATTAATGTATACATGCTAATATAAATAAAGTAGATAACTAACAAGGACTGATAATGGAGCGCAGGAACTAATGGTACTTTGTAATAATGCATAAGGGAAAAGCATCTGAAGAGTCTGTGTGTGCATAATCACTGTGCTGTGCACCTGTAACTAACAGCACATTGTGGATCTACTATGCTTCAATTTAAATGCACTGAATTAGGAAGAAACGGGACTGGGCTCTTCCTGATGTCTGAGGTTTGAAGCAGGAGATGGATTCCATGGGAGAGAGATGGCTTGTTGCTTGGCTTTAAATTAGATCCTTACAAAGTTGACTTGTAAGGATCTGAGGCCAATGGCCAGCCAGAAAATGGGAACTCCGGCACACAGCCTCAAGGAAATGAATTCTGTCAACAGCCTGAATGAGCTCAGAAGTGGGTTTTTCCTCCCAGAGCTTCTAATAGGAAACTCAACCCATCTTGAGTGTGAGTGTGAAGACCTGAGTGTGAGACCCTGAATAAAGAAACCCGCTTAGTCAGGATGGACTTCTGACTTAGAGTGTAATAATAAACAGCTGTTGTTTAAAGCTGCAAAGTCAGGGGTAATTTGTTACATAACGATGGAAAACTAACACACCAGCTCTCATGTGTTCTCATAGTATTCTCTTTGGTGGAAACAGCTCCCGTCCTGTCACCTTATTGGCAGGTTTGCATCAGCCATGGATATTTTCTTCTGGATTGTTCTTTCTTCCCTAATGTTCTCTTGGAAATGGGTATCGAATGACCGCATTTTGTCAGTGTTCTGGCTAACTCTGGTTCAGTGCTTATTCTTTTGCACAGGTAAAACATAAGCTAAAGCGACCCAAAACGCAGTAAGTGTACTTTGAAAAAGTGTAAATCTTTTCTGAAGCAGAGCAGGATAGAAATAATCAAATAAAAAGGCTCTGGCTAAAAATTAGACCCATCTCTCTACCATGGCACCATCATGTGATGATTATCGCTTTGGTCTCTTGTAGGAACTTGAGAGCGAGGATCTTTGATCTGTCTATCTTTAAACGCTAAGTATAGGACTCGGTATATATTGGGTGCTCAATAAGTATCTTCTACATACCTCAATGGAAGCATTCGCAAATGACAGGATTTACAGCTCGCTGAGATTCACTGAATTTTTCCTCCAGAGCTGAAAAGCAACAAAGAGAACTATCTGCTCAGAAAAACAGGAAGGGGCTGAGGTGTGTACTGGAGAGTAAATGTTTTCACAGAATCAGAAAGCAATTTTTCTGAAGCAGGAGGTGTTGGGTGAGCTCTTTCTGGGTGGGAGATAAAGAATAGAAAAAATCAAAATAAGACACCTTGGGTTTTGCCATCGAGCAAATGAAGCAGGAGGTGATAACACAGCGTTGAGAGCAGCTCTGAAAGTGTGTTTTCTGTTGCTGGGAAAGGGCACTTTTTCTCCTTTGAGAGAGACTAGGTTATACACACAGATGAAGCTGGGGGATTTGTCCATGGTAAAACAGCTAAACTAATGTTAAGAGAAGAAAATCCACTCACAGCTGAAAGATGAATGGAACGAAGAGATAGAGACTGAAGTGCTGCAGGCAAGTCCAGGCTCCCCTTCAGGGGACTCAGTTAGTACTTTCCTAACTCGGGCTGCCAGTTTCCCGGAGCATAATCTGGGGACTATCCCACGGCAGCAGACAGTTGTGGAATAACAGCAAGCAAAAGCAAAGCTGATGTTGCTCTCTGCAGTCTATCTGCTGTGTGCATATGTCTCAGATCACTGACAGTCTCAGCAGCTGGGGAAACTTAGGCTCCCAGGGTAAGTGACCTGCTGAAGGTTGCAGGACAGATAACTGATATGGAGGACTGGAACTGAGGCTGAGAGTTTGATGTCAGTCTGTGCTCTTCCAGAACATCAAATTGTCTCTCCAAGGAGGAAGCAGGAATAGAGAAATACTTATGCATTTTGAAATTAACACCCAGACTCCTCAGGGCTATGTGAGAATCAGGTGGAAGAGTTATGTTCTTGAAAAAGTAATTTAATTTATCTGAAAAAAAGAATCCTGTAATCCATTCAACTCTGGTAATCTTTGACTGCCTGACTCTAGCAATTTATTGGTACCTAAAATGAGTAATGTGCCAGGCCTGAGACATTACAGGAAATATCGAAATACAAACTCTCTGTGGCTGCATGTCACTTATTTAACAGACATCTGTTAAAAGGCTTCTTTGGGCCAAGCAAGTACTTGGAAATGCTATGTTAGATTCTGGGACATTCTTCTTCAACCAACTATGCACAGATTTTTGTTGAAATTTGGCTCGTGGATTCCCATCTTTGATGTTGGTTCTACATTAGTGATGTGCCTACAAACAAATCAAAAGATATTACGTCTTTTATAAGTTTCCTTTTAAAAGCAGGAAATGTTAATGTTAAAAATGTCATGTTTAACTTGAAAGTAAAAATTCTACTTGTGTTTTTTTTTTTCAATAGCTATAGATCATAAACCACTGACTACCTCTTTTTATTACAGAGAAGACCAATTGAAGATAATTGTTTTTTATTTTATAAAATATTTTGA
Organism: Raphicerus campestris; assembly: GCA_006410735.1. NCBI lineage: Eukaryota > Metazoa > Chordata > Mammalia > Artiodactyla > Bovidae > Raphicerus > Raphicerus campestris. Next base: position 20,895 of record SJYW01009290.1, on the reverse strand, counting down.
AAAATGAAAAATGTATAATTTATCTTTAAGGTCTATTACTTTTAAAAAGACAAACTTTGCTACTACACAATAAATATCTGTGTAGAACAAAGTTATGATTACCTACTATCTCATTACAAAGTATTGCATTGCTTCTATCAATTGATATGATATAATCTTCAAATCCATTTATTGAGGCATAAATGAAGTGTAAAACAGTCCATTAAAAGTGAACAAATGAGGATGTCACCCACAAGTTCCCTCCTTGTGGTGGAACTTCCAGGATAGTTGGCTTGCTGTAAGTGATAAGCATTTCTCTAACATAACGACAAGAAGTCTTTATATATAAATCAAAGTTCTCATATTTTCTCTCATTACCTGATATATCAACTTGTACCATTTATACCAGTACAGTCATCACTGCTTCTCTGACATTGTCCTCCTGCCTTCCTCCCAGATGGTTGGAGCTCAGTTTGGAGAGCATTGATTAAAAGGTGGTTCAGCGGTAAAGAACCNCAATAGCTATAGATCATAAACCACTGACTACCTCTTTTTATTACAGAGAAGACCAATTTAGGATAATTGTTTTTTATTTTATAAAATATTTTGAAAAATGAAAAATGTATAATTTATCTTTAAGGTCTATTTAAAAAAGACAAACTTTGCTACTACACAATAAATATCTGTGTAGAACAAAGTTATGATTACCTACTATCTCATTACAAAGTATTGCATTGCTTCTATCAATTGGTATGATATAATCTTCAAATCCATTTATTGAGGCATAAATGAAGTGTAAAACAGTCCATTAAAAGTGAACAAATGAGGATGTCACCCACAAGTTCCCTCCTTGTGGTGGAACTTCCAGGATAGTTGGCTTGCTGTAAGTGATAAGCATTTCTCTAACATAACGACAAGAAGTCTTTATATATAAATCAAAGTTCTCATATTTTCTCTCATTACCTGATATATCAACTTGTACCATTTATACCAGTACAATCATCACTGCTTCTCTGACATTGTCCTCCTGCCTTCCTCCCAGATGGTTGGAGCTCAGTTTGGAGAGCATTGATTAAAAGGTGGTTCAGCGGTAAAGAACCTGCCTGCAGTGCAGGAGATGCAGGAGACATGAGTTCAGTCCCTGGGTCAGGAAGATCCCCTAGAGGACGAACCCACTCCAGTATTCTTGCCTGGGAAAACCTATGGACAGGGGGCTTGGCGGGCTGCCGTCCATGGGGACACAAAAGAGTTGGACACAGCTTAGCAACTGAGTGCATAATACATACATCATGCATTTAAAAAATACATGTTGACGGCAGAAAAGCTGAGTAACACTTGTATGTATAGGGAAGAAACTGGCAGAACTTCTAATCCAGCACTTCAAAACAAAGATATTTGACACAACTAAAAGTTTTGTGTTTGAGGTGGTGTGTTGATATGTGTGTGCATAGCCTTTAATAATTTTATTTTCATATATCAGTACTTCATAACATTTTTAATGAAATTATCATTAATATAAATGAAATAATTTTTAATATATTTTATCTAACCATTTTACTAAACCCTCGTTACTTTTTTATTGGAGTTTAAATTTTCTTGGTATATGGTAAAATAATTAGCAAATTATTTTTGAGTCAAATGATTTATTTTCTAATCAAAGAGCATTTTCTAGAGCATATAAGACAAAATGAATTTTGTAAATGTATTTAGCAATTACAGTGCAACGGTATTACTAAACAGCCTCTCATTATCCATTGGATTTATCTCTGGGTACTGCTGGGTTCATGGCTTACCAGTGATTGCTGTTTTTCACCCTCTTCATCTTGAGGAAATCTGCCTGTTTAGCAGGTAAGTTTTATCCTGCATGAATAGGATTTGGTTCCTGGCCCTGTGCAGTTTTGTCCCGGTTATAATTTTGCATGGTTGTTCCATCCCTTCTCTTCGTGGCAGTAACAGGGAAAGCATTGTTTCACTCTGCTCATCTGGTCTTTGTAATTTCATGGTCCAACAACAGGGAATCTGATATCTGTTAAGCATTAGGAGTCATCTGGCTATCTCTTGATGCTAGGATTCTTGCATGTCTGTCATGATGATTCTAGTGCTGTTTGACATCTAAGCCATCTGTCTCTTTGCCATTAATCTGACTGCATTTACTCAGGCCAGTAACTAGTGAGTTCAGTCGCGAGGTTAAGTTCCTTGTGTCATTTCCTTTGCTTTTCCCTTTTTGGTAAATTCTTTGTCTGCAGTTTCTAGATAGGATGCTCCAGCTGTGAAACTGATGTTTACATATGAAAATCTATGAAATTTCCTAAGGCAAAATAAAGCAATGGATCTACAGTGTCCACCGATGTGCTTTGCATACAAATGTGCAACTGAAGTTACTGGTTTTCTCCATTGTTGTTTAGTTGCTAAGTTCTGTCTGACTCTTTGTGACCCCATGGACCGCAGCCCACCAGGCTGCTCTGTCCATGAGATTTCCCAGTCAAGGATACTGAAGTGGGTTGCCATTCCCTTCTCCAGCAGATCTTCCCGACCTAGGNTAAAATGAATTTTGTAAATGTATTTAGCAATTACAGTGCAACGGTATTACTAAACAGCCTCTCATTATCCATTGGATTTATCTCTGGGTACTGCTGGGTTCATGGCTTACCACTGATTGCTGTTTTTCACCCTCTTCATCTTGAGGAAATCTGCCTGTTTAGCAGGTAAGTTTTATCCTGCATGAATAGGATTTGGTTCCTGGCCCTGTGCAGTTTTGTCCCGGTTATAATTTTGCATGGTCGTTCCATCCCTTCTCTTCGTGGCAGTAACAGGGAAAGCATTGTTTCACTCTGCTCATCTGGTCTTTGTAATTTCATGGTCCAACAACAGGGAATCTGATATCTGTTAAGCATTAGGAGTCATCTGGCTATCTCTTGATGCTAGGATTCTTGCATGTCTGTCATGATGATTCTAGTGCTGTTTGACATCTAAGCCATCTGTCTCTTTGCCATTAATCTGACTGCATTTACTCAGGCCAGTAACTAGTGAGTTCAGTCGCGAGGTTAAGTTCCTTGTGTCATTTCCTTTGCTTTTCCCTTTTTGGTAAATTCTTTGTCTGCAGTTTCTAGATAGGATGCTCCAGCTGTGAAACTGATGTTTACATATGAAAATCTATGAAATTTCCTAAGGCAAAATAAAGCAATGGATCTACAGTGTCCACCGATGTGCTTTGCATACAAATGTGCAACTGAAGTTACTGGTTTTCTCCATTGTTGTTTAGTTGCTAAGTTCTGTCTGACTCTTTGTGACCCCATGGACCGCAGCCCACCAGGCTGCTCTGTCCATGAGATTTCCCAGTCAAGGATACTGAAGTGGGTTGCCATTCCCTTCTCCAGCAGATCTTCCCGACCTAGGGATCTGAGGTGGAGCTGATATAATAATAATAGAAATCAAGTGCACAATAAATGTCATGGGCTTGAATCATCCCCAAACCATCCGCTCCCCCCTACCCCACCCCTGGTCTGTGGAAGAATTGTCTTCCGTGAAAGTGGCCCCTGGTGCCTGAAAGGTTGAGGGCTGCTGTTCTCTAGGACTCTCAGCATCCACCACCTGGAAGCACTGGTGTAGCTGTAACGTCTAGGTAGGATGTCCCATCGTGAAACCAATGTTTACAAATGAAAGTCTGTGAAGATTTCCAAGGGCAAAATAAAGTAATTGACCTACAGAGACTGTGTTTGCTTTTGATACAAATGTGCAACTGAAGTTACTGATTTTCTCTGTGTCTGTAAACAAACAAAAAGCTTAAAAAAGCCCTTTTTTCATAAAAAAGATTTTTTTCAATGGTCTCTTCATATTTATAGTATCTTTTGTATCTATGGCCAGATCTCTGTTTCATTCTCAGTTGTGTACAGGCATGCACTCTTTCTCTCTCTCCCCCAGAACCTTTAGAAATTAGTCACAACAAGCTGTCATTTCTGTGCACTTCAGGAATCTCTTCTTGAGTTGTATGTGCCGTTGAAAGAGACCTGTATACAAAGATGAAAAGAATTTAGAATCAATCTAATTTCTATTTGGATTGAAAAACAGATATTTCTGAATTCCAAGTGAGTTTTCCTTTTTTGTTTTACAATGCTTGAATAAGAAATAGGGGGTAAATTAGGAAGATGGGATTAACAGATATAAACTGCTCTACATAAAATATATGAGCAATGGAACTATACTAAAATAAGGAATGAAAATGTATTGAAAAGAAAATGCTGGTTGAATAGAAAGTATTACTTCTGGTTTCTCCTGAGTTTCATGGCCCTTCATTAAGACCTGAAAAATCTAAAGCATTCTGAGTGCATAAACTTTTCATCTCTCTTGAATGTAATAGAACAATTTTAAAGAAATTCACAAATGAGCTAAATCAGATATGGAGAAAACCTTTGAGTGGTTAGGAAAAAAGTAGGGGGAGAAAACCCTTAGAGTCCAGACCCTGTCTTAATGCACAGTCCAGTTGGAATAATGTTAGAGAAGATAGTTTCTACGAAATAGAGAGAAATGGCCCTAACTATAACCTCCTTATGTTGGATTTAGGAAATTTTGTTCCCAGATTGATAGCTGCCCAAGAATCAGTACCAGGGGAAATGACTTTAGTACAGAGAATATTGACCTCCAAATTTCCCTACCTAAGCAGGATGTTGATAATATTCCTTTACTTTGTGAGTGTTCATGGTTTTCTGAGCAAATAGGTGGAAATACTTTTACCTTTTTGAGAGAGGATTAATAGATTACATTATAAAGGTTTATATTTAAAGGTGTTCCTATTTCGATTGGTTTATGGAGTGTTTATTAATAGGACTTCCATACTCCCAGGATAAGATAACTAAAAAATTCCTAGACTACAAAGGAATTTAACTTCTATGCTTTTAAATGTCCTGGCTTTTAAAGAGCTCTAGACTCTTGTTGAAGTTATAACCCGGGCAGAAAAACTTAGTTGCAAGTTAATGAATATTGTTAGATTATAATGGCACCCCACTCCAGTACTCTTGCCTGGAAAATCCCATGGAAAGAGGAGCCTGGTAGACTGCAGTCCATGGGGTCGCTACTAGTCGGACACGACTGAGAGACTTCACTTTCACTTTTCCTTTCATGCATTAGAGAAGGAAATGGCAACCCACTCCAGTGTTCTTGCCTGGAGAATCCCAGGGACGGGGGAGCCCGGTGGACCGCCGTCTATGGGGTTGCACAGAGTCGGACACGACTGAAGCAACTTAGCAGCAGCAGCAGTAGCAGCAGCATAGTAAGTGATATCCAGCTTGTTTAAAAAAAAAAAAAACAACCCACCGGCGAGGTTTAGTATTAAGCCTAATTGAAGAATTGTCTTAGTTTTATTTCAGAGCTAAAAAATGAATATTCTTGACTGTGCCATTTATCATAATTTTCTGTCCCTTTTTCTATCAAGTTCTTTCACTTAAATTCTTCAAGTTTCCTAACTATATCATTTCCAAACAATTTCAATGGTTGACAGCAAATTTTTCAACTCTTGGGTGGACATCTGGCCCCAGACTTCTCTTGTAAAGTTCTTATAGCCATATGCATATATATCCGTATTACATTTTATAGTCAAGAGAAATATAACCACAATAATTAACTGCTGTAATTAATATATCTTCAGCTCAGTCGCTTAGTCGTGTCCGACTCTTTGTGACCCCATAAATCACAGCATGCCAGGCCTCCCTGTCCATCACCATCTTCCGAAGTTCGCTCACAGTCACGTCCATTGAGTCAGTGATGCCGTCCAGCCATCTCATCCTCTGTTGTCCCCTTCTCCTCCTGCCCCCAATCCCTCCCAACATCAAAGTCTTTTCCTATGAGTCAACAATTCGCATGAGGTGGCCAAAGTACTGGAGTTTCAGCTTTAGCATTAGTCCTTCCAAAGAACACCCAGGGCTGATCTCCTTCAGAATGGACTGGTTGGATCTCCTTGCAGTCCAAGGGACTCCAAAGAGTCTTCTCCAACAACACAGTTCAAAAGCATCAGTCTTTGGTGTTCAGCCTTCTTCACAGTCCAACTCTCACATCCATACATGACTACTGGAAAAACCATAGCCTTGACTAGATGGACCTTTGTTGGCAAAGTAATGTCTTTGCTTTTGAATATGCTATCTAGGTTGGTCATAACTTTTCTTCCAANTGAAACTCCAGCACTTTGGCCACCTTATGCGAAGAGTTGACTCATTGGAAAAGACTCTGATGTTGGGAGGGATTGGAGGCAGGAGGAGAAGGGGACAACAGAGGATGAGATGGCTGGATGGCATCACTGTCTCGATGAATGTGAATCTGAGTGAACTCCGGGAGATGGTGATGTACAGGGAGGCCTGGTGTGCTGCGATTCAGGCAGTCGCAAAGAGTCGGACACAACTGAGCGACTGAACTGAACTGACTGATAGATCCTCAAAGAAATTCATTGAAAGTGGTTAAAATGAACTTGGAATTATGCAAGCTATGGTCCAGTTATTTCTTATGAAGCTATGCAGAGATAATTACAAGATCTGTTTAATTCACCAATTTTTGTCCTGTACCACAGTCAAATCAGGAAGGCAATGGATAGCAACTGTTTATCATAAACCACACATTTGTATACTTTCCAGATGCAACTCTCAGGGCGTGTGTGTGTAACTAAATCTTTTGTTCAGATGACCCTCTTGTCCTTGCCACATCAAAACCTGACCTCTACTTTTTATAAGGTCATTTTACCTTCTCATGTATTCAAAGGCACCCTTCCTCTTCAATTAGTACTAATTTATCTAGAGCCTGATATTTACCAGAATGTATCCGTAACATTGAACATTACTCCTGTATTTGGTTAGGGTTACTTTGTTTTGAAGTTTCCAAACTAGAATGTCTGATCCTCAGTATAATGAGACTAAGACCCAGAAAACAAATGAATCAGCTTAAGTGTTGGGCAAATGAATCAGCTTAAGTGTTAGAGATCTAACTTATACTTAACCAGGTACAGTAGCCCAGTAGTCCAACTTAGACNTTACCTTCTCATGTATTCAAAGACACCCTTCCTCTTCAATTAGTACTAATTTATCTAGAGCCTGATATTTACCAGGATGTATCCGTAACATTGAACATTACTCCTGTATTTGGTTAGGGTTACTTTGTTTTGAAGTTTCCAAACTAGGATGTCTGATCCTCAGTATAATGAGACTAAGACCCAGAAGACAAATGAATCAGCTTAAGAGTTGGGCAAATGAATCAGCTTAAGTGTTAGAGATCTAACTTATACTTAACCAGGTACAGTAGCCCAGTAGTCCAACTTAGACCTAACTAGCAACAATGTATGTGTCTGACTCTCTGTGACCCCATGGACTGTAGCCCACCAGGCTCCTTTGTTCATGCAATTCTCCAGGCAAGAACACTGGAGAGGGTAGTTCTTCCCTTCGCCAGGTCATCTTCCCAACCAGAGACTGAACCCCAGTCTGCTGCCTTACAGGTGTTCTTAACCATCTGAGCTACCAGGGAAGCCCCAGCCAGCAACAATAGTCCTGAGTAATAGATTTTCTCTGAACTATTTACTAACCAATCACAGCAAAGCTTGTACAATGTTTAAAATATCATGTTGTGCCTGGATAAACACTTGAGGAATACAAAGCCATTATCAACTTAAAGGAAAGACCTCTTGATTATTTAAAGTGAAAGGCTGTTAACCATGGAACTCACTCCCTGGGTTAGGTTCTTGGGGTTCCCAGGTGGTGTTAGTGGTGAAGAACCTGCCTGCCAACACAGGAGACTTAAGAGACACTGGTTTGATACCTGGGTTGGGAAGATAGCATGGAGGAGGGCATGGCAACCCACTCTGCTATTCTTGCCTGGAGAATCCCATAAACAGAGGATCCTGTTGGGCTACAGCCCATAGGGTTGCAAAGAGTTGGACATGACTGAAGTGACTTAGCACACATGCTGGCTGAAAAGAAAACTATGTACAAACTGGGTTTCANAACCCACTCTGCTATTCTTGCCTGGAGAATCCCATAAACAGAGGATCCTGTTGGGCTACAGCCCATAGGGTTGCAAAGAGTTGGACATGACTGAAGTGACTTAGCACACATGCTGGCTGAAAAGAAAACTATGTACAAACTGGGTTTCAGTTTTCCTAATGGCTTTTTGGTTGTCCTCACACTTTTTGACATTTTCCTCTGTCTGACACATAGTTGATTATATGTTACTGCTGCTGCTGCTGCTGCTGCTAAGTCGCNTACTTTGGCCACCTCATGTGAAGAGTTGACTCATTGGGAAAGACTCTGATGCTAGGAAGAACTGGGGGCAGGAGGAGAAGGGGACAACAGAGGATGAGATGGCTGGATGGCATCACAGACTCGATGCACGTGAGTCTGAGTGAACTCCAGGAGTTGGTGATGGACAGGGAAGCCTGGCACGCTGCAATTCATGGGGTCACAAAGAGTTGGACACGACTGAGCAACTGAACTGAACTGATGCTGTCTTTGATTACTATAGTTTTAAAACATAGAATGAAATCCTGATGTCTCCCACTTTGGTTTTTTCCCCTCAGCTTTGTTTGTCTATTAGAGGTCTTTTGTGGTTCCTAATGAATTTTAGGATTTTTTTCTACTTCTATAAAAAATGATATTGAAATTTTCATAAGGATTGCATTGAATCTATAGATAGCTTTGGGTAATATGGACATTTGGGTAATATTTGACATTTTAAGAATATTAATTTTTCCAGTTCATGAACATCAGCTACCTTCTCATTTATTTGTGTCTTTTAAAAAATTTTATTTCATTAATGTCATAGCTTTCAGTGCAGGTATCTTTAACCTCCTTGGTTAAATTTATTCTTAAGTATTTTATTGTTTTTGATGATATTTTAAATAGGATCAGTAAAAAATTGTTTTTTCAGATCATTTTTTGTCAGTGTATAGAAATACTACTGATTTACTGAAATACTACTATCCTACAATTTTACTGAATTTTTATTTATTTATTATTTTTTTCTTATTTCATTATTTTTTATTGAAATATAAATATATATACTTACAATGTTACATTCTTTTCAAATGGACAACATAATGATTAGATATTTTTATATGTTGTAAAATGATCAGCATGATAAACCTGGTTACCATCTGTGCCCATGCAAAGTTATTATAATATTATTGACTATAATGAATTTTTAAATTAGATCTAACAGTTTTCTGAGGAGTCTATAGGATTTTCTATATATAAAAATCATGTCATCTGCAAATGAAGACAGTTTTACAATTTCAGTTCTGAAGTCTTTTATTTGGTTTCTTGCTTGATCACTCTGGTTAGGTCTTCCAGTCCATGCTGAGTAGGGGCAGTGAATGAGCACCCTCCTCTTGCTCCTCACCTTAGAGGAAAAGCTGTCAACTTTTCGTCATTGAGTATGAGATTAGCTGTGGGTGTGTCATATATAGCCTTTATTTTGTTGAGGTACATTTCTTCTGTACCTGACTTGTTAAGTGGTTGTTGTTTTAATCATGAATGGATGTTGAATTTTGTCAAAAGTTTCTTCTGTGTCTACTGAGGTGATCATAAGATTTTTTTCTTTCATTCTATTGATGTGATGTATCACATTTATTGATTTGTGTGTATTGAACCATCTTTGCATCTGAGGAATAAATCCCACTTGATCCTGATAAATGATAGTTTTAATGTGTTGCTAAATTCAGTTTGCTGGTAGTTTATTGATAATTTTTTCATCAACATTCACCAGGGTTATTGGCCTGTAGTTTTCTTTTCTTGTAGTGTTCCCTCTTTGGTTTTTGATAGCATTTGCAAATGCTCTTAAATGTTTAGTAAAACTCACCAGTGAGGCTATCTGCTCCTGAACTCTGTTCCCTTGGGAGTGTTTTGATCACTGATTCAGTCTCCTTGCTAGTAATTGGCCTGATGGTACTTCTAGTCCTTACTGATTCACTCTTGGTAGGTTGTATGTTTCTAAGAATCTTTCTGTTTCTTCTTGGTTGGCCAGTTTTGACAGAGTGTAGCTTTTCTTAGTAGACTCTCATAATCCTTTGTGTTTCTATCAGTTCAGTCACTCAGTCATGTCCGACTCTTGTGTTTCTATAGTATTGTTTAATAATGTTGTTCAAATCTGTTGTTTCCTTACTGATTCTTTAGGTGGACTATTTATTATTTAAAATGGGGGTCGTAAAGTCCCCAGCCATTTTTGTATTGCTGTTTATTTCTCCTTTCAGCTCTCTTAGCTTTTGCTTTATATATTTCTGTGCTCTGATGTTGGGTGCATAAATGTTTGCAGTTGTTATATCTTCTTGATGGATTGACCACTTTATCATTATATAACAGACTTCTTTGTCTCTTTTTACAATATTTAAAGTCTGTTTTGTCCTATATAAGTAGAGTTACCTCTGCTTTTTTTTGCCATTTATTTGAAATATCTTTTTCCACCATTCACTTTCAGCCTATGTGTGTCTCTAAATCTAAAGCAAGTCTGCTTTAGGCTGTGAGTTAGCTTCTCTGCCTGGGAAGAATGGAAGGCCCACTTCACGGAGCCTTCTGGATATTCCTATTTAGACTTTCTAGTTGGCAGGAGCCAGACAGTACACTCAGCAGTAGGTGGGATTATGAATTAGGTGCCCTGCTTCGGTGGAGCCGGAGAAGGCAATGGCACCCCACTCCAGTACTCTTGCCTGGAAAATCCCATGGACGGAGGGCCTGGTGGGCTGCAGTCCACGAGGTTGCTAAGAGTCAGACACTACCAAGCTACTTCACTTTCACTTTTCACTTTCATGCATTGGAGAAGGAAATGGCAGCCCACTCCAGTGTTCTTGCCTGGAGAATCCCAGAGACGGGGGAGCTTGGTGGGCTGCTGTCTATGGGGTCGCACAGAGTCAGACATGACTGAAGCGACTTAGCAGCAGCAGCAGCCTCGGTGGAGCAGGGGAGGTCTTCAAGCCTGGAAAGGCTCTTTGTTTTGATCTTGACTCAAGCCGAGCTGCTTCCTAAGTTCCTGGCTGAGTAGTGCCCCTGGCTTTACTCTTTAGATGGTCAGTTCTGCCCACTATACTCTCTGCTTGAACATTGCTAGTTAAGTCACTTCTAGGTGTTGTGGCTAACCTTTCTGGTTAGTTAGGGCCAGGGACTACACTTAGCTGTGAGCCAGACTATAACACAGCCCCTCTTTCTGGGCAGGGACAGATCAGGTTCCAGGACTGGAAAGGTTCTTCCTTTGAGGGCCTGAATCAGGAATCCTGCTGAGTTAACTGGTCGGATGGGAAACTGAACTCTTGGCTCTGCATGTGAGCCAAACTGGTGTTGGTAGTACTGTTTCCACACTGCAGGTAGGAAAGTGATCTGCCAAGATCCAAGTTCTGATTGTTGTAAAGTCCTTCCCCCTTCTCTGTCTCAATCAAATTCCCATTGATCAAATCCTGTAGATTCTGCAGAGACCCCGGGTGGCCCAGCCTGCCTAGAGAAGCTCACAAAGTGACTCACAACACTGGAGGGAGCTGCACGCCCACCCTTGGCTCTCTTTTCCCATGAAGAATTGTGTTCTTAAGGGAGACCTCTTGGTGTGATATTATGTCTACCTGGGGGAGGGGGTGTGGTCATCGTGTGTGCGCCTGCATATGCTCAGTCATGTCCAACTCTTTGAAACCCTATGGACTGTAGCTCACCAGGCTGCTCTGTCCACAGAATTCTCCAGGCAAGGATACTGGAGTGGGTGGGTCACCATTTCACATTCCAGGGGATCTTCCCACTTGAGGGATCGAACCTGTGTTTCTTGTGTCTGCTGCATTTAGCAGGCAGATTCTTTACCATTTTCTGCTTGGGAAGCCTGTGGTCGTTGTAGGCAGATGTTTTGCTTTTCTAATGTGGTCTGTCTTGGTCTCTGTGGTGGAAGGGATGTGCTTCAGCTTCACTCCTGTGTTCCCGGATTTTCTCAGCCATGTATTGTCCAATAGTAGTTGTTACTTATGATGTGGAGAGGAAATCAGGAAAGACTTGGTGATGCTACCTGTTATTTATAGGTAGTAAAATTTGGTTTTTGTATATAGTATTCTGTTATTGAATATTATTCTTTTGATTTATTTTAACCATGTGTTAATATAAAAACTGTTCTTAGCTCATGGGCTGTACAGAAGCAGGAAAAAGCTGGATTTGGCCCCTGGACTGTTTTTTGCCATGCCGACTACTCCAACTGAGTGTTTCTGAGTTGTTCTTTGTCACAGTGTGACACGCAGAAAAATACGAGGAAACAAGAGGAACGTAATAGGAAAATCTCCAAAGTAAGCTGATTGTGTGAAAAGAGGGATTGCCTGCTGGGAAATGTTCACCCTGAGGATATTCTTGGTAAAAAAAATAAGAAATGGCAAGGAAATGAACTGCAAGATGGGTTAGATATTTTTCTCATTTCTCCTTTTATTTTTTTCATTTGATGGATTTCAAGCTTCACAATGGAAACGGCTATCACCTGCTTATTTCATAAACAGACTGCAAAAGGAGTTAGAAATACCATTTTGAAGTCATCCAACTCCTCTGGTATACATGCACTGTAACATATTTATATCTTCCTGATGGCCTTTTCACCTCCCATGCTAATAGTGAATTGAATTTTTGTCTCAAAGAAGCAGAGCAGCGTAAGATTTTCTGAAAAATCAAGACAAACAGTGCTATTGTCTAGTAAGTGATTTCTTCAGAGCACTTGTAGAAAGAGGAAGAAATAAATGAAGGTTGTTGAATAGCTACTATAAACTAAATATTATGTTCATATGTGTGGAATGCTTGGTATAAGTGTTTAGCACAGAGTCAACACTAAATATGTTAAACATACTATATCAGTTATAATTATTAGTCTTTTTTTGATCTTAACAAAACAGCCATGTGATCAAAATACTATGATGTCTGTCTTGCACTTAGAGAAATTAAGGATTGTGAGAGTAAGTAATTTTTTTTATTGTGATGAGGACACTTGGCATGAGATTTACCCCCTTAACAAGTTTTAAGTATAGTATACAACATTGGTGACTATGGGGACAGTATTCTACAGCAAATCTCCAAGATTTAATCATCTTAAATAGTAAACTTTTTAGGCATTAAATAGAAACTTTCAAGTGATGTGTTACTAAATTAGTGAATGGGTAAATCTACGGGTTTTGAAGTCAGTTCTGTCTAATGTGAAACTTTCTTACTTCTGCCTGCCACAGAGTGTATGTAGTCTATCCAGGTGACAATTTTTATGCTCAAGTAGCTCTTTGACGTGCTTCTGGGGTCGTACCTGATGAACCCAAGAAAAGAAATTCATTAGCAACTAAGAGAGAGTGAGCTTCTTGACCCAGAATAGTTTGGTGCTCTTACGGGATTAGCAGTGCCATGCATAGAGTTATGATTAGCTGAATAATCGGTGACGCTTAACATGGGGCTTTTGCTAAGAGGCAAAAAAAAAANTGACAAGGAAATGAACTGCAAGATGGGTTAGATATTTTTCTCATTTCTCCTTTTATTTTTTTCATTTGATGGATTTCAAGCTTCACAATGGAAACGGCTATCACCTGCTTATTTCATAAACAGACTGCAAAAGGAGTTAGAAATACCATTTTGAAGTCATCCAACTCCTCTGGTATACATGCACTGTAACATATTTATATCTTCCTGATGGCCTTTTCACCTCCCATGCTAATAGTGAATTGAATTTTTGTCTCAAAGAAGCAGAGCAGCGTAAGATTTTCTGAAAAATCAAGACAAACAGTGCTATTGTCTAGTAAGTGATTTCTTCAGAGCACTTGTAGAAAGAGGAAGAAATAAATGAAGGTTGTTGAATAGCTACTATAAACTAAATATTATGTTCATATGTGTGGAATGCTTGGTATAAGTGTTTAGCACAGAGTCAACACTAAATATGTTAAACATACTATATCAGTTATAATTATTAGTCTTTTTTTGATCTTAACAAAACAGCCATGTGATCAAAATACTATGATGTCTGTCTTGCACTTAGAGAAATTAAGGATTGTGAGAGTAAGTAATTTTTTTTATTGTGATGAGGACACTTGGCATGAGATTTACCCCCTTAACAAGTTTTAAGTATAGTATACAACATTGGTGACTATGGGGACAGTATTCTACAGCAAATCTCCAAGATTTAATCATCTTAAATAGTAAACTTTTTAGGCATTAAATAGAAACTTTCAAGTGATGTGTTACTAAATTAGTGAATGGGTAAATCTACGGGTTTTGAAGTCAGTTCTGTCTAATGTGAAACTTTCTTACTTCTGCCTGCCACAGAGTGTATGTAGTCTATCCAGGTGACAATTTTTATGCTCAAGTAGCTCTTTGACGTGCTTCTGGGGTCGTACCTGATGAACCCAAGAAAAGAAATTCATTAGCAACTAAGAGAGAGTGAGCTTCTTGACCCAGAATAGTTTGGTGCTCTTACGGGATTAGCAGTGCCATGCATAGAGTTATGATTAGCTGAATAATCGGTGACGCTTAACATGGGGCTTTTGCTAAGAGGCAAAAAAAAAAAAAACAAAAAAACAAACCCCACTATTTGTTGTTCATATAATTAGATTTTTCACCTCAAGTGAAAAAGTAAATTGAGCACAAAATGCAGTAGACCTGAAGTGGCTGCTTCAAGGTGATGTGGGTCTTTAATTACAGGACTCATCAGATGTAGGACTTCCAACTCACCAGGAGATGCTGCTTTGAATTCAGAAATGTTAAAACTTCTGAGGCAACAGATTACTGGTCGAATGGGAATCATTTATACTGGTGCTTCATTAGGATGTGCAATCAAACCCCACTTGAGGTGCCTTGAAATAATTCCGCTGCTCTGGGAACTCTTGTCAATCAGTGATCAGGGCTGCCCTTCCTTCCCTGTTCCTCACTCCAGCTTGGCAGCCACGAACATTTGCCATCAGAGATTTGCTAATGTATCAGCTCAAAGGCACATGTTTCATGTTGCTCGTGCCCTCTCATTTCCTGCCTTTCAAGATAGTACCTCTCTAAAGGATTCATTTCAGTGTTCCTGGTAATTACCCTACTCCTGAGGCAGTGGCTAGGAGACAGACTTCAATGTCACTGGTCTCTCATTTTCCAAAATAGGATCTCCTATTGCCTTATCTGAGTGTTCCGGAAAATCATATATTTCCTGTGCTAGCGATACTGTGATTCAAATTAAGAGAAGTGAAAGATTAGAAGAGAGGACGATTTTGTACTTGGGGAATGAGGTAAGGAAAAGGAGGAGTATTTTGTGTTTCTTTGAAATATAATAGCAATCAATCGTGGGCATAGTTACCTATAGCATCCAAGTAAAAATGTATTTTCTGATAGAACAGTTTAATTCCAACAGATCAACCATTCCTTTTTCAAGTCTCCTAACTAACTAGAAACTGAAGAATAAATTTTTTGTTGTTGACATAATGCTCTTCTTCTTTGTACTATTTCTGAATCTCTGTCTTCTGTATTTTCTGGTGTCAGTTTTTTATCTTACGAACATTTGCTCATATTTTAGTGTCAGCTGCCTCAACACTTTGTGAAAGTGGGGATGTATAAACTAACTCATGATAAACAGTAAATGACTCAGACTGAAAGAATGGGATCTACTGATTCAGAACAGATACAGACGACCCTCCTCTGGTTCTGATTTAATGTTACTTTTCATGGTCAGCTCTGACTGGTTATTGAATTCTGGGCTTATATTTAATAGCAAATGGATACACCACTATTTGGTTTACGTAATTCTGAGTTTTACTTAGAGCCCTGCCGTCTGTAGACACGAACAAAAAGTTTCTCTGTTCACCAGCAAAATGCCGAAGTAGAAGATCCTGAGCCATTGGCTGAGAAGCCTTGAGGACATTTGTAGAGATGACTTGGTAGAAGAGAGGCTGGTATATTCTGTCCCCCGACCTCCCACCCCCAAGAAGAGAGGGATGTGAGGGGTCTCCTGGGCTGAGACTGCATTAGGGAAGTGTCCCTACCCCCAAGAGGAGAAAAAGTTACTATGAATAATATTGCTGTAGCTGGTTTCTCTTTAAATTGCTGTGCCTATGGGGCCCCCATGGAAGGTGGTTTCTTATATACTATGAAAGACCAGGCCTTGTCCCTCTTTAAATTTGATACTCTGTTTTTTCCCTTGACTGCACTTCCATTGGTTCTGTCCTTGTTTACCTTTGTTTTGGTGTTGCAAGTTGGCTGNGCTCTGGGAACTCTTGTCAATCAGTGATCAGGGCTGCCCTTCCTTCCCTGTTCCTCACTCCAGCTTGGCAGCCACGAACATTTGCCATCAGAGATTTGCTAATGTATCAGCTCAAAGGCACATGTTTCATGTTGCTCGTGCCCTCTCATTTCCTGCCTTTCAAGATAGTACCTCTCTAAAGGATTCATTTCAGTGTTCCTGGTAATTACCCTACTCCTGAGGCAGTGGCTAGGAGACAGACTTCAATGTCACTGGTCTCTCATTTTCCAAAATAGGATCTCCTATTGCCTTATCTGAGTGTTCCGGAAAATCATATATTTCCTGTGCTAGCGATACTGTGATTCAAATTAAGAGAAGTGAAAGATTAGAAGAGAGGACGATTTTGTACTTGGGGAATGAGGTAAGGAAAAGGAGGAGTATTTTGTGTTTCTTTGATATATAATAGCAATCAATCGTGGGCATAGTTACCTATAGCATCCAAGTAAAAATGTATTTTCTGATAGAACAGTTTAATTCCAACAGATCAACCATTCCTTTTTCAAGTCTCCTAACTAACTAGAAACTGAAGAATAAATTTTTTGTTGTTGACATAATGCTCTTCTTCTTTGTACTATTTCTGAATCTCTGTCTTCTGTATTTTCTGGTGTCAGTTTTTTATCTTACGAACATTTGCTCATATTTTAGTGTCAGCTGCCTCAACACTTTGTGAAAGTGGGGATGTATAAACTAACTCATGATAAACAGTAAATGACTCAGACTGAAAGAATGGGATCTACTGATTCAGAACAGATACAGACGACCCTCCTCTGGTTCTGATTTAATGTTACTTTTCATGGTCAGCTCTGACTGGTTATTGAATTCTGGGCTTATATTTAATAGCAAATGGATACACCACTATTTGGTTTACGTAATTCTGAGTTTTACTTAGAGCCCTGCCGTCTGTAGACACGAACAAAAAGTTTCTCTGTTCACCAGCAAAATGCCGAAGTAGAAGATCCTGAGCCATTGGCTGAGAAGCCTTGAGGACATTTGTAGAGATGACTTGGTAGAAGAGAGGCTGGTATATTCTGTCCCCCGACCTCCCACCCCCAAGAAGAGAGGGATGTGAGGGGTCTCCTGGGCTGAGACTGCATTAGGGAAGTGTCCCTACCCCCAAGAGGAGAAAAAGTTACTATGAATAATATTGCTGTAGCTGGTTTCTCTTTAAATTGCTGTGCCTATGGGGCCCCCATGGAAGGTGGTTTCTTATATACTATGAAAGACCAGGCCTTGTCCCTCTTTAAATTTGATACTCTGTTTTTTCCCTTGACTGCACTTCCATTGGTTCTGTCCTTGTTTACCTTTGTTTTGGTGTTGCAAGTTGGCTGTGCATTCTTCTGGATTTGCCTAAGAGAGGTAGAATTTACTACTATCACAGTATAATTATGACTAGCATTCCCTTTCACTTTCAAAAGTGTTTCATCTTGGATGATAAATCACCTATGCCCTCAGTTAGGAGGTAAAAAGATGGATCTGTAGGTTTTTCTCCCCATAGGAAGAGATAAAAGACAGAGTGCACATATATGGCGGCACTGAGCGCAAACCAGTATGTTGTCCTGAGCACTGTGGGATGGGGAATGAGGAAGTCAGTCTGGAGCCATAACACAGGGTAAAGGCAGGCGGGTCCATCCCTGGGGACTGAGTCAGGCTGACCGGGGGAGGGGTCTCACGAGGCCAGGGAGTTGAGCAGGGGGCTGACTGAGGATGTGATGTCTCCTGAGCGTCTTTCTTTCCAGGGAGTTTTCCTTTTAATTATTGACTTCCTGGCTTTAGCAGTAAGACATAAAATAACCAAAAATCATATACTTTGGCAAGTGGCAGAGATTTAAGAAATCTTAGTTTCTGTAGCCTTTAGCCTTGCTTTCACTTTTTGCACACGGATGCCCAGAAGTTCTCTTGAGGTCCTGCTCCTATCTTTCATTTCTAAGGGTAGATTCGTCAGATTTTATTCTTTCCCAGACACTGTTTCTTTCAACCTGATGACAAACTCCCTCACTTAGTGACAGTGAGTCCTGAGTCTCTGTGCACATTGGTCTTGTTAGGGTCCACTTGTATCTTGGATACCCAGATGTGGCAAGCCCAGTGCCTGTGGGGCCTGATACAGCTCTTCCTCATGGTTTTCCACTCTCATTGCAATGGATAATGAATTACTCCAAGTAGGGCACTCAAAGCAGACGTGAGAAATGTCACAGACCTCAAGGAGACTGGAGGGTATTGTGTTATATGCTTGACAGGGAAGATTCCAGACAAGCAGACTTCCAGAATTGAGTATACCTATATTTATTATGATACTCATACGTGCATTTGTTCTTTTTGTGAATTCATTTCTTACATTTAATAATCTTGTAGCATTCTTTTTTTAAAAATTATTTATTTGACTGCTTTGAGCCTTATTCATGGCACACAAGATCTTCCATCTTCATTGCAACATGCAAGCTCTCAGTTACAGCATGTGGAATCTAGTTTCCTGGCCAGGGATTGAACCGGGGACCCTGCATTAGGAGTGTGGAGTATTAGACACTGGACCACCAGGGAAGTCAGGTGTTCAGTTATTGTCATTCGCTATGTTGGATCTTGGGGACATAGAATTGAATTGATGCAGTTCTCCTCCTTAAGTAGCACATAGTCAAGAGAAGGGGCCAGAAAAGAAAACCAAGGTTTATTGTGTGTCCCGATAAGGATGTGCACAGAATGCTATAGAAGCAGAGGCTGCTAAGTCACTTCAGTCGTGTCCGACTCTGTGCGACCCCATAACAGCAGCCCACCAGGCTTCCCCGTCCCTGGGATTCTCCAGGCAAGAACACTGGAGTGGGTTGCCATTTCCTTCTCCGATGCATGAAAGTGAAAAGTGAAAGGGAAGTCGCTCAGTTGTGTCCAACCCTCAGCAACCCCATGGACTGCAGCCTTCCTGGCTCCTCCATCCATGGGATTTTCCAGGCAAGAGTACTAGAGTGGGTTGCCATTGCCTTCTCCAATAGAAGCAGAGGAGGGGCATATAAATCTTTCTTGAAAAATCAAGGGGTGCTTCTGAGGATGGCTGTAGTTTTCCATCAAACCAGCAATCAATGAAATGGAGGTTGTCGTGAGAAGTGGTGCTGGCAAGAGGAAGAGAAATAATAGTATTGTGACTCTGGTCAGCAGGGATGGGCATAAAGGGAAGTGCTATCCTTTTCAGCAGTGCTCTTTCAGGGAAACAGAATTCTGTGGTTCTGGTTCTGCTGCATTAATATTATATTTTATTATTTAGGTTTTAAAATGAGAGGAGGAAGACTTGTCTTCTGTGCCACAAACAAATCGGATTTAGCATATACTGGCATAGCCATACCTCTACCAACTCTCCTCACCAGTCACCCCAACCTGGTAGCAGTTAAGAATATGGTGGGCTAGAGTTGTTCTTTTATCTCAAGCAATTACTACTTATATTTGGATCCCATCTCCATCCTCCCTCCTCCTTATCTGTAGTTTTCAAGAGCTTTAGATAGAGAAGCTGGCCTTTCCTAGGTCTGTGTCCAGGGAGAGAGTGGCCCAGTGACTTAAGAAAAGTCTNGTTGTTCTTTTATCTCAAGCAATTACTACTTATATTTGGATCCCATCTCCATCCTCCCTCCTCCTTATCTGTAGTTTTCAAGAGCTTTAGATAGAGAAGCTGGCCTTTCCTAGGTCTGTGTCCAGGGAGAGAGTGGCCCAGTGACTTAAGAAAAGTCTCTCACTCAAATATAGTTTCAGTTATTAAGAGAGACATAAAATGTACATAAAAACATACTCCAGGAAAGTATTTTTTTCTATTATATTCATTAAAGCCTCTAATGGAAATCTTACCAGATTTCACTGCTGTGTAGTTTGTGTTGTATAATCCTAACAAATGACATATGTCAAAGTTAAGCTTCTGGAATATTGTTATGACCTTCTAGTTACGACTCTCAAACTCAGAAAAAAGAGAATCCATAATGCTATTCTGGCCTAGTAAGCTGTGAAAACATGTTTCTTGTGACTATTACCCTGTTCTAAAGACAGATTCGTACTAGGAATGACAAGTCCATCTGGCTTATAGTTAAAGTCATTTGAAAACTTGATAAAGGCAGAGGTTTTTGAACACTCAGGATGAGCTCAAATGTTTAGGATTCAAGGGAGATAGGAGACATCGAGGGTTTGAAATCAATGGAATTGTACAGCAATCAGGATATCTTTAACGGCCCACATCTCCACCTCAAGCAATTCTTAGAGTACGCTTTCTCAGTGTATCTGATTGTGATACTTTGATTAAAAGTAAATTAGGTTATTAGTGAAAACAAAGATCTGATACCTCAGAGGAGTTGGCTGTGTTGCAAAAGGAAGGGAAGGAAGAATACTTTCAGGGAGATTGACCTGGGGAAATTTGTGTGTCCGTCAATAACTTAGCTATTACTGCTGGGAGTCCGAAATCTTTGAATCTTAGAGTGTTTTCTTCCCCTCATAAAATCACCAGAGCTCTCTGGTAATAGTGTTTAAATATTGATCATTTCACCCAAGAGGATTGCTTGTTATTTGTGCCTGATTAGGCAATTTTCTAAACTGAAATGACTTAATAATTGCAAATGGAAGAGTTTATTTCAGGTTTTCCCCTTGATTATGGCATCTCTCGGGATGGATCATTGAAAAAGCAAGAGAGTTCCAGAAAAACATCTATTTCTGCTTTATTGACTATGCCAAAGCCTTTGACTG
>SJYW01009288.1:0-10985 GCA_006410735.1 Raphicerus campestris | reverse complement strand
GAAAAAGCAGCTCAGAAGACTGTAGGGCTTAAAGAAATCTAATTTGTATTCTTCCCAAAGTCTGTGCTACTTCTGGGTCCAACTCTCGATAAGCAAAAGGCAGAGACGAGGGCAGCGTCTTGTCAGAGCCCGGAAGAGAGGCCAGAGGGCATGGAAAG
This sequence comes from Raphicerus campestris, assembly GCA_006410735.1. Taxonomy (NCBI): domain Eukaryota; kingdom Metazoa; phylum Chordata; class Mammalia; order Artiodactyla; family Bovidae; genus Raphicerus; species Raphicerus campestris. The sequence goes on along the minus strand of SJYW01009288.1, from coordinate 10,827 downwards.
AAAGAAGCGTATTGGCTGGAAAGACCATTCTCAGAGCCAGGGAGCCTCGTGGGAGCCCCAGGGAGCAAAGCAGACCTTGGGAATCTGGAACACTTGGACTTGTGGAGTGCTGTGGTCCAACGGGATCTCGCATACCACTTCACATCCATTAGGATGGTTTTAATCAAAATAGTGGAAAATGACAAGTGTTGGTGAGGATGTGGAAAAAACTAGGATGCTTGTGCATTGCTGGTAGGAAAGTAAAATGATGCAGACACTGTGGAAAACAGTTTGGCAAGTCCTCAAAAAATTAAACATAGAATTACCGTATGATCGAGCAATTCCACTCTTAGGTATATACCCAAAAGAACTGAAAGCAGGGACTGAAACAGAATACTTGCTCGGCCACGTTCATGGACTGCCCGCATGGCTCAGATGGTAAAGAATCCACCTGCAATGCAGGAGACCCAGGCTGGATCCCCGGGTGGGGAAGTTCCCCTGGAGAGGGAAATGGCAACCCACTCCAGTATTCTTACCTGGAAAATCCCATAGACACAGGAGCCTGGTGGGGTGCGGTCCATGGACTCATATAGAGTCAGACACGACTGAGCGACTGAGCACAGTTCATAGTTCATATTCATAGTGGTATTATTCACAGTGGTCAAAAGCTGAAGCAACCCAGCTGTGCATTGACACTGAAGGAAAAAACCAAAGGTGGCATAGGCATGCAATGGAATATTTTGTAGCCTTAAAAATGAATGAAATTCTGACACATGGGATGATATGCATGAACTTTGACAACATTCTTTAGTGAGATAAGCAAGACACAAAAGGCTAAATACTGTATGANGGCATAGGCATGCAATGGAATATTTTGTAGCCTTAAAAATGAATGAAATTCTGACACATGGGATGATATACATGAACTTTGACAACATTCTTTAGTGAGATAAGCAAGACACAAAAGGCTAAATACTGTATGACTCCACTTCTATGAAGTACATAGAACAGGCAAATTCATACAGACAGAAAAAAATAGAGGTTACCAGGTGTTTGGAGGAATGGACACAGAGTTTCTGTTTCAAATGATGAAAAAGTTCTGGAAATGAACAGTTGGTTGCACAACAAACTGAATGTATTTAATACCACTGAAATGTAAAAAGTGGTTAAAAATGGAAAACTTTACAGTATGTGTATTTTACAAAAAATAATTGCAAAAAAGGGGGACCTTAGGACTCAGGGATCGACAAGGTACTGAGAATAGGACACAGAGCAACAGAACATGAAAACGTGGCAGCACAGATGTTCAGAGTCTTGAGCTGAGATGGGCATGGGAACTGGGACAGAGACAAAGCAATCTGTCCATGAGGAAAATGGATAAAGTGTGGGAGTCAGAGATGAAATATGGAGAAGCTGGCCAAAATGGAGCCCTATGAGGGGGTAGAGCTGAGTATGGAGAAAGCAATGGGGGTTGGCGGGTCTGGTTTTTAAAACGAGTCTTAAGTCTGGGTGCTTCTTTGGCATGTGAGTTTCCACGTTTAACCGCCACAGGGCTTGTGGTGGATGCTTCTGGGACCTTCATCCACTAGCCAGTGGTCAGCTGGCTGTGGCCCACTGAGGTTTCCTGTCTCCTTGTAGAGCCGACAGACACCACAAGTGAGTCAGTCCTACCAAGGCTTGATTCATTTTTGACACCGTTTTGGTAATCAAACACAACACTCTGGAATTGGCAATGCAGCCCAAAAGGTATGGTGGGAGCATGGTTGCAGAACCCAGGCTCCTTGCTGCTCCTTGCTGCCATCTCAATTCTTTGTAAAAGTTGATGTGAACTGCATTTAAGGTCAGAAAGACTTAGGTTCAAATTCTGTCTTGCCCCTCATTAGCTGTGTGACCTTGAGCAAATTATTTAACCTCCAAAAACTAGGATTTCCTCACTTGTAAAATGGGGTTACAGAACTCCATAGCCTTGTAGTGCGTACTAAGTAAGATAACCACATGGAGAGTTTTTCACTTGTCACAGAGAAACTGCCCAGTAAGTTAAGGTAATTATAATTATCAGCACTACTATTAGTACCCTGAAGTCTTTGATTATCTAGGACTGCTTTGCCACAATGGAGACCATATATGGAACTTCAGTAACCCACACTCCAATAGCCCTGAATTGAGAACAGGAAGACCGAAATTTCATCTGGGTTCCCTGATTTACTAGCTGTGTGACCTTGGGCATTTTTCAGAGTCTCAGTTTTCTCATTTATAAAATAGAGATGATTACATAGAGTTGTAAACATCAAATTAAATAATCTGTATAAAAGTTCTATAAATAAAGCCAAAAGAGCATAGATGTATAATATGATAATATATTCAAGATCAGAAGCAAGGATGTGTCTGGGCCAAGGTTAGGGTCAAGATGAGAGTCAAGGTCAGGACTGGCATTAGGGCTGTAAAAACGACTGGGATCAAGATCAGGGCTGGAATTGGGTCAAAGCAAAGTTCTGGGTTAGGGTAGGAAGGGAGTCATGAGCAGGGTCACAGTAGGGGGTTATGTGGAAATTTTGATTTGGCCTAGGAATCCAGGCTGCCGGATGGTATGCACTGTCTGAGCCCTAAGGGCTACAGCAGTGCTGTGCAGTGACTCACAGGTGGCTGAGCTGTCTGGGATAAGGCTCTAATCCAGAAATCTTGATTTGGGGGAAAGTAGAGTGTGAGATTTACTGTAGAAGTGCAGGCCTTTAGGGAGACCGTTCAATTGCAGTAGTTCAGCCATGTCAATGCCTTCATCAATTCTCCTCCCAAGCAGGTAGATCCTTATATCACATTAAGTTTCAGCCTATTTCCAGGTGCATTTCCTACAGCTCTAGTCCTTGAAGTTCTGATCATCCTTCCTCCATCATCCATCTGTCACATGAGTGTATGTTCCCCGGTTCTTTCTCTCATTACAACAAAGATTTGGAGCAACGGACATTAGAGCCCTCGGCGCGTCACAGCTCTCAGGTCTTGGACAAACCGTGTTACAGCTCTTAGGCAAATCAGTGTTACAGCTCTATTTTATTTAGAAGATAGCAGGAGAATCCATCCTCAAAGCGTGAGAGCATGCCAACCCAAAGATTTGAAGGGAAAAGAGTGGAGGAGTGTGTAGGAGAGGGAGAGAGAGAGAAGGAGAGAGAGATGCATGCGGGAGAGGGAGAGAGAGAGCGCTTGCATGCACATGGGAGAGAAAGAAGAGAGAGAGCGCTTTGGCTCTTCCTTTTATATGTTTTTGCCTCCACCTAGGTCTGCCCTATGCAAATTGGGCTTAGCCAGGAGTGCTACTTGTTCTACCTGAAGTCTTCACTCTGATCCTCGGATCTTCCTTTGACCTTCCTTGGTTTTTGTTAGCCACCGCCATTTTGGACTCCATTTCCCTATTCTACCTACCTAACACATCCATCCATTACCCATCATTCCACCATCCATCCAACAAATGTTTATTGAATACTTGATGCATGTTAAGCATTTTGCTAGACTCGAGGGCCCAGCAGTGATGGAGACAAGCATCTTTGTCTGTCCTCATGGAAATTCAATCTAGAAGGAGAGATAGATAGTACGGTGGATTTCCATCTTCTGTGTGTTTGTGGGGTGGTAATAGATTCTAAAATAAGTTTATGAGTCAAAGATTGCAAAATTATTCCTGAAGATCCCTTAATTCACCAGAACCTTGACATTTAGAAGCACAAAAGTCAAGCAATAACATCTATTTCTCTTTGCACTTTGCTCATGATCCTGGGGCAGAAGATCTGGTTTTAATGATGGAAAGTGACTTTAAATAAAGTAATTTCTTTGTTTCTGGCTCTTTTAGCTGAGTATTTATAGTTGGATTTACATAAGTTAACTGCATGAACGATGGGACTCCAGTGTAAATACAAGTTTTACCAATAAGTATGTAACCAGGCTTCCCTGATGGCTCAGACAGTAAAGAATCCTGCTGCAATGTGGGAGACCTGGGTTCGATCCCTGGGTTGGGAGCATCCCCTGGAGAAGGGAATGGCTACCCACTCCAGTATTCTGGTCTGGAGAATTCCATGGACAGAGGAGCCTGACAGGCTATAGTCCATGGGGTTGCAAAGAGTCAGACACAACTGAGCCAATTTCACTTTCATGTAATTATTGTAAATATGTTAAAGAGCAACACAGGGCATTATAAGAATGTATGGTGGAGGACAACCTAGTAAGGGGTGGAGGGATGAATGATATGGAAGGCTTCACTGAGGAAGTGAGGTAAGTCATAAAAGGGTGAATATGAGTTAGCCTATCTTAAAGAGTAAAAAGAACTTTCCAGGCAGAGGGACTGACCTGAGGCAGATGAAAGCCAATCAGGTTGGAGATGTTGAAGAGATAACCAAGGGCCTCCCCAAGTCAGTCCCAAAGTGAGGGTCTATTTCACATGCTCTGAATCAGCATGTACATGGAGGTAAGGTGGTCTAAGACTCAGCACAGAGAAGTTAACAATTCAGAGTACAGGGCTACAGAAACAGAAGTAATCAGTCAGCGTCTGTTGCAATCACTGGGCTAGCTGCCCTGTGGGAAGCTTCCCTCTGGAAACACAGACAGTGGGATTCACAGCCCACACATAGACATAAACCAGGGGTCACAAACAAAAACTAAAGCTAAGCAGGTAATGTAAAGAGTAAAGCAGGCTGAGGGTAGGACCTTGGGGTTGGACGGGGAGTAGAGACTCTGGCAGACTGGAGACTTCTTGTCTCCTTTAAAGGAAGCAACTGCTATTCAGCTACCACGAATTGTTGCCAAGTAGGAACTGAGGACCAATTTTGCTAGATCTTCCCTTTTGAAGCAGTTGTCAGTTTCAGCTTCCTCTGGCCTTTGGAGCCCACTCCTGGACTATGGCTCAGAGGGTAAAAGCATCTGCTTGCAATGAGGGAGACCCGAGTTTGATCCCTCGAGAAGGAAATGGCAACCCACTCCAGTACTCTTGCCTGGAATTCCATGGATGGAGGAACAGTCCATGGGGTGGCAAAGAGTTGGCCACGGCTGAGCGGCTGTACTTTTACTTCCACTTCCCTACTGTAGAGCAGGCTGGATGTTCCCCAGGAATTACCACCACCAGTACCCCATCTCCCCGACACAGCAGCAGCTCCCAACCAATGAATGACTGATGGGTGCAGAGGGTAAATATACTATGCCCTTGCCCCTCAGTTGAGATAACTTTGAGACACGTGTTCTACACTGTTTCCCTGAGTTCCCCAGGAAGAAGTAAGCTCCAGATGCCCATATGGTAATTTCCTCGAAAACTTGCCCTGGATCCCTTCCTTCCTCTGTCCCACTTCTCCACTCCATGACGGGACTTTCCCAGGATTACTTTCCAAAATTAACTACTTGCAACTGAAGCCTTGTCTCAGGGTCTGCCTCTGGAAGAAACCAAGGACACAAAATGTTAAGAAAGATTTTAAATGCAGGTTTTTCTTTATGTTAAAACTTCCCAGTTAGAATTGTGCATGTCAACAAAAACAGGTTTAAGGGTTGGCTTTAGCCAACAAATCATCAGTTTGGGATTTCTGATGTAAGCTAAGACTTCATCAGTCACCCAGGAAAGGGAACATGTTTGCTAAAGGATGTTTAAGAAAAGAGTTGAGTGAGAAAGTTCCTAAGGGTGGAAACCCATGGCAGGTGGCAGTGACTGCTTAAAATACGGGGCATTAGAGGGGGGTTGGGCAGTGCTGCGGCAGCTGGAATGGCAGCTCCTACCCGCAGCTCCCTGAAGTGTGCTTCCTCATTTGAATGTGCCCGCAGCCACCACTCCCACCAGGGTAAATCACATGAAGGCCCCGTGGGAAGTCTCAGAGACGCACAGCAGGCCCAGCAGCCGCCTACACCAAACTGGTTCTGCAGCAAGAGTGACAAGCCTGAGCCTGCCAGCTCCAGGGTCCTCAGAATCACACTCTCCTGGTTCCCAGTCAGCAATCCACCCCAGAGCCACGAGACAGCTGCTGCTCTGCACCATCTTGGTCCAGCTCACCTGGCCTCCCGGTGCAAGGAGAGGTCCTGCGACTGTGTGTGAGGAGCTGATGCAGGAAGCCGAGAGCCCCTTCTTTTGGCACTTCGCACCAGGCTAGCTTTCTGATAGTCATCCAGTTCAGGCACCCAAAGTGCTGACTGGAGGCACTGTCATCCTGGTGCTGCACAGAGGAAGACACACCAGGCCCTGGAGGGCAGAGGGCTGTGCCTGGCTGAGATGCCCAGACAGGTCCACGGGTGACAGGCACCACCTTACGCCAAGCCGTCTCCAGCAGTGTTTGCAGAACCTGTGCTATTTTAAGTTCCTTTGTCATCACTGCAAGCAAACTGGACTGAGGGAGTCTGATTAGAAGGGAAAGAACCGGTTTAACAGAGCTGGGATAGTTGGGGCTGCATCCCTGAGCTGGCAGCACAGCGCCAGGCAGAAAAGCTCATCGCTTCTTGGGCTCAGAACTCAGTTAGGTGTCAGCACTGGCTTCTGAGCAATTTGTCCAACAAAAGAGCAAAGAGGAAGACTCTCAGATTCAGGGCCCAGTGGCTATAATGGCCATCACAGGAATAACCGTAACAATAATACGCTATAAATGTGCTTCACAGCTTATGTTACCTTCATGGATGTGATCTCATTTAATCCTTACTGCAGTCCCATGAGGCAAGCAGGTATGATTTGTCCCACCTTAAATATAAGGAGTCTAGGATTCACCAAAGTAAGTGACTTGCCCAAGGTCATAGTCAACAAAGTGACAATGAGTTGCCTGAATCAGTTGCAGAAGGGAGTTTGGGAACCTAGACCTGTACATCTAGAGGTCTTTATAGAGAGAGGGGAGTATAGAGAGAGAAGGGGAACCTTGGCCTTCTGTTGGTGGCCCCAGGAAATGTGGGACTTAGTGCATCAGTGGCTGAGGAATGGACCTGCCCCACGTCCTGTGGGTAGTCTGGCACTACAGGGTGGTCACAACAGGCATCAGGGCAGCTCCATCGTTTCTCTTAGCTGGCGGGGTCAAAGGGTTTTTCTCTCCCCTCATGCCGCCCCCTTGAGTCAGCTCTCTGGCATCGCCCTGGCATGTCTTGGGCCCCACGCCCAGGCAGTGAGGAGGCACTGGCAGATTGCCCCAGGGAACGCTGCTGTCTTAAGCCAGTTCCCAGTTAAGGCCCCCTTTCTGGAGGGCACACCAACAATGGCCGCATTGGGAGCTGCAACTTATAGGCAAAGGATGAGTCTCCCTCATCCCTGGATTTCCTGGCACAGGTGGCATTGGGAACATGCCTTAATCTGAGGGCTGCCACCCAGGAGGGGATGTGGGGACCGAATGCATTTTACAGACTGGCTGAGCCAGGCTTCTAACCAGATCCCTGCTTGGGTTTCTGGTCACATCCAAATAGCTAGGGAGGGAGTTGCATTTGGACAGAAAAGGGGAAAAGAGAGCCAAGACTCCAGCCTGAAGCTGCCTCAGCTGTTTCTGGGACTCTGACTCAGAAGCTGCTTCTCAGGAATGTTGAGCACATGGGCCTCTGAGCCCTTGTCCATGCACAGCGGAATGAACAACTGGGGTGTGGGGAATGTTTCACCCTTCTTCCTTTTCTCTAAGGATGCCTTTTCCAGAGAAACCCCACCACTGGACAGAATGAGGTCTTATCCTTAGCCTGGTCACTTTGTCCACGAAGGAAAACTCCCCCACCCCCAGGGATCAACCCTGACAATGACTGCCTGCAGCTACCAATTTGCCCTTATCAAAATGCTGCATTGCCTGGGTGTCTGTCTCTACCCCTCTCTCTAGTTATTTTATCTACTCAACTCTGTTGCCATTTCCTTAATCTCATGTTTCCTGGTTTAAAAAACAACAACAACAAAAAAGGTGCCCTGAACATACTATTCATCTGGTAAATATACTGATTTGCTGATAACCTGAGGACCAGGAACAAAGAAAAGAAAGAGGTAAAGAGAAAGCAATGAGAAAGCCAGAAGTCTGGGTCACACTCCAAAATCTGGGGAATCTACTTCCCTTTCCAAGCAAAGCTCCTAGGCTTCTTGGAGAAAGGAGACCAGAAAGGCTGTGGTGATGTGCCCTGAAACTTTCGTGCCCCCAGACACCCTCAGATGTGCTAGGAGCCACTGGGAACCCTTCCACCTCAAGAGAGGAGGGGGCCCTGCAGCGATTCTCCAAATACAGGCAAAGGTTCTTTTCTCTGCTTCTTGCCTTTATTTCCTTTCTCTAGATTAGGTAGATATCACATAGGTTGATCCACAGTGAACTGAAGATGCAGGGAAAACTAATCCTGGAATTTAAACCATGTTCGCAGCTTATTTTTAGATTTTATGTTTAATTGTCTCCTTAGATCGTAAGAGCAGGGAAGGCAGGAACAGAGTCTGTCTTGTTCACCGAGGTAGATCCAGAGACTGGGACACTGCATGGTACCTGGCAAGAACTCAGTAGGTCGCTCCATATACATTCCTTGCTTTGGCTAATTCAGGGGCATCTGGAACTACTTGGTGCTTCTCCTGCTATCTAGCTGCCATCAGCAACTTTTTCTGGGGCTAACTTGTCCCAGGTCTGGGAATCTAATGACCTATCAGAAGAAACTGTAGCCAGAGACACTGATAGGCCCTCTCTGTGGCCTTGGGTTCTAGAACAGACTTGCTGTTGGAAAAGACTCCTGCGGGTGGGGTCGACTGAGCAAGCCACAGCCCTGCTGGCTCTCTAAAAACCAGGCCTACCGCGGCCTCTAGTGGACAAGCAGAATCACTGCCCTTTTGGGGTAGAGTTCCAACTTCCACACCTCTCTGCCCCCAGGATTTCCAAGTTCTCCATCCTTAGACTCATGGTCAAGAGTATACAAAATGGCACCACTACCAAGAAAATGGACCGTATCAGAACCATAGACCAACCATCTATGTTGTATTTGGGGGTCCAGCAGGACATTCAAGTGGGAATATCTGATGTGTGATCATCTGTAACTCCGGACTGGAATCTAAGAGCCTTGGGACCTGCACTGGAGTCCAGAAAGTTGGACACTGGTCCTTTCTGAGGCCATCCCTGCCTGACCTGTAAGCATATCCCCAGCCAGACACTATTTTCATCTGGCTGGTTCCTGTTCCTCTCCTTTTCATGCCCTCCCCTGACCACACAGTCAGTCACCCAAACATCTTCCAGGCCATCCGTATCTCAAGACCTGATTCGAATTCTCTTCTTTTTATCTCCTCGGTTCTCTGACCAGGGGTTGAACCCTTGAAGCTGGGCTGTGGCAGTGAAAGCCAGAAAACTAACGTTTAGGCCACCAGGGAACTCCCTGCATTCTCTTCCCTGCCAGCAATGCCCTCCCATCTCCACTCCCATCTGCCAACATCCTTTCCCTTCTTCTGTCTCTTCCATTAAGTCTTTTCCAATTGTTCCAATTGATCTGATTATTTCCCCTTTAAAAATCCCATGCATGCATGTGAGTTTCAGTCATTTTTGACTCTTTGTGACCCAATGGAGCCCTCCAGGCTCCACTGTCAATGAGATTCTCCAGGCAAGAATACTGGAGTGGGTTGCCATGACCTCCTCCAGGGGATCTTACCCACCCAGAGACTGAACCCACGTCTCTTGCATCACCTGCATTGGCAGGGGGTTTCTTTACCACAGCAACACCTGGGTGGGGCTTCCCTGGTGGCTCAGATGGTAAAGCATCTGCCTGCAATGCGGGAGCCCGGGTTCTATTCCTGAGTCGGGAAGATCCCCTGGAGAAGGAAATGGCAATCCACTCCAGCACTCTTGCCTGGAAAATCCCATGGATGGAGGAGCCTGATAGGCTACAGTCCATGGGGTCACAAAGAGTCAGACATGACTGAGTGACTTCACTTTCACTTTCAGCACCACCTGGGAAGCCCCAAAGTCCCGTAGTACTTTGCTTTTATCTTCTTTGCATTTACTGAGTACCTACTACATTCCAGGTACTTTAGACATGGAGGATACCAGGATGAACATAAACACCCTACACAAAAGAGGTATAATCATACCGACAAATGTGAGATCACACTTGGGACAAGTGCTTTGAAGGAGGGGTGTATGGACTTTGAGGGGCTGTCATGATAGGGATTTGATCTGGTCAAGAGGCCAGGGAAAACCACTCTGAGAAAGTGACAACTGAGCAGAGAAATGGAGGCTAGGCAGAGGAGGGGAAATGTGATTCAGGCAGCCCTTTGTACTGGGGTACTAATCTTTCATATTGCCCTTCTATTACCATGCTTATCTTCTTGTCCCCAGTGAATAAAGCTCCTTTAAGGCAGGAACGATTTCTGGCCCATCTTTCTATCCCTTAGAAGAATTAGGACTGAAGCTTACCCATTCTGGGGAGATGGTTATCTAAACGGACTGAGGGGATGTTGAAACTGAACAAGACTCTAGAGCCTTCCTGGGTACAAGAGACTCTCTGTATCTACCCATTTCTTGTTTATAGAAAAAGTTTTAGTCTCCTAGGCCTTCCTGGAATTTCAAAGAGCAGATTCGAGCAGTTAATGATTAGAATAATCACAGGACTCCTGGATCCTCCAGAAGAGATACAGATAACAATCTGATGCATATCTTTGACTTGTTCTGCAGAAACTATCCCCCACCCTGACCCAGGTGGAGGATGGTGACTATACTCTGACCACAAGCTCTAGATCCCAGACTGGTTGGAACCAGAAAGTTAATGACAGAGATTCCCAAAACATCACCCTGTTACCTTCAGTTCAGTTCAGTTGCTCAGTCGTGTCCGACTCCTTGAGACCCCATGAATCACAGCACGCCAGGCCTCCCTGTCCATCACCATCTCCTGGAGTTCACTCAAACTCACGTCCATCAAGTCAGTGATGCCATC
>SJYW01009284.1:4716-15881 GCA_006410735.1 Raphicerus campestris | reverse complement strand
TGTGTGTGTGTGTGTGTGTGTGTGTATGTAGGTGCACAGGTACTCAATTATGTCTGACTCTTTGCAACCCTATGGACTATAACCCTCCAAGCTCCTCTGTCCTTGAGATTTTCCAGGCAAGAATATTGGAGTGGGTTGTCATTTCCTCCTGAGGGGATCTTCCTGGCCTAGGGACTAAACCCACTTCTCCCACACTGCCAGTGGATTCTTTACTGCTGAGCCATTGGAGAAGCCCAGGAGAATCACAGTAAGTCTACAATACAGATGAGAGCACTCACCCAACTGTGCTGATGGCTAATCTTAAACCTACAGCCTCCAGAACTATGATAAATAAATTATTGTTGTTTTTGGGCTGCAAAATGTATGGTATTTTTGTTACAGTGGCCCTAATGGACTAATACCATACAGTAACTCTGCTCCTTTTTATTTACGCAAAGGAGTTGAATACTTATACCCACACAGAAACCTGCACCTAGAAGCTTGCTAGATGTTTATAGCAAATTTATTCATAATCATCCAAACTTGGAAGCAATCAAGATGTCCTTCAAGGACCTCTTTGGTGATCCAGTGACTTAAGATTTTGCCTTCCCAATGTGGGGCCCCCCAGTTTGATCCCTGGTCAGGGAACTATATCACACATGCTGTAACCAGGACCTGGTGCAAATAACTATTTTTTTAAAGTGAAGTGAAGTTGCTCAGTCGTGTTTGACTCTTTGTGACCCCGTGGACTGTAGCCTACCAGGCTCCTCCATCCATGGAATTTTCCAGGCAAGAGTATGGAGTGGGCTGCCATTTCCTTCTCCAGAGGGTCTTCCCAACCCAGGGATTGAACCCGGGTCTCTTGCATTGCAGGCAGATGCTTTACTGTGTGAGCCACCAAAAAGATATCCTAAATAAACTGTGATAAATTCACACAGTGGAATATTTTTCAGTGTTAAAAAGAAATGAACTATTAAACCATAAAAAAAAATGGAGGAAACTTAACATTCAAATTACTAAGCCAATCTGAAAAGGCATTCTGGGAAAGGCAGAATTATGGAGACAGTAAAAAGGTCAGCGGTTAAGGGGAAGGAGGGATAAATAGGTGGACCACAGATTTTTAGGGCCCTCCAAATTGTATGATGCAATAATGGTGGATACATGTTACATATTTGCTTAACCCATAGAGTTCAGTGATAAAAGTGACCCCTAATATAAACTGGTTTGAATGATAATAATATGTCTGTAGATTCATTGATAATAATACATGTATCACTCAAGAGGGTATGTGTGTGTATGTGTTTGAGGGCTATATGGGAACTCCTGTACTTTTCACTCAATTTTGCTATGAAGTTAAAACTTCTCTAAAAAAAACCCAAACAATACTAATTAGAAAAAAAAAAAAAGAAAATGTGATTCACATAAGGACATACATGAATTTCAAATATGTCGAATCAAAAAACTCAATAAAATGCAATAAGCCAGTTTAAATATGGCCAAAAATTTTGAACTGACATTTCTCCAAAGAAAGTACATGAATATCCATAAACAAATGAAAAGATTAGGAAATGCAAATGAAAATCACAGCCACTTCATAGGATGGCTGAAGTGAAAAGCCCAGAAAATAAGTTCTGGTGAAGGTATGGAGAAATTGGAATATGCATATATTGTTGGTGGGTGTATAAGTGGTGCAGCTTTGGAAAACAGTTTGGCATTTTTTCAAAACAGAATTACTGTGTGACTCCTTAGTATGTAGGAAATGGAAAATGTCAACACCAAAACTTGTATGCAAATGTTCATGCAAGTATTACTCATAAAACCCAAAAAGTATAAACAGCCCATATGATAACCAATGGATGAGTGAACAAACTATGGTATATTCATAAAATGGAATATTAGCCAAAATTAATATAGATGAAACTTTATAAAACATTATATTTTATGAAAGAAGTGTGAATGTGTATCAGTGAACAAAGGATTTTGCAGATTTCAAGCCACTACAGCTGTGTGCCTCTCACCCCACCACCATCCTTAAGGAACTCAAGTTGGAGACAAATGAGCTGCCCTGGGCTGCTGGGCCCTCAGCTTCTAATAGCCACCCCTCAATGATGCACCCTAAAGGGACTCAGAATGGGAAAGACCGGGATATTGGCCCTAGATAACTAAGGTGCATATCAAAGGAGTGAGTTCAATGAGCCCAGACTTGCATCTTCCCAAACATAGAATCTATCACTAAACTAATTAACTTGAGATGCCAGGTTTTCTTTAATTAACAGTAACCTTTTGATGGTCTGACTACATAGTTTTTGTTACAAAACTACATATCCTGACTCCTCTTTTACCTCTTCAGAGTCATCCTAAGAGCAATCTAAGAGTCTGCTCCCCTCGTCTTGAAGTCCTCAGAAAGTCCACCAAATAAAACAGAATTCNAGAGATTGAACCCCTGTCTCTTCCATCTCCTACACTGACAGGCAGATTCTTTACCACTGCACCACCTGAGAAGGTTCATATTGGAATAATACTTAGTCATAAAAAAAGAATGAACTATTGCCATTTGCAGCAATGTGGATGGACCTAGAGAATATTATGCTTAGTAAAATAAGTCTGACAGAGAAAGACAAGTGCTATATATCACCTATTTGTAGAAAAAATAATAATAATACTAACAAATGTATATAAAACAGAAAGACTCACAGACCCCTCCCCCCCAAAAAAAAGACTTGTTGATTCCAAAGGAGAAAGGGACAAGGGGATGGGTATGAGATTAAAAGATAAAAAGTACTACATGTAAAATGATTCCCCTTATAGCACAGGAATTGTACAAAATATCTTATAATAATCTATAATAGAATAGAATCTTCAAAGGTACTGATCACTACCCTGTACATCTAAACCTGAAAAAATACTATAAATCAAATATATGTCAGTTAAAAAAAAGGGGTTGCCTGTTTAGAAGAAATAGACAAAATAGATCTAAAAGTTATATGCAAATGCAAAAAGACATGGAAAAGCCAAATACACTTCTAAGTAAGGTAAAAATTTGAGAATTTATCACTGAAGGGAAGTGAAAACATATGCCCACAGAAATATATCAAGGTACATTTTTATTCACAACATCCAAGAAATGAAATAACATGAATACTCATCAAGAGGATTAAATAAAACAATATATCCAGATGTTCATACAATGAAATAATAATCAAAAATAAAATGAATAACTCTTGACCCATGCAGTAACATAAATATATCTCCCAAATATCAGATTATGTAAGAGCAAACAATAAAGAGTTCAAACTCTGTGATTCCAATTATATTAAATCAAAATATAAGCTACCGAAAATTCTGATAATGTTTGGTGAGCAAGGGATTATAAAGGGCTGGGAAGTCACAAATTGCAACATTCAGTTCAACTCAGTTCAGTTGCTCAGTCGTGTCCGACTCTTTGCGACCCCACGAATCGTAGCACATCAGGCCTCCCTGTCCATCACCAACTCCCAGAGTTCACTTAAATGCACATCCATTGAGTCCGTGATGCCATCCAGCCATCTCATCCTCTGTCATCCCCTTCTCCTCCTGCCCCTAATCCCTCCCAGCATCAGAGTCTTTTCCAATGACTCAACACTTTGCATGAGGTGGCCAAAGTACTGGAGTTTCAGCTTCAGCATCAGTCCTTCCAAAGAACACCCAGGGCTTATCTTTAGAATGGACTGGTTTGATCTCCTTGCAGTCTAAGGGACTCTCAAGAGTTTTCTCCAACACCACAGTTCAAAAGCATCAATTCTTTGGTGCTCAGCTTTCTTCACAGTCCAAACTCACTTGCATACATAACCACTGGAAAAACCATACCCTTAACTAGATGGACCTTTGTTGGCAAAGTAATGTCTCTGCTTTTCAATATGCTATCTAGATTGGTCGTAACTTTTCTTCAAGGACTAAGTGTCTTTTAATTTCATGTCTGCAATCACCATCTGCAGTGATTTTGGAGCCCAAAAATAAGGTCTGACACTGTTTCCACTGTTTCCCCATCTATTTCTCATGAAGTAATGGGACAGGATGCCATGATCTTCGTTTTCTGAATGTTGAGCTTTAAGCCAACTTTTTCACACTCCTCTTTGACTCTCATCAAGAGGCTTTTTAGTTCCTCTTCACTTTCTGCCATAAGGGTGGTGTCATCTGCATATCTGAGGTTATTGATATTTCTCCCAGCAATCTTGACTCCAGCTTGTGTTTCTTCCAGCACAGCGTTTCTCATGTTGTACTCTGCATAGAAGTTAAATAAGCAGGGTGACAATATACAGCCTTGATATACTCCTTTTCCTATTTGGAACCAGTCTGTTGTTCCATGTCCAGTTCTAACTGTTGCTTCCTGACCTGCATATAGGTTTCTCAGGTCAGGTGGTCTCGTATTCCCAAGAATTTATCACAGTTTATTGTGATCCACACAGTCAAAGGCTTTGGCATAGTCAATAAAGAAGAAATAGATGTTTTTCTGGAACTCTCTTGCTTTTTCCATGATCCAACAGATGTTGGCCATTAATCTCTGGCTCCTCTGTCTTTTCCAAAACCAGCTTGAACATCAGGAAGTTCACGGTTCATGTATTGCTGAAGCCTGGCTTGAAGAATTTTGAGCATTACTTTACTAGTGTGTGAGATGAGTGCAATTGTGCGGTAGTCTGAGCATTCTTTAGCATTGCCTTTCTTTGGAATTGGAATGAAAACTGATCTTTTCTAGTCCTGTGGCCACTGCTGAGTTTTCCAAATTTGCTGGCATATTGAATGCAGCACTTTCATAGCATCATCTTTCAGGATTAGAAACAGCTCAACTGGAATTCCATCACTTCCACTAGCTTTGTTCGTAGGATATCCAGCTCTAGATGAGTGATCATACCATCGTGATTATCTTGGTCATGAAGATCTTTTTTGTACAGTTCTTCTGTGTATTCTTGCTACCTCTTTTTAATATCTTTTGCTTCTGTTAGGTCCATACCATTTCTGTCCTTTATCAAGCCCATCTTTGCATGAAATGTTCCCTTGGTATTTCTCATTTTCTCAAAGAGATCTCTAGTCTTTCCCATTCTGTTCTTTTCCTCTATTTCTTTGCATTGATTGCTGAGCAAGGCTTTCTTATCTCTTCTTGCTATTCTTTGAAACTCTGCATTTAGATGCTTATATCTTTCCTTTTCTCCTTTGCTTTTCACTTCTCTTCTTTTCATAGCTTTTCTTAGTAAGGTCTCCTTTTCATAGTAAGTCCTGCCCAGACAGCCATTTTGCTTTTTTGCATTTCTTCTCCATGGGGATGGTCTTGATCCCTGTCTCCTGTACAATGGCATGAACCTCAGTCCATAGTTCATCAGGTACTCTGCCTATCAGATCTAGTCCCTTAAATCTATTTCTCACTTCCAGACAGGAGGGTCATAGTGGAGAGGTCTGACAGAATGTGGTCCACTGGAGAAGGGAATGGCAAACCACTTAAGTATTCTTTCCTTGAGAACCCCATGAACAGTATGAAATAGGCAAAATGATAGGATACGAAAGAGGAACTCCCAGGTCAGTAGGTGCCCAATATGCTACTGGAGATCAGTGGAGAAATAACTCTGGAAAGAATGAAGGAATAGAGCCAAAGCAAAAACAATATGTAGTTGTGTATGTGACTGGTGATATAAGCAAGGTCTAATGCTGTAAAGAGCAATATTGCATAGGAACCTGAGATGTCAGGTCCATGAATCAAGGCAAATTGGAAGTGGTCAAACAGGAGATGGCAAGAATGAACGTCGACATTCTAGGAATCAGTGAAGTAAAATGGACTGGAATGGGTGAATTTAACTCAGATGACCATTGTATCTACTACTGCAGGCAGGAATCCCTCACAAGAAATGGAGTAGCCATCACGGTCAACAAGAGCCTGAAATGCAGTACTTGGATGCAGTCTCAAAAACGACAGAATGATCTAAGGCAAACCATTCAATATCACAGTAATCCAAGTCTATGCCCCAACCAGTAATGCTTAAGAAGCTGAAGTTGAACAGTTCTGTGAAGACCTACAAGACCTTTTAGAACTAACACCAAGAAAAGATATCCTTTTCATTATAGGGGACTGGAATGCAAAAGTAGGAAGTCAAGAAACACCTGGAGTAACAGGCAAATTTGGCCTTGGAGTATGGAATAAAGCAGGGAAAAGCCTAATAGAATTTTGCCAAGAGAAAACACTGGTCATAGCAAACACCCTCTTCCAACAACACAAGAGAAGACTCTACACATGGATATCACCAGATGGTCAACACCAAAATCAGATTCATTATATTCTTTGCAGCCAAAGATGGAGAAGCTCTATACAGTCAGCAAAAACAAGACTGGAAGCTGACTCTGGTTCTGATCATGAGATCCTTGTTGCCTAATTCAGACTTAAATTGATTACAACATTGAGGGGCATAAAATTGTCTATATCTGGCTTAATGTAGATGTTACAAAGATTCATACAATTGTCAAAAGCCCAAACTAAACGGTAAATCATGTATTTTTTCAAATAATAATTTTACTTCAATAAAGCAATATTAAGTAATTAAACATATAAAGCATGCAGAATGGGTCTTGGAACACAGTATTTTGTAATCTTTTCTATTTAATAAGCTGCGTATTATCTATGACCAGGAGTAGAAGTATGAAAGCTTCTGCCTACTACATCTTAGTACCAGAGTTACCAAGTAAAGCATAGCACAGTCAAGCACTGGATGAAACAATGATTTACTCACAAAGCAAAGGGGCAGAGAAAGATCAGCTCCAATAGTGGGCACTGGTTCCCCATAGCCAGTTAGTTCCTCTCACTGCTGTTGTAGGGCCATTGGTCTTATAACAAAGAATAGCAGTCATGTCTCCTCCCTGTGGGAGCCTTCCCTCATTGCTCAGATGGTAAAGAATCTGCCTGCAATGCCAAAGACCCAGGTTCGATCCCTGGGTTGGGAAGATCCCCTGGAGGAGGAAATGGTCACCCACTCCAGTTATCTTGCCTAGAAAATCCCATGGATGAAGGAGCCTGGCAGGCTACAGTCCTTGAGGTCGCAAAGAGTTGGATGGGACTGAGTGACTAACACTAACTCCTCCCTGTGTAGGGCAGATTTAACAGTGAGGTTGGCTGGATGCTATATGATACACACACACACACACACACACACACACTTAACTAGAACAGAGAGTACACACTGTGTCTAAACAACAGAGATCTTCCCACAAAGCGGTCAGTCCAGCACAGACTATGAGGATTGCCTCTTAGTAAGAAAGTCTTCCAGGCCCAAGGTTGATTCCTATTCAGCCAACTGGGGATCACAAGACTGTCCATATGAGACTGCCTTTCCCAACACTTTCCTTTTCTCTAAAATCCAAATGCTGGGTTCAATCTGTATTTACTGTATGAACACACAGGGTATGGTCCTTGACCAAATGAAATCTATGACCTGAACTTCGCAATGATCCCACGGTTTGATAGCATAACGCAGAAGAACATTCAAAACTGCTGGCAGCAGTTTGTTTTTCTTATTGGCCAGTGTGAAAATTATCAGTTTCTATAACCCCAAGGAATACTCCCACATGCTAACTCTAACATCCATTGAATGAGCATTTTCTATTTGTAAGCACAAACACTTTGACTAATGAATTTTGGTCATTATGGACATCTGCAGCTATACTTGGTGTGGGAGGATGGCTATGAGACACCATGACTACGGGAGTCACCATCACTGTACATCTTCACAAATCCTCACACAAATAAGAAGTTTCATTATGATAACTTTTTTTTAAACAGGTGCTTTATGCAAATAATCAGCAAGTTAACTTTATAGAGCATGGTTGTCATCATGATTGTTTCCACACTGAATTTTCAAAGTGTTTTCTACATGTAGGCTTACTGCTAGAAGTAAGCAGAGCTTACTTCTGAGCTCATGGGAGAGTGAATAGGAAAAATGGAAGATTTGACTATAGAAAAATCCGAGAAATCCCAAGGCGGAAGTCCAACTGTGCCATTAGGAAATCTGTAGTGAATAATGTTGGAGCTTGCTCCAGATCCCCTCATATTCCTCTTTTTATTTTTACGTACACTCTCACCCCTGCTTACTTTCACTGTACTTCTTCCAAAGGCCAGAACCCAGGGCTCTTTTTATAAACTCAGCTCCTTAGGTGAGAATGATCTAAGTACTCAACGGAGAAGAGAGGTGAGTTTGGGAGCATGCAAGTCCAGCTCCCTGATCTCAATATGGGATCAGACTGAAGCTGCCTTTCTTGAAATTCACCTGAGATCTGCCCTTTGCTCCCCTGTTTCTCCCTTCCTGGTTTCCTCTGAGGTCATTTCCTTATTATTAATAATTCAGGCAGAAGACCTCACCCCAGGGTCTCATTTTGGGGAACTCAACATAAGACAGGACCCCAAAGCCCTCTGGACATATGGATGTGAGTGGACTAAAGAAAGGGCTAGACACATCTCCCATTCTTAGAAAACTATGCATCATCAAGCTAACACTTGCCTCCTACAGCCAAGAAGCAGAGACATTTCACTCTTGAACCAGTAACTTAAAGAAAATGACAGAAAGGGGTTTCCATCCCAACTTTACCACCTTATAAAGTATACCTCTGTTTATCTCAGAGAAAACAGAGAATATAAAAGATCCTAAGAACTGTAATTCATATCTCTAAATTGCTAAAATATAAACTGAGAGCAACTTTAGTACAAATTAATTAAAATCTCAAGATATAGGAAGGGCTACTGGGACTCATTCTTTGCCAGGGTGCTGGGACGAATTGGGAGAATGAGTCATAGTCCATGGGTATAGATGCACTCCTGAATTAGTAAAATGATTCCTAATGCAAGACATGTGAAGGCACCTCAAACGAGAAAGGGACTTCCCCACTGGTACTAGTGGTAAAGAACCAGCCTGCCAATGCAGGACTCGTAAGAGACATGAGTCCAATCCCTGGGTTGAGATGATCCCATGGAGGAGGGCATGGCAACCCATTCCAATATTCTTGCCTGAAGAATCTCATAGACAGAGGAGCCTGGTGGTTTCTAGTCCATAGGGTCGCAAAGAGTTAGACATGACTGAAGTGACTTAGCATGCATGCACACAAACAAGAATGAATCAGGCTTATAAACAAGGGTTATACATGGCCCCAGCAGAGCTATGTCCCCCTCAGATCTGATTTCCTAGATTAAAGGTTAATAAAAAATGATATCTATCAATTTATCTGGGGACTGACACAAGCTATAGGTTGGTCCCCAGATAAATTACAGGGCATTCAAGGGAAATTAATCTGTAACACATCATAATAATTAGAAAGCATGAAGATTAGTATTAACCAATGGAAAAGAAATGGCATATGAACTATGAAAACATACAAGACAGAGCAGAAGTACAACGAACCATAAAAAAACAAAGCCTGGAATAAAAAAGAATCCAAATGACTTTTATACCTCTTGCTATTTGCTTGGTATGAACAACTCCATGAGGTAGGTGCTACTATTACAGATTAAAGAAAAGTGTAGTAAGCAACAAGCCCAGAACCTCAAAGTAAGTGGAAGACCTGGTACTAATACAAGCATCAGAAACAGACATAGGTTAATAAAATGTCAGATGGTGAAAATAGAAAAAAAAAAAAAACTAACACTGAACAATGATGAGAATTATGTTTACAGAACAGTGCACAGTGTCATTTGCCCCAACAAACAAACTAAAAATATAACAAACAAAATTCAAGAGGTGGGAAAACTCCCAGAGAGCTAATGTTTTCATCCTTCATAGCAGTGAGTAAAATTGATGCTCTCTGTAACTGAACTGTAATTGACATTTCAAGACATCAATTTCTTAACACAGAGTAAGTGGAATCATATAGGGTTCTATTTAGCTTGAGATTACATTTTTACATCATTATCTATTTTTTATATATCAAGAGAAGACTAGAATGATATTACCAAATACTAACACTGTTAAGAATTCTCAGTGGTGGTATATTGCAAAATTTGGTGTCATTCTTCTTAGAAATTTTTGGTATTGTTTTATTTATATAAAGAATATGAACTCTTTCTTTAAAAATATAAACAAAGTAATAATATTATATTTTCATTATTGATTGGTTATCTAATACTTAATTGAACAGGGGGACAATATCCTAATTTCCAAAAGGTCCACTTGTGTATACAGTTTCATCCTGACTTGAAATCCTTTAAGTCAGTTGTTCTGTATTCATTCCTTTTTTTTTTTCCCCTATTGATGTGTGAAAAACAGAATTAAACAAATAAATAAAATGTAGACAAAGCAATCAATGATGCCAGAGAGAATGTCAGTAAAATAATTCACCGTGAGATACAGGCTGACTGAAGGGTGAAGGACAGTGTAACCAGAAAGGGGATGACTTCACCCAAACATCCTTTTCATTGTTCCGTATCTTATCAAGCAGTATGTTAAGTGGAAGTGAAAGGAGGAAGTACTTGAGAGAGGCAGGGTATGAAATATGGTCTGAGCATTTAAGAGATCAACATTTCATTGAGAACAGCTCTGCCTGGTAAAACATAAAAAGATTTAAAGCATAGTTAGATGAATAGCTAAAGACGAAAACCATTGCATCAGATAGAATCTTAGAGTTGTGTGGCTATGTTCGGATCATAAACATTAACTATGAACTAAGTTAGGAACTCGAGTGGCTCAGTAGTAAAGAATCTGCCTGCCAATGCAGGAGACACAGGTTCAATCCCTAGATCAGGGAGGTCCTTTGGAGAAGGAAATGGCAACTCACTCCAGTATTCTTGCCTGAAAAATCCCATGGACAGAGGAGCCTGGCTGGCTACAGTCCATAGCGTTGCAAATGAGCTGGACATGACTTAGCAACTAAATATGGGCTTCCCTGGTGGCTCAGAGGGTAAAGTGTCTGCCTGAGATGCAAGAAACTTGGGTTCGATTCCTGGGTCGGGAAGATCCCCTGGAGAAGGAAATAGCAACCCACTCCAGTACCCTTACCTGGAAAATCCCATGGATGGAGAAGCCTGGTAGGCTACAGCCCATGGGATTGCAAGGAGTCAGACACGACTGAGCGACTTCACTTTAGCAACTAAATAGTCAGACCAGGAACTCAGGTGCCAAAGAATTTTATTTCAGTCACACTAAATTCATGTGTTTAAATGTATGCATACTATAGAAAAAAAAAAAAAG
>SJYW01009283.1:124943-145136 GCA_006410735.1 Raphicerus campestris | reverse complement strand
TGTCCATGGGATTTTCCAGGCAAGAGTACTGGAGTGGGTTGCCATTTCCTTATGCTTATAATGTGAGGTGTGACATGACCGCTGGAAATGAATCCAGCCATTACTTCTGAGATTCCTTCCTAGTCAGGTGCCCTGAGTAAGAAGAGGAAGACAAAATCCACAGAATGCCAGGGACCAAGCATCAGACTAGCACTTCACAAACACAATTCCATTTAAATTTCACAGCAGCCCTATGAGGCAGAGGTTCCAATTCACGCTCTGCAAGTGAGGAGCTTGACAGTGGGGAGCATAAGTGATCCGCCCAAGGCCAAAGCTTAGCTTGCTTTCCAGGCATGAAAGCCCATCTTCTTCCTACACAGCCCCCTTTGTATCCATGAACCGTGTGCATGCCTCCTGGCCCCTTTCATCATCCAGAGATACAGCATGCCAAAGAGTGATTCAATGCCAATAATAACCACTTCCCAAGTGCAGAAGTGTTTGCAGTGTTCCCAGCTCCTTCACATTTATTATCTTATGCCGCCTATGAAACAGGTTCACACACTCCTCGCTACCTTTTATTTTCACAGGCATGGCAAGTACAGGATGTGATAAACACCCTGAACAAGGAAACGTTTAGCCTAAGCTAACTATTATCGGCAGCATCTATGACAAATGACTTAATACAACCCTGAAGAACCCAATGTGATGACTAATTTGTAGTTAAAAGTAGTTGGAAATTTACTCTGTAAAAAAATTACGTGGAAGGAACTCGATTAACTTTGAAAGAGAGAAAAAGCCAAGGAAAATACCCCCATAATGATTTACTCCTCCTGGCAGGGGTAGCAATAAAGATAAGAATTACAACCCCAAGAGCACGTAGCGAGGCAATGAACATGCTTGACTTTGCATACCAAATGCCCAAAATGTATCCGGGCACACAGGGCAAACTCACTTCAGTTGTCTAGCTCGACCTCCTCACTTAACGGGAAGAAACGGAGTTATATGTGGGGGTGTCTGATTCGGGATTCACTGAGACCAGATCTTCCCCTTGGCAGGGAAGGAAATAAAGCTTGGTGTCAGGGAAGGACAAGTACTCTGGGGTCCTGGCCTCAGCTCACTGTCTCCATTCTGGGTGTCTTGGAACAAATCACCTAACCCTTCTGAGTGTCAGACTCGTTGGATGAAGAATATGATTAATAATGCCAAGTTCCTAAGATTATACAAGGTAAGTGGCTTATTCCATGTAAAGTTTCCAGCCAATGCCTGGCATGCAGTAGTTTCAAAACAAAAACATTCATGGCTTTCTTCCTCTGCCTAGTTACTGTTGTCCCCATGGAAGATCACATCAGATCTTTCCTAATTCTTTCTCCAACTCTACTCCTCACCAAAGAAAATTGTAAGATTGTTATGGACCTCATAGGAAAAGCATGAAGTCATCTAATCACTGTACAATGTGTTTGTAAATACTTAAGCCCCAGGATTCTATCCTAAATCATCCACAATTAAGGGTGCTAGATGTTCACTTTCTCACTATGATTATTTTGGCCATCGTGGCTCTGTTTGTCTTCACTTTCATTGTCCCTGTTGCTGTTGAATTGCTAAGTCATGTCCGACTCCTTTGCGACCCCTTGGACCGTAGCTTGCCAGGTTATCCTATCCATGGGATTTCCCAGGCAAGAATACTGCAGTGGGTTGCAATTTCCTTCTCCAGGGGGCTCTTCCTGACCCAGGGATTAGGTCTCTTGTGTCTCTCGCATTGGCAGGTGAATTCTTTACCACTGAGCCGGGCAAGCCTCCACTTTCACTGAACGCAGTTTAATTAGTGTGCTGGCATGAGGCATGGTGGTTATTCAGGGACTGGAGGAAGTGACTGGGAAAGCATGGCATCCCAGGCAGATGGAAACCTTCCCTAAGTCATGAGCACATCTGAGAACATGAAACTGCCACGTCTCTGTGATTCCTGTTAGCTCTACCACTGCTGATTCTGTGTTGTCTGGACTTTCCCCAAACCTATTCTGGAGACTTTCTACTGTCCCTCTCTTAAAAGTATGACTCCCTTTGTTCTTAAGCATAAAAGGCAAACTGTACCATGGCCTTTGAGAGCTTGGCACCTGTCTCCACTCCTTGCAGTCTCCGGGCCCTCCTTTCTGCCCCTTGGACTCATGAGCCCTCTCACACTCAGGATGGCTTTCCACACTTTCATATCCTCCTAGAATGACTTTCCAGAACTGCTACTTTCACTTTGCAACTGCCGGCTCGGATGTCACCTCCTTTGAGGTGACACTTTTCTGAGTATCTCAGGATGCTTCCCTTCTACCTGGTCCTCTGCCACATTCCTTGGGCTAACTTTTAAATACAAAGTATCAAAGTGCTGCACCTGTGTTGACATTTATTGGCCTGTATTTTTGTTGCCTCCAGTAATGTGAGCTTAGAGGGCGTATTACATTCCTAAGGCTGCTGTAACAAAGTAACATAGAGTGACTTCAAACAACAGAAGTGTGTTTTCTCCCAGTTCTGAGAGCAGTCTGAACTTCTCCAGCACTCTTGGAGCCAAGCAACAGTGTTGATTCTTCTGGAGATTCCGAGGGAAATTCTGTCCCCAGCCTCTCTCTAGCATCTGGTGGCTCCAGGCAGTCTTTGGTGGTCCCCAGCTTGTAGATTCATCACACCAATCTCTACCTGAAATGCCCTTCTTCTCTGCATCTGTGTCTCAAATGCCCCTCCTTTTTCTTGTAGGTACAGTAGTCACTGAATTTACAACCCACCCTAAATCCAAGATCTCATTCCAAGATTTTTAGCTGAATTACATCTGCAAAGATGTGATCTATAAATAACTTCATCTTCATGGTACCAAGAATTAGGACATGAACATCTTCTTTTGAGGGAGGAGCATAATATAACCTACTACAGAGAGCAAACATCTTCTCTCTCTTAGGGACCACCTGAGTCCCTGAGTCCAGAATAGTACCTTTGCTTTAACAGGCTTTCATTAAATACAATTTTGAGCTAATA
The DNA here is from genome assembly GCA_006410735.1 of Raphicerus campestris. Taxonomy (NCBI): domain Eukaryota; kingdom Metazoa; phylum Chordata; class Mammalia; order Artiodactyla; family Bovidae; genus Raphicerus; species Raphicerus campestris. The sequence goes on along the minus strand of SJYW01009283.1, from coordinate 142,145 downwards.
AATGCTGTCATTTTATGACATTCCCTCTCTGATCCAAAACCCTTGGCAAGTGGCCCCTCCAACCCTGAGAACTGCAGTTTTCCGTCTGAGCATCTCATTGCCTCTCCCATTATGGAAGAGCCACAGGAAGCTGGGTCCCTGGCAGGAGCAGCCCAGTGGGGCTGCATGGCTGGCCTCAGACAGACAGTGTCGGAGTGGTACTGTTCACACCACTCAGGGAGTCAGAGCACACTGTATGTGCGGGGCTCCATGGAGCAAACACCAGGGCTCTAGCTGCCTGTTCAAATGACCTTCCTTTCCCCAGACATTAGACATGGTGGATTCATGGTTACAAATGCCTCCTCCCATTGCCACCCTGACATCACCTACTGGTTTTTCCTCTTCCCTTGATCTCAATCATTAAATTTGTCCCCACCCTAAAATCCTTCCGTTAGTAATAAAGACCACTGAAACTCTAGCCCAGTCTACTTAGTTGAATGATTACATGCTTCAGTTCAGGTCTGTTGTTCAGCTGTGTCTGACTCTTTGCAGCCCCATGGACTGCAGCACGCCAGGCTTCCCTGTCCAACACCAACTCCCACAGTTTACTCAGACTCATGGCCATCGAGTCAGTGATGTCATCCGACCATCTCATCATCTGTCGGCCCCTTCTTCTACTGTCACTCTTTCCCAGCATCAGGGTCTCTTCCAAGGAGTCAGTTCTTCACATCAGGTGGCCAAAGGATTGGAGTTTCAGCTTCAGCATCAGTCCTTCCAATGAATATTCATGACTCATTTCCTTTAGAATTAACTGGTTTAACCTTCTTGCAGTCCAAGGGACTCTCAAGAGTCTTCTCCAACACCACACTTCAAAAGCATCAATTCAACAATGCTCAGTTTTCTTTATAGTCCAACTCTCACATCCCATACATGACTACTGGAAAAAACATACCTTTGACTAGACGGACCTTTGTTGGCAAAGTAATGTCTCTGCTTTTGAATTATGCTGTCTAGGTTGTTCATAGCTTTTCTCCAAAGAAGCAAGAGTCTTTTAGTTTCATGGCTGCAGTCACCATCTGCAGTGATTTTGGAGCCCAAGAAAATAAAGTCTCTCACTGCTTGCATTGTGTCCCCATCTATTTACCATGCAGTGATAGGACCGGATGCTATGATCTTAGTTTTTTGAATGTTGACTTTTAAGCCAGTTTCTCCACTCTCCTCTTTAGCCTTCACCAAGAGGCACTTGACTTCCTCTTCACTTTCTGCCATAAGGGTGGTGTTATGCACGTGTGTGCTGTCACTCAGTTGTGTCCAACGCTTTGTGACCCCACAGACTGTAGCCCACTAGGTTCCTCTGTCCATGGAATTTTCCAGGCAAGAATACTGGAGTGGGTTGCCATTTCCTTTTCCAGGGGATAGTCCCGACCCAGGGATTGAGCCCATGTCTCTTACACCTCCTGCATGGGCAGGCAGGTTCTTTACCAGCTGAGCCACTGGGGAAGCTGACTTCCCCAGTTATATCCAGTCATCTGCATATCTGAGGATATCAGTATTTCTCCTGGCAATCTTGATTCCAGTTTGTGCTTAATCCAGCCCATCATTTCAAAAGATATAATCTGCATACAAGCTAAATAAGCAGGGTGACAGTATACAGCCTTGACGTACTTCTTCCTTAATTTGGAACCAGTCCATTGTTCCATGTACGGTTCTAACTGTTGCTTCTTGACCTGCATACAGATTCCTCAGGAGGCAGGTAAGGTGGTCTGGTATTCCCATCTCTTGAAGAATTTAGATTCCATGCTTACATATTTTTCCTTCAAAAGATGCAGTTCAGTTCAGTCACTCAGTCGTGTCCGACTCTTTGCAACTCCATGAATCGCAGCACACCAGGCCTCCCTGTTCATTACCATCTCTCAGAGTTCACTCAGACTCGTCCATCGAGTCCGTGATGCTACCCAGCAATCTCATCCTCGGTCGTCCCCTTCTCCTCCTGCCCCCCAATCCCTCCCAGCATCAGAGTCTTTTCCATGAGGTGGCCAAAGTACTGGAGTTTCAGCTTTAGCATCATTCCTTCCAAAGAAATCCCAGGGCTTATCTCCTTCAGNACTGACCTTTTCCAGTCCTGTGGCCACTGCTGAGTTTTCCAAATTTGCTGGCATATTGAGTGCAGCAGTTTCACAGCATCATCTTTCAGGATTTGAAAAAGCTCAACTGGAATTCCATCACCACCACTAGCTTTGTTCGTAGTGATGCTTTCTAAGGCCCACTTGACTTCACATTCCAATCAATAATTGCTTGTGTATTTTCTCTTTTATTATTGTGATGTATTTCTCATTTTTAACTGTGCTGGTTCTTTGTTTATGTGTGCGGGTTTTCTCTAGTTGCAGTGAGCAGGACCACTGTCTCGTCGCAGTGCACAGACTCCTCATTGGGATGGCTGCCTTTGTTGCAGAGCATGAGATCTAGAGTGCTGGGCTCAGTAGTTGTGGTGCATGGGCTTAGTTGCCCCCCAGCCTATGGGATCTTCCCAGATCAGGGATCAAACCTGTGTGTGCAGGCAGATTCTTAACCACTGGGCCACTAGGAAAGTCCCTAGTGTATTTTCTTATATAAATCTGGCTTCCTGAAAATATTGAATCTGCATGGGGGCAGCTTTTGTTCATTCTATAAGGAGAGTGCAGCCTCCACGCCTGCCAGCTAGAAGATGCTGAACACGTGCAAATGACCACCTCCATTGGGAATGGTCTCAGCTAGAGAAAACTGCCTTACACAAGTTCATACCTCCTTCCACAAGGCAACTGTATGTGGGCACTGCTAATCAACAAAAGTGTATAGAGGCCCAGCTCCCTTCTCACAAGTCAGGACATCTCTGATGAGCCATCTCCCCTTGGGGATATCTGAAGACTTTGTTGGGTTTGAATCAGCTCAGTTTCTCCCTCTGTGGATTCCTGCTTCCTCTGTCTCCCTTCCAAGGCTGTAGATCTCAAGACACTCCTGGAAAAAATGATTCCTGCATGCTAATCTCCATCTCCAAGTGTCTTCTCAAGGAATCAGTCTGTGAGATTATTTGCAGATGCTATATTCTCTGCCTGGATAGTATTTCTGTTTTATGTTAGCCTGCCAATCTATGTATTCTTCATATCCCAAATCAAATGTCATCTAGATGCACATTTCAAATTTTCTCTATATCAACACATATTGCACTGTCCTATAATTATTACTCAGACATTTCCCTTTCTTGCTAAAATAACTGTGTTATGCAAGGACACTGTAGTAATTAGCTGCTTCTGTGTAAAAATGCCGTAAGTTTAATGGCTTGAAATGTTGTTGTTGCTTAGTTGCTAAGTCATGTCCAGTTCTTTTGCAGCCCCATGGACTGTAGCCTGCCACTCTGTCCATGGGGCTTCCCAGGCAAGAATATTGGAGTGTGTTGCCATTTCTTTTTCCAGAGGATCTTCCTGATCCAGGGATCAAACTTAAATCTCCTGCATTGACAGGTGGATTCTTGACTGCTGAGGCATCAGGGATATAATACCTCCTTATTGTCAGGCTGGTCTGTAGGTTGGTAATCAAGAAGAGCTCAATTAGGTTTTCCATTTAGGATCTCAAAAGACTGAACTCAGGATGTTCACCAGCCTGGCTTTTCCCTAGAGGCTTTGAGGAGAATCCATTTCCAACTATTCAGGTTGGTAGAACCCCGTTTCTTGTGGTTGTAGGACTGGGTTCCCTGTTTCCTTGCTGGATGTCCCCTCAAGGCAACTCTGCTTCTAAAAGCTGTCCCCATGCCCCCTTACATGGACCTCTCCATCTTCAAAGCCAGCAATGGTACATCAATTCAATGTCTTCTTATGATCTGAAACTCTGTGGTTTCAACCTTTGTCTTCTACCACTAGCCAAAAAGCTTTATGCCTTTAAGGACTTGTGTGATTAGATCAGGCCCACCTAGATATTATCCCTTTTTATGGTGAACTTTGAGCTTCTGTGGTGACTCAGAGGTTAAAGAATCTGCCTGTAATGCGTGAGACCTGGGTTTGATCCCTGGGTCTGGAAGTTTCCCTGGAGAAGGACATGGCAACCCACTCCAGTATTCTTGCCTGGAGAATCCCAAGAATAGAGGAGCCTGGTAGGCTACAGTTCACAGGGTTGCAAAGAGTTGGACACAACTGAGCGACTTCACTTTCAAACTTTCATGGTGAACTTTGCCTTATAACACAATCATAGATGTGATATCTCACATTCTCAGGGACTAAGAATTAGAGAGGGCATGGAATTCTGGTAGCCTTATGTAGAAATTCTGCCTACTGCAGATGGAAAGGGAATCTTCTTCACAGATTATGCTTCTCAGCACCTTGCAGAGCTTCTGATATTAAAGATAATTGATGCTAGTATTAATTTTTAGGTCGAACTGACTTCAATTTCAATGACTATTATGCTTTTAAATGCTCTGTTTTAGTTGCATGCATAGTGAGTAAAATACCTCAAATGGGGAATTAAAATAATTTTTAAATGAATTGCAGTTTTTTCATGATGAATATTTGATGCATAAAAGAGATCAAGAAATGGAAATGTCAAAAGATGGAAAGAAAGAAAAGCCTCCTGAGATATGAACATGTAATTTTGTAGTTTGGTATAGTTTACAGATGAGTCCATCAACCTGCAAGCTCAATAAGCAAGTGGTAGTTATCAGTTACCAAAGTTGCTTTACTGTTAATGCCTTGATTCAATTAATGACAGAAGATTTTCTAAACCTGAATCTGCTTAAATTAAAATCCAGATTGGATGTGTAGGAAAATAAGAATCAGTAGACTGGCCCTAGAGTGTGCTGTGATGGATTAATGGTTTTGATTTGGAGATGAGGTTATTTCCATGCATGTACTTATGTATTTGTTTATCTACACCACTGCCGTGTGTTCAGAGTTTCTGTCTCTCTAAACACATGCAAAGACTGATGCCTTTTTCTAGCCTCCTTCCCTTCTGCTTATTGAAGCCTTCTCTTCATTTTGTGTCAGGCATACAAAGTGATGGCAAACGTGGACAGTTGTTTCTGGCTGCAGCTCACCCAAATAAAACTGTTTCAGCTGATGCAGAGCACTGATGTCAGCCAAGACCCTATACTTCTTGACATTGCATTTTTCCCAGTGAATAATAAATCACTGTTTCCACCAGCAGCCTCTCTCCCTCTGCCTTTCTCTTTTCTTCCACCATTAGTCATGCTGGTCCAACTCACCACCTGTCACTTGGCAAGCTTCTGCAAATACTTTTACCCACGTAGAGGCAGATTTGGGTTCATTGAAGTTGGGAACACACCTGTGCTGACTTGAGCCCTCAACGCACAAGCTGTAGTCCTTTGAAAAGGTGGTTTTTTTTTTTTTTTTTTGCTGTTTGTATATTACAATCTGCTGTTTCTTGGTATGGACTTTTCAAACATTTCTATCATTAGAATTTTGAATTTCAGATGATGTAAATATGCTTCAGGACAAAATATGTAAGTAGTTAAACACATAGTGGATAATCTCAAAAGAGGATCAATGTTACCTAATTAACTTATATTTAGTTCATGTACCATAGTTCCTTTAATTCTCCCAAAAAATCCAATGAAAAGAAATTGCACATTATTTTCAATAAATAGATGAGAAAGTTAGACCTAGGAGGAGCAACGTGTCTGAATCATTCACCAGTTAACTGAAAGATCCTGAACTCCTTGTAAGGAGTGTCTGATTTAGAGCCCTTGTAATGTTCACTTTGTATGCTGGTAACACTGATTTTCTACTTGGTAACACTGATCCCTTATGCCTAGTTCCTCAACATATGAAGAATCCCTACTATGGTGCTAACAACAAAGGTTTGTAGGGGCAAAAACACAGTCCTGTCCCACAGATGCTGGTGGCTCAGCCGAGTGAATGTTCATGTAAACAGTTATGACGCAGTGTTTATTAGAAGTTCTGTAACAGAAGTAAGTCTCAGAGTAGGTTTATGTAGAGCTGCTCCTCCAAAGAAGTAGTCACTACTCATGTACGGTTATTTAAATGATTAAAATCACTTTGTATCTAAAGTTAGGGATTCAGTTCTTTTCAAGAGCTTGATAGACAGTGTCTACCAAAATGGACAGTGCAAAGAGTGGAACACACCCATCACTGTACTACTTTCTATTGGACACCATTGGACTAGAGGATCAGAAAGGCTTCACCTTCACCTTCAAATAGCTCTTGATCTGAGGCCTGAAGACTCAATAGAGGCCTTCAGGCAAACCAGCAGAGGGGACAGATTCCAGGCAGAGGACACAGAATGTGCCAGTGCAGGCAGCTGACGTAAGAAGACGTGGATTTTCTAGAGAAATGAAAGTAAATTAGAATAACCCCGAGTGTTTAAAAGATGTCCTGGAATTGGGAGCATAACATGGATTGCCTGGAAGGTAGGGGCTGCCTCAGTGATCACCTTCTATGATATTATATGACATAGTATGAAATAGAGGAGGAGGGGATGCATGTGGCAGGATGTATGTTGTACATGTATGTTGTGCATACATGTTGTGGGATGGCATGCAAGGTTCCTCCTGCACAAGTTTGCAAATATTTTCTGTGACAGGATTTATGAAATTCCAATACTTTTGAAAGTATTAAACTATTGAAACTCCAATACTTTGGCCACCTTATGTGAAAAACTGACTCATTTGAAAAGACCCTGATGCAAGATTGAGGGTGGGAGAAGGGGACGACAGAGGATGAGCTGGTTGGATGGCATCATCAACTCAATGGACATGAGTTTGAGACTCCAGGATCTGGTGATGGACAGGGAGGCCTGGAGTGCTGCAGTCCATGGGGCCGCAAAGAGTAGGACACTGAACGACTGAACTGAACGGAACTGAACTGACAGGCTTTTTAACTTTTCAAATAAAATACTATTGGAAATCCTTTGACAGAGGCAGCGAAAAAGAGAACTGGAGGGCTTTTCTCTCGGGCATACCTGGATCCTGAGACATCCTTACTGAACCCTGGGGCTCTGAAGAGCTAGTGGGCACATCAGAGACCCACTGATGATTTTGAGCATGAGGTGGATGATCGGACACTGTATCAGGATTATCCCTCTGTCCAGTTTGGAGGAATGGTGGGGGGGACATAAAATGGAAGCCTGGATGGATAAATACAAAAGGCATAGAAATAGATGAAGAAAAGATGGTAAATGACACTTTAACTAGAGCAGAAAGAATGGTCTCAGAATTTGAAGGAATCTAGACTATAAGGAAGAGAAGCAGACTTATTTCCGTTTATCCCCCTTGAGCAATTTGGGGGCTGGTGGTATCATTTTTCATGATGTGGAATTCTAAAGGGATGGTTTACTTATTGGTTTAAATTCTAAAGGCCTCAAAAAATAAGAGGATGAGGAGCATGATGGTTTACATTTAGGCCTTGAATTACGGCCCTGTCATTCTGTCAAAGTCAGAGGAAATATCCCCCAAATCCTATTCACATCAATGAATAATGTATGCCTTATTTCTTTATTCTTCCTCATAGCAAACACCAATCAGAAGCATCTGAAACAAATAGACCCCAGAAACTAGAGTCAAACCAGCATTTTGTCAACCGATTAGATAGCAGTTAATTTAATGCTAACATTAATCAGGGTCTGATTGCTCCATTGTGAGGCACAAGAACTGTGTGCAGAGATTAATACGCAACATGTGTTCAGAATGTTTCTGTAGAAACCCCCACGCAGTAATTAAGAAGAGCACCAAATGAAGGTTATTGATCCATCGTGTTATTGAGAAACAACATAATTGATATTTCAGATCTTAATTGTTGGTTCCAAAGTAAAAGAGACAGTCTGTACAGATCATTAGTAACACAGAGTCCTTTTGTGTGTGTGGTTTTTACCATTTAAACTGAGACATGGAGTTCAAATGTTACCCCGGTTCAAATAAACATTGATTTAATTGTCAAGTGATCTTTATTTGTACGTGTTTAAAGTGATTGCCATTTGGACAAATCTGAGCTTTACAGTCAGTTTCTGTTCCCNAATACTATTGGAAATCCTTTGACAGAGGCAGCGAAAAAGAGAACTGGAGGGCTTTTCTCTCGGGCATACCTGGATCCTGAGACATCCTTACTGAACCCTGGGGCTCTGAAGAGCTAGTGGGCACATCAGAGACCCACTGATGATTTTGAGCATGAGGTGGATGATCGGACACTGTATCAGGATTATCCCTCTGTCCAGTTTGGAGGAATGGTGGGGGGGACATAAAATGGAAGCCTGGATGGATAAATACAAAAGGCATAGAAATAGATGAAGAAAAGATGGTAAATGACACTTTAACTAGAGCAGAAAGAATGGTCTCAGGATTTGAAGGAATCTAGACTATAAGGAAGAGAAGCAGACTTATTTCCGTTTATCCCCCTTGAGCAATTTGGGGGCTGGTGGTATCATTTTTCATGATGTGGAATTCTAAAGGGATGGTTTACTTATTGGTTTAAATTCTAAAGGCCTCAAAAAATAAGAGGATGAGGAGCATGATGGTTTACATTTAGGCCTTGAATTACGGCCCTGTCATTCTGTCAAAGTCAGAGGAAATATCCCCCAAATCCTATTCACATCAATGAATAATGTATGCCTTATTTCTTTATTCTTCCTCATAGCAAACACCAATCAGAAGCATCTGAAACAAATAGACCCCAGAAACTAGAGTCAAACCAGCATTTTGTCAACCGATTAGATAGCAGTTAATTTAATGCTAACATTAATCAGGGTCTGATTGCTCCATTGTGAGGCACAAGAACTGTGTGCAGAGATTAATACGCAACATGTGTTCAGAATGTTTCTGTAGAAACCCCCACGCAGTAATTAAGAAGAGCACCAAATGAAGGTTATTGATCCATCGTGTTATTGAGAAACAACATAATTGATATTTCAGATCTTAATTGTTGGTTCCAAAGTAAAAGAGACAGTCTGTACAGATCATTAGTAACACAGAGTCCTTTTGTGTGTGTGGTTTTTACCATTTAAACTGAGACATGGAGTTCAAATGTTACCCCGGTTCAAATAAACATTGATTTAATTGTCAAGCGATCTTTATTTGTACGTGTTTAAAGTGATTGCCATTTGGACAAATCTGAGCTTTACAGTCAGTTTCTGTTCCCTACATCCGTGGAATGAGGTTTTTCATCTTTAAATGAAAGGCCACTATCTGGGTTTCAACACTCTTTTGCAAAGTGACATTGATAATACCCACCTCACAGATTCGTTGAAAGGATTCTGGGAGAAAGTCAGTGTTAGCGAGTCAGTACAGCATACCGTTTAGGAGCATACACTGGATTCAAGTTCTGTGCTTCAGGCACAGCTTTGCCACTTATTAGCAATGCAAACTTGGACATATTAGTTAATCCCTCTGTTCCTCATCTTTTTAAAGAGGTGTAATAGTAATAGGCATTCATGACAGGGTTCGTGTAGAATTAAAATTAAAAATATATATATGAAAAGTTCTTAGAAGACAGTCAGGCAGATTATAATCGTGATATAGCCATCAATAGTTTTTATTGTTATAATTTGAAAGTATTCAGGCACAGAGTTTATTCTGAACAAATATTAACTACATCCTTTTCCTCTCTACAGTAATTCAGTAGCTGGGAGGCTGGCGTTTTCTTTCTGTGCAGCAATGAGACGGTAAGGAGGCAAATAGAAGGAAAGACTCTTGGCCTGCATGCTTTACCCACTTGTCTACAGAGCTTCCAGATAGCATCTTTTTGTCTAATTCCTAAATATGACTAGACAACCCTGAAAAACCTGAAATGTGAAGAAACTGTGATGGAGAAAGACCAAGATGAACTAGTTGAGGAATGAAGACCAGGAAGCAGATTCTAACTAGAACCCACAGAAAACTAAGGGCACACAGCTATCAAAAAAGAATAATTTGCTATGAGAAGCAAACCATGAAACAACAAGGAAAAGTTTCTTTGCAGTTTACACACACACACACACACACACATACACACACATATATATATGCATCACTGGAAGGACTGATGCTGAAGCTGAAGCTCCAATACTTTGGCCACCTGATGCAAAGAACTGACTCATTTGAAAAGACCCCGATGCTGGGAAAAATTAAAGTGGAAGGAGAAGGGGATGACAGAGGATGAGATGGTTGGATGGTATCACTGACTCGATGGACATGAGTTTGGGTAAACTCTGAAAGTTGGTGATGGACAAGGAAGCCTGGCGTGCTGCAATCCATGGGGTCGCAAAGAGTCGGACACAGCTGACTGAACTGAAATATATATATATATATGATAAAATTAAAGGAAAAACACATACATGGGTTGAAGATAATGTCAAGTAAATGACATAGAACCTAGAGCTAAAAAGATAAAGATGAATTTGAGAGAAAAGATGAGAAATAAATCAATGGGCCCAGCATTGGACTCAAATGAATTATCAAAAGGAGTAATGGCATTGATTGGGGAGACAGGCAGAGGGATATTGATAAATAAATAATACAAGAAAAGTATACTCCAAAGGAAAGTCCAAATCAAAGATACAACTACACATATATCAAAATGTCTAAGATTAGAAAATAAATAAAATTAAAAGGGAAAATACTTAGTGATGGAAACAGTGAGGAGCAACAAGTATTCTCATACACTGCTGGTAGGAAAACAGAAAGNAGTATGAATACTCCAAAGGAAAGTCCAAATCAAAGATACAACTACACATATATCAAAATGTCTAAGATTAGAAAATAAATAAAATTGAAAGGGAAAATACTTAGTGATGGAAACAGTGAGGAGCAACAAGTATTCTCATACACTGCTGGTAGGAAAACAGAAAGCTGCATCCAAGTTCAGAAAACAAATTGGCGATGTCATGTAAACTTAAACATGCGATTATGCTGTGACCCAAGATATGCTGCTTCCAATTATTCACACAGAGAAGTGAAAACAAATGACCACACAAAAGTCTGTAAAGAAGTGCCCATGGTACTTTACTAATATGATATTTAATAAAGCAACCCAAGTGATCAGTTCATCAACTGGTGATTGGATAAACAAATTATGGTACATCCAAATAATGGAATACTATGGAAACCAAAAAGAACACGTTACTGATATATTCAACAACATGAATGAGTTTCTGAAAAGTATTTTAATAAATTCAAGGAGTGAGACATGAAAGCCTATGTACTGTTTGATTGCATCTGTATGACATTCTGACAAAGGCAAAACAATAAAGACAGAAATAAGATGAATGTTTTCCAGGGATGGGAGATGGAGGATTGGGGGTTAAGAAGAAGCTTGACGTTCTGGAAAGAGTCTGTATCTTGATAGAGTGGTAAATTTATAATGATATGTTTTATGAAAACTTGTCAAAATGAACTTCAAAAAATGGGTAAAACTGCTTGTGAATTTGCCTTTAATAAACCTAGATTAAATAAAAAGATAAAAGTTTTACTGAATAAAAAGGAGATAATTTGTTAAGACCCACATTGCATATGTCATTAAGAAATTTCAGGAATGATGCCAGCAAGATGATAGAGTAGGAAGCTTTGGAATCTCCTTGGCTGTACAAACACCAATTCAGCAATAATTCATGGACAAATTATCTTTGTGAGAAATTCAGAAATTAGATGAAAGACTCTTACAACCCAAGAGAATGTGGACCCAGGCTCACAGAAGCCAGGAGGGAGATTCAGGTTACTTTCTCACCTCTGGACCTGCTTCTGACACAGCATCAAATTACCAGGTATTTCGCCAGGACACATAATATGTTAGATCACAAAACAAGTCTTAGAACATTTAAGATTGAAATCACACCAAGTATTTTTTTCTGACCACGATGTGTTGAAAGTGAAAATTAATAAAGGATGCTGAATCTGTAGTACTTTGGCCACTGGAAGAGAAGAGCCAACTCATTGGAAAAGACCCTCATGCTGGAAAGGATTGAGGGCAGGAGGAGAAGGGGATTACAGAGGATGAGATGGTGGGATGACATCACCGATTTAATGGACATGAGTTTGAGCAAACTCTGGGAGATGGTGAAGGACAAGGAAGCCTGGCATGCTGCAGTCCTGGAGTCACAAAGATGTAAAGACAGGACACAACTTAGCAACTGAACTGGAGAAGGCAATGGCACCCCACTCCAGTGCTCTTGCCTGGAAAATCCCATGGATGGAAGAGCCTGGAAGGCTGCAGTCCATGGGGTCGCGAAGAGTCCAACACGAACGAGTGACTTCACTTTCACTTTTCACTTTCATGCATTGGAGAATGAAATGGCAACCAACTCCAGTGTTCTTGCCTGAAGAATCCCAGGGATGGGGGAACCTGGTGGGCTGCCATCTGTGGAGTCACAGAGTCGGACACGACTGAAGTGACTTAGCAGCAGCGGTAGCAACTGAACAACAACACAATAGCAGAAGGAAAACTGAAAAATTCATAAATGTATGCAAATTAAACAACACCCTCTTGAATGACCACTGAGTCGAGGAAGAAATAAAAAAAGAAACAGCACATACTTCGAGACCAAGGAAAACGAAAACACAGCTTACCAAAAACTTAGGGGATACAGTAAAAACAGTGTTAAGAGAAATGTGTGTCTGTGTGTGTGTGTGTGTGTGTGTGTGTGTGTGCGCATGCACTCAGTTTCTCAGTCATGTCCAACTCTTTGCAACTCCTGGATCGTAGCCTGCCACGCTCCTCTATCCATGGAATCTTCCAGATGAGAATACTGAAGTGGGTTAAGAAAAGTTCACAGCAATAAATAGCTCTATTAGAATAGAAGAAAGATCTCAAATAAACTACCTAAATTTCCATCTAAGAGAGTGAGAGAAAGAAGAAACTTAAAGTTAGCAGAAGGAAAGAAATAGCAAATATTAGAGCAAAAATAAATAAAGAATAGAAAACTAATCAACAAAATTAAGAGTTGGTTTTCCAAAAAGAGGAACAGAATTGATAATTCAGTAGTTTAACTAAGAAACATAGGAAGATACTCAAATATATAAAATCAGAAATGAAAGAGGAGACATTATATCTAATACCACAGAAATAAAATGGATCACAGGAAACTACTGGGAACAATTACAAGCCAAAACATGTTATCACTTATAAGAAATGGATAAATCCCTAAAACATATCTTGGTAAAACAAAATCATGAAGAAATAGAAAGTCTGAACAAACATATCACTCATATGAAATTGAATCAGTAATCAAAACCTCCCAGCAACAACAAAAAACTCAGGATCTGATGACTTCACAGGAGAATTCTACCAAATATATAAAGAAAAAATCATGTCAATCCTTTTTCAAATTCATCCAAAAAACTGAAGAGGATGAAGCATTTCTAAAATTATTCTATGGGCCCAGTAATATTTTGGTACCAAAACCAAACAAACATACAGTTAGAAAAGACGACTACAGGCCAATATCCACAATGAACACAGATACAGAATTTCTCATCAGAATACCAGCACACTGAAACCAACCGCACGTTTAAAAAATTATACTCCATGACTAAGTGAAATTTTCACTGGGGTGCAAGAATAGTTTAACCTAAAAAAGTTAATTAATGTGACACAGTACATTAAACAAAACAAAAGGCAAAAAACACATTATTGTACCTATAGATGCAGAAAACATTTATCAAAATTTTGTTTGACACAATTTAACCTTTCATAATGAACACTATCAACAAGCTAGAAATAGAAGGACATTACTTCAACGTAATATAGGCCATACATGACAAGGTAATGTCAGAGTCAACAGCAGAAGATTGAAAGTCTTTCCCTAAGAACAGGAATGAAGCAAGAATGCCTGCTGACTCTCACCACTTCTATTCAACACTTTAAGTCTTAGATTAATTAGACAAGAAGAAGAAATAAAAGGCATATAAATTAGAAAAAAAGTAGAATTGTTCCCATTTACAAGTGTCCTGATCTTATATATGGAAAACCATAAAGACTCCATTAAAAACAACAGCACAAACTCTAGAACTAATAAGAGCACTAATTTCATTCATGCAGGGCCCACCTTCATAACTCAGTACCTCTGCAAACCTCACTTCCTCATATCATCATATTGAGGATTAGGATTCCAAAATATGAATTTTAAGGGATTAACAACAATTGGACCATATCACATACTCATAACAAATTAAACTCCAAAATATATAAGGAACAATTCAGTGGTGAAAAACAAACAAACATTTAACTTGATTTTAAAATAAGGACTTAAATGAACATTTATCCAAAGAATATATACAAATGGTCAGTAGGTAAATGAAAAAAAAAAAAAAGGTCAATATTGCTAACTGCAAATAAAAAACCACCATGAGATATCACCTCATACCTGTTAGAATGGCTATTATCAAAAATAAATAAAAAATTAAAAAGCAGCAAGTATTGGTGAAATGTGGGGAAACTGCAACCCTTTTAAACAGTTGATGGAAATGCAAAATGGTGTAGCCTCTGTGGAAAATAGTATGGAAATTCTTTAAAAAAATAAAAATAGAACTATCATATGATCCCACAGTCACACTCTCCATGTTGATCCAAAAGAATAGAAATAAGGATCTTGAAGAGATATTAGCACTCCTATGATCATTGCAGCGCTACTTACCATAGGCAATACAACCTGAAGACACATTTATAGATAAATAGATAAAGAAACTGTGGTTTATACACACAATGGAACACTACTCAGCCTTTACAAAGAAGGATACTTTGCAACATTCAATAGCATGACTGAATCATGAGGACATTGTGCTTCATTTAAAAAAGCCAGTCATAGAAAAGCAAATACTGCACTATTCCACTTGCAGGAGGTTTCTAAAATGTTCAAGTTCGTAGAATCAGAATGTGGAGTGGTGGTTGCCCAGAACTGGGGGCAGGGGTAAACAGAGAGGCAGTCATCAGCAGGCATAAAGTATCAGTCAAATGAGATGAATAAGCTTTAAAAATATGTTCTAAAACATTGTAACTGTAGTCAACNAGTGGTCAAGAAAAACATCCTGGAGGAAGTAATGACTGAACTGAATTTTGAAGAATGAGACACAAGGAGACACAAATATGGAGACACAAGGTCAGAAAGAAATGAGGCTAGAGAGATAGGTAGGGTCAAATCATGAAAGGCCTTGAGTACATGAGTAAGGAATTTGGACATTTACTTGAAGACAATGAAAGACTGCATCTCAGTTTCCATATCTAAAATGAGTAAAATAATCCCATTGACTTCATGGAGTTTTTGTGAGATGAAACCACAATTATTGTTGAAAGTTTTTAGAGAGACTGACATATGATAATACTAATTAGTGTTAATATGATGCCTACCATTAATTCAATATCTATATAGTGTTAGATGGGCTTCCTGGGTGGTGCTAGTTGTAAAGAACTTGCCTGCCAGTGTAGGAGATATAAGAGACATAGCTTTGATCCCTGGATTGGGAAGATCCCCTGGAGGAGGTCATGGCAACCCACTCCAGTGTTCTTACCTGAAGAATCCAATAGACAGAGGAGCCTGGCGAGCTATGGTCCACTGGGTCGCANGCATTCAAGATTTATGTTCAGCTGTGTCTCCAGATGGACAGGGAGGCCTGCTGTGCTGCAGTCCATGGGGTCACAAAGAGTCAGACACAACTGAGAGACTAAGCTGAACTGTCCCCAGTACTCAGTTGGAAGAGCAATAGTAGTCATATACTCCAGCCCGGAAAGAAGGTCAGCGTCCAGAGCCCACGGCCCATTGTTGTTGTTTAGTCTCTCAGTCATGTCTGAGTCTTTGTGACCCCATGGACTCTAGCCCACGTGGCTCCTCTGTCTATGGGACTTCTCAGGCAAGAATCCTGAAGTGGATTGCTGTTTCCTTCTTCAGGGGATCTTTCTGACCCAGGGATTGAACCTGTGTCTCCTGCATTGGCTGGCCGGTTCTCTACCCCGGTGCCAGCAGGGAAGGCCAGCTGTAGACTCTTGCCATTAAGTGAGACTGATTGCACGGCCGTGATAACAGACAGGAAATCCTGGCCAGAGTTTAAAAGTGTTCAGGAGACATATTTGGAGTGTGCCATATTAAAAACGAAATCTTGTTGATTAAAATTTAATGACAGCTTTGAACATGCATAAAGGAAGATTAAGAGTTTTCTGTACTTGCTGATAGAGTCTGAGGAACTCAGCTCATTATGGGCAAGTCATTCATGTGACACAGCAGGTAAGCCTTGTTTTACCTTGAGGAACACCTTCCAGAACTTTTAAGACTGGGAGATCTGATGTTCTCGCCGGGCTTCAAGCCATTGTACATATTTCCCATCTGTCTACAAGTATCCTTTGCTTTACCAGGATAACTTCTTTGTTAGGAGGGTTTTGGTTTGATTTTATTTTGCATTTTAATCTTTATAAGGACAACTGCACACACCTTAAATATCTTCTTTTTGGAGAAGCAAAGAGTTCTTTTTTCCCACCTTTGTTCCTCACGCCGAGTTAAGTTACTTTTTTCATGTGCATCCTGAACTTCCACTATGGGGGCAGTTTTCTACTGTGATTTCTTCATTTAATTAGCCTCTTTTTTTTTTTAGCCTCTTTCTTAATAGCCTAAGTATGTGTGTGCATGAGCACTCAGTCATGTCCAACTCTTTGAGACCCTTTGGACTGTAACCCACCAGGCTCCTCTGTCCAGGGGATTTCTAAGGCAAGAATATTGGAGTGGGTTGCCATTTCCTTCTCCAGTGGATTCTCCCAACTCAGGGATCGAATCCCTGTCTCTTGCATCTCCTGCATTGGCAGGTGAATTCTCTGCCAGCTGAGCCACCAGGGAAGTCCCCTGATAGCATAAGCTCCATGAAGGCAGAAACCAAGCCTGTCTTGTTAACTGCTGAATCATTTTCCTCTTACACAGTGCCTTGATATATCAGGCACTCCAAAAATATTTGTTGAAAAAAAAAATAGTTTCCAAACTTCAGAGATGAAAGAGGAAAAAATCCAGGCAAACTAAAGTTGTGCCTTTCAGTTCAGCCTAGCTAAAATCCCTCACATTATTGAAGAAGAAATTGACATTTACACCAGAAATCTAACTGTGCAGGATTTATACAATGTATTTATTAGGAAGACAGTAAGCTAGAGTTCTCATTTTGTGGGTGAATTTTACATTCTTACCTACATAGGATGTTTCCTGAACAAACCATTTTATCGATACGTCTAGATTCTGTAGCCCCTACCTGATTATTTTGTTAAACGTTGTCCCCAGAATGGAGACTGC
>SJYW01009283.1:64163-116601 GCA_006410735.1 Raphicerus campestris | reverse complement strand
AAGTAGTCTTCAGTTGACTTTTAATTAACCTCTTTCTCCCATTTCTCATCGACGGAAATTGAAAAATATTTTTATAGGCCAACAAAACTTACTTTAGAAAAGAATTATCCAAATTTGAGAGTCATTTATAATAATCTTTCAAAACATGTGATGTTTGCAGTTGAATCAAGCCAAATTGTATTTATCCCTTATCAGTTCTAGTTATCTTGGCATCATTCTCCTATTAATAAGATTCAGGCAAGGCTTAGCCTTCCAGTGCAGAAGTAAAAACCCACAGTGATTTTGAAATGATTTTCTCTAATCAGGTTACATCTCGTTAGTTGTGATTCCTTTCTTTTAGATTCTGATGTTTGCAGACGCTTTTTGTGGTAACAATATTTAAAATGTTCTCCCAAGTATATGCCTGCTTCTTCCTACAGATCCTTCCTTCTCTGTCCTTCTGGGTTGGAGGAGAAAGATTTTTTTTTTTTTTCTATTTAGCTTAACGTATATCTCAGTACAGAAAAGGAAGGAGTTTCTATTTCTTTACACCTCCACCTCCAGCTCTAAAGAACAAGATCATGGTAGATTTGCCTATAGGTGTGTGTGTGTGTGTGTGTGTGTGTGTGTGTGTGAGAGAGAGAGAGAGAGAGAGAGGAGAGGTTAGGTCATTCATTTTCGATTTTGATGGTGGTAAGTGGAGTCCCCTAGCCACTTTGGAACCCCAATTTATGAGATTCTTGTGCCGTCCATGATAACTGGCCACCAAAAAAGGATCCCCTAGTGTGTCAGTCAGGGCAGGCTAGATTGTGCTGCAGTAACAAATACACTTTACGATCATGGGGGCTTAGAAAAATGGCAGTTGATTTCTTCCACACACAAAGTCTGATGTGGCTTGCCTGGAATGCTCCTCCATCCTGTGATTCAGAGATCCAGGGTTTCTTCAGCTTATAATTTAGCCTCTTTAGCATGTTCCTTCTAAGGTCACTTTAGCATGGGGAAGATAAATGGGCGAGAAGCACACTGGCTTGTTAACTGTTTCCACCTGGAAGTAATGTATCATTCTGTTTCAGATTCTTTGGACAGAAGGAATCAGTGGCCTCAATCTAATGGCAAGTGCAAGCGAGAAATGAAGGGAGATGCCCAGAATATTTGTTGAGAAATAACCATCTCTGCCTCAGTCAGATGATTGATTGCACTTGGTTATCCTAAATCAAGCTCAGAAGAAGCAAATGGAAAACATATTCTTTTCAACACATTGAAATGAAATCACTGTCCAGAAGTAACCTGGAATGCAAAGTATATACATTCTGGAGAAAAAGTATACTTATTGCCCCTTTTCAGCAATAAGACTTTTGGCAGATCTCATGGACACTCTGAGTCTCAGTGTCTTCATCTGCAAAATGGAAAGAATACTGACAAAACAGTTGTGAGGATGGAAAAGGAGGTAGCAAAAAATACTACATATTCAATTTGAAAAGTAGTCATTATTATGATAGTTTTGTTGATACTAATAAAATGGTGATATCATTATCATCATGTAAAATCATGTTTGTCATATTTAATTGACCAAAAATAATTAAGACAATTTTGAAATGTAAGCATCTCTGAGAGTTCCTAGGTAAGCTCAGAAGTGGCTTTTGAGCATTTAATTTACTATTAGCAGGAAATATAGCATATTATTACCTTTAGAATTTCTCATTTCTGATTTTTTTAAAACACCAAACATTTGAAGTAATACCAACAATTTTAAAGAGACGTTGGAGTAAGCAGAGAGGTATGTTTCCATGGCAACATCTGAACAATACACAGGGAAGAGAAGAAGGAAAGGGGTGCTCATTTAATGAGCACCTACATGATGTTACGTAGTGTGCTTTAGATCCAATTTCTGTCTAGAACGTGGGGAAACGCTATGACGTCAGTATGATGATCACAGTTTTATGGAAGAACAAACAGGGTTAAAGGTAGAGAGAGTTTCCTCAGCCATTTAGAATGTGGCCCCAGTGGGCTCTGACCATCCCTTTGCCTGCAGCTCCTACCCAGGTTCTCCCTGAACCACTGAATCTCCTGCAACTGCAACATCTTTCTGATTCCCGTACTGAATCTCCCATGATCCCTTGGCTTTATTTCTCTTTGTTCCGAGACATTCTCAGGGCTTCTCAGGGGTTAACATATAAATCTTCATCTCCAGCTTGCTCTCTTACCAACACACTTGTCCCATTCTCTTCTGACAATAGGATAAATATCCTTAGATGCATCACCTTGCTGACTCAAAAAGAGGTCTTTCTTATTGTAGAATGCCTGTGATCAAAGTGGAGAGAGGGGCCTTCCCTGGTGGCCCAGGGGTTAAGAATCCATCTGCCAAAGCAGGGGACATGAGTCGGGTTCCTGGGAAGATTCCACAGGTCGTGGAGCAACTAAGCCCATGGGCCACAACTACTGAGCCCAATTTCCACAACAAGAGAAGCCACTGCAATGAGAAGGGAGAAAGCCCACGCGCAGCAATGGAGAGCCGNCTGGTCCCTGGGAAGATTCCACAGGTCGTGGAGCAACTAAGCCCATGGGCCACAACTACTGAGCCCAATTTCCACAACAAGAGAAGCCACTGCAATGAGAAGGGAGAAAGCCCACGCGTGGCAATGAAGAGCCGGTGCAGCCAAAAATAAATAACTTTTTTTTTTTAGAAAAGTGGAGAGAGCGAGAGTACTGGAATCACAATGCTGATCCATCTTATGGAGGATCTAGTAGGCAGGGATCATCAGTGCTGATCCAAATCTAGGCGAAGATGTGGTGAGGAGCAGAATACTGGCATGATGTCAAAGGGTCTCCCCACANGTGGAGAGAGCGAGAGTACTGGAATCACAATGCTGATCCATCTTATGGAGGATCTAGTAAGCAGGGATCATCAGTGCTGATCCAAATCTAGGCGAAGATGTGGTGAGGAGCAGAATACTGGCATGATGTCAAAGGGTCTCCCCACAGATTGCTTCTTAGTTGAAAAAGGAAGACCAGCCACCATACGCTGGTGAGAATGGATGACCCTTAGGCTTTGTGCTCAGAATTACCCTTGGCNGAGACTGTTTTTCTGCCAATTCAATGAGCTTTAAAAGTTTAAACAAATTGAAGTTTCTATTAATAGTTTCTAATTACTATGTGCCCATCATTTGCTATGATGTGTCCTAGGCAGGTCACAGGCATTCTTTCTAATTTTTTTTTCAGTAGCTCTGAATGGGGAAATCATTTTCATATTTTGATATGAGGAAATTGAAACAGGATACACTCGCTGCTGGATGTGGCAAGGTCCTGGATCTGAGCTCAGGCCAGGCTCATTTTGTATCACTAGAAGGGATCATTCATTTGTGGTCAGGCAGAAAGAGGTGGGGCTTTGCCCTTCCAGAACTCACAGGCCTTGCAAGGCTAGAGAAGGAATATAAATAGAAAAGACAAATACCGTATGATAACCCTTATATGTGAAATCTATTTTAAAATACAAAATACCTTATTTACAAAACAGAAATAGTCCTACAGACATAGAAATCAAGCTTATGACTGAGGGAGAGGGATGATTTAGGAAAACAGGATTACCGTATACACACTACTGTACAGGGGCTTCCCAGGTCACTCTGCGGTCAAGAATAAGCCTGCCAATGCAGGAGCCTCAGCAGACAGGGGTTCGATCCCTGGGTCAGGAAGATCCCCTAGAGGAGGAAATGGCAACCCATTCCAGTATTCTTGCCTGGAGAATTCCATGGACAGAAGATTCTGCTCAGCTATTCGCAAAGAGTCCAGCGTGACTGAGCATCAGAGCATATGCAAGCAATACTGTATATAAAATACATAAACTCTAAGTATCCACTGTACAGCACAAGAAGCTATACTCAGTACTTTATAATGACCTACAAAGGAAAAGAATTTGAAAAAGAACAGATATATGCATATGTATGATTGAATCATTTTGCTGTACACCTGAATCTAACACATTTTAAATCAACTATACTTCAATTTAAAAAAACACATAAAGAATTAAAAGATTAAACTAGAAAAAAAAGGAATAAAAGTAACTGGATGGCGAAGCTGTCAGAAGTGCTGTGAGAAGAACTGTTATAGTCTCCCAACCATTATTCATGGAGCTCCTGCTAGGTGCCGGGTGCTATGCTAAGCTCTCTGGGACCAGAGCTGTAGGAAGCAGAGCCCAAGAGCTCCCATCGCAGTGTGTGTGGTGATGCTTGAGGGCAAAGTACCCAGGAGCACCTATGATGGACGGGCATCTCATCCAGCTGGGGGCTTCTCAGAGAGGACACGCCTGCTGCCTTCAGATTCCTAGAGATGGATGAACCTGTGAAATCTGGCTGACCTCTAGGTTCTCAAGCCTAGCATGTAGGGAGCTCACTAACTGGTGAACTTGAAGATAGAAGTGTTCTATCTTGTGTACCTGGAGAAGGCAATGGCACCCCACTCCAGTACTCTTGCCTGGAAAATTCCATGGATGGAAGAGCCTGGTAGGCTACAGTCCATGGAGTCGCAAAGAGTCGGACACGACTGAGCAACTTCTCTGTCTTTCTTTCTTTCTATAATTCCTTTTGGAGAAGGAAATGGCAACCCACTCCAGTGTTCTTGCCTGGAGAGGCCCATGGACAGAGGGGCCTGGTGGGCTACAGTCTATGGGGTTGCAAAGAGTTGGACATGACTAAGCAACTAACAGATACACATACACACATGCATCTTGTGTACAGACTGCAGTATTCCTAATTGAATGAATGAGTGAATACGTGAGCAAGTGAATAAATCCTCACCTGCAAGGAACAGTGAGATGAGCTCTGCCATCAGGCAAGCTTCTCTGTCATCCTTCCACGCCACCAGTGTCAGCAAGTCTTTCCCGCACTGGTCTAGCATTTAGAGGAATTTTGGGAGAGGCAGCTGCTGATTAACCCATCAGANCACAGTGAGACGAGCTCTGCCATCAG
The DNA here is from genome assembly GCA_006410735.1 of Raphicerus campestris. Classification (NCBI taxonomy): domain Eukaryota; kingdom Metazoa; phylum Chordata; class Mammalia; order Artiodactyla; family Bovidae; genus Raphicerus; species Raphicerus campestris. The sequence continues at coordinate 111,658 of SJYW01009283.1, read as the reverse complement.
GCAAGCTTCTCTGTCATCCTTCCACGCCACCAGTGTCAGCAAGTCTTTCCGGCACTGGTCTAGCATTTAGAGGAATTTTGGGAGAGGCAGCTGCTGATTAACCCGTCAGGGTGGTTCCTGGTTACCCTGGCTTCTGTGTTTTCCTTTCAATTGGAGGAAATGCTTTATTATGAAAAGCCATTCAAATCTCTCTTTCTCTCACAGTCTCTTTCCTTGCTTCTGCTGCTGCTAAGTTGCGTCAATCGTGTCCGACTCTGTGCGACCCCATAGACGGCAGCCCACCAAGCTCCTCTGTCCCTGGGATTCTCCAGGCAAGAACACTGCAGTGGGTTGCTATTTCCTTCTCCAATGCATGAAAGTGAAAAGTGAAAGTGAAGTTTCTCAGTCCTGTCCAACTCTTCGTGACCCCATGGACTGTAGCCTATCAGGCTCTTCCGTCCATTGGATTTCCCAGGCAAGAGTACTGGAGCGGGTTGCCACTGCCTTCTCCCCTCTTTCCTTGAGTTGCTCAATACTTTTGCAAACTTTTATTTTCACCAGTGAAAATCAAGCCACCTTTCTGAAGCTCTACCTCTGGTTTTGTCTTAGTCAATGTCGGGCAAAGCCAGCAGCCCACAGGCCTTTGTAGGTCAGAAACAAGGGTCCTTTCCCTCCATCCAAAAACTATAACCATCACAGTAACACAACTACATCCTTCCAGTTTTGCTAGGGGCTTTTCCGTATCTTTTTTCATGTACAGAGTACTTTTAAAGAATGTGTACAACATGTGTGGATATACTGCTTAGGGATTTCCATATTCCTTTTGGTTGTGCTGCAAAAACCTGTTTGGAAGCCTTGGGGGCCTGCTCTTGGTGGGAAAGGGCCCCCTTAGGGCAGAGCTCACTTACTTCTCTGCCCTTTACTCAGCCAACCACACCAGCCAACTCAGCGGCTTGCTCCTGCAGTAGCAGTAGCAGCGTTAGTCACTCAGTTGTGTCTGACTCTTTGTGACCCCACAAACTGTAGCCCGCCAGGCTCCTCTGTCCATGGGATTCTCCAGGCAAGAATACCGGAGTGGGTTGCCATTCTCTTCTCCAGAGAATCTTCCTAACCTAGGGATCCAATCCAGGTCTCCTGCATTTTAGGCAGATTCTTTATCATCTGAGCTGCAGGGACCATCTATACATGTTCCATATATTGAAGTCCGCAATGACAATTCACTCCAGTACTCTTGCCTGGACTTAGCAACTAAACCACCACCACCAGTTCCAGGTAACATACATTTCATTTGATACACAGATCTCATAGCAGGAGAAGAAAAAAAATATCAGTTGGAGACTAGTAATCAGTGGCAGTTACAATACCTTCTTCATAGTGTTTGTAAAGAAATATAGGCCCATAAAGGGAAACTGTTCACCTAAAATCACAAAGTTAATTAGTGAGGGAGCAGAAACTAAGTCCCCATCCTCGGTGTCATTCTGATTTGTACTACAGAACACGTGACTGCCGTATCTGGCTAAACCAGTCACAGTGCATGAAAAGCGCAAGTGATTTGGACCAAGAAGGGAAAGAAACATAATAATTTTTTTTAAAAGATCTTAAAAATTGAAGTTTCTGTGTCCCTGATAGGTCTGATTCTCTGACTCTTGAGAGGTTCCAGAAGGCCGGGTGAAGCCACCTCTCCCACCAGGAGCCATACATTCCCTCCAGAAACTCACTACCATTCCTTCTGGCTCCAGAATGTTTTTCCAGGCAAGAAATAACTCATTCCTGTCCTAAGTAAAAGACTGGATTAGAGGCTTGAATGAAATAATGGAAGGGAACACTTTCTAATGTAAAACAACAGGACTTTATCATGTTCAAGTTGCCTTGCAGCAGCAGAAAAAGGCAATCAGTTTTAGTAATGGAATCACCAGAGCTTCCCTAGTGGGGAAGATGGTAAACCATCTGCCTGCAATGAGGGAGACCTGGGTTCGATCCTGGGTTGGGAAAACCCTCTGGAGAAGGAAATGGCAACCCACTCCAGTACTCTTCACCGGAAAATTCCATGGATGGAGGAGCCTGGTAGCCTGGGATCACAAAGAGTCAGACATGACTGAGCAACTTCACTCAGGCACTCACTGCACGAAATCAAGGACTTCACTGGTGGCTCAGCAGAAAAGAATCCACCTGCCAATGCAGGAGATAAGGGTGCTATCCCCGTGTCAGGAAGGTCCCCTAGAAGAAGCAATGGCAGCCGACTCCTGTATTCTTGCCTAGGAAATCCCATGGACAGAGGCTACAGTCCATGGGGCCTCAAAAGAGACACAACTCAGCGACCAAACAAGGGAATCAAGCCTCCACCACAGCGTCCAAACCACAGAAGGGAGAAGGTCCCCAGGCTGCGTGAAGTTCCTTTGAGAAGGCAAACTCAGACCTATTTTAGCCTCTTCCTGTGAGGGACAGGCAGCCGGGGAGATGATCCTTGGGGACACGGCCACACTTTGTTCCCCAGAGGCTCTGGGAAAGAAGGGGAGACCAAGGCAGTGGCTGCAGCTGAATTAGTATCTCCAGGGGCCAAAGGACAGTTCTCTACAAATTTTCATCACTTTCAGCACACTTTTTCCTTCTGCAAAGGAAAAGATGTTGGTTTATAGCTTCCTTACCTGTAATTTCTTCCAATGGTTTTTCATACTGTGTCTTTCTTCCTTTTTTCCTTCATTCCTTTCTTCCTTCCTCCAGTAATCAATCTCTCTCTCTCTCTCTCTCTCTCTCTCTCTGGCAGAAACAGTACCACGTTTTCCTGTTCAATCCCTGAAGAGTGTACCAATTACACTTTTTTTAAAATGATGATAACAGTATAATTACTGAAAACTATTAAAAGCAGTTAAATCCTAAAAGCTTGAAAGTGCTGATCCTCCATGAAATTATACTAATTTGATAGATTCAAGGGTTGAACATTGCCTACTTCTGTCATGTGAATAAAATGTTATCTTTTCATCTTAAAAGAAGTGGCTATATCAGTATTTATTTTATGATGTCTGGGTTGTTTCCTCTCTGTGAAGAAAGAACTTTCATTTCCATAGTCACAAAGGAAATTAAGGAATGTCTATTCAACTTTTTCAGATTGAGGCATGCACTAATATCACCAGCTTCCTTCCCGCTCTTATTGCCTGGCTAAGCAAAAGAGAAATCATTTTGTGGTTGTTTGCTGTATTACAAAGCACTAATATTGACCAATAAACAAGTGAAATGACCTGTCAAATTTTCCACATGTCCCATAGGTTAGAGTTGACCAAACGACTTCAAAGTTTTTCAATACACTTTAAAAAAAAAAAGATTAACCTACATTTAATTATACTCTCTCATGTTTGCTGAATCTGTAAAGTTGAATATGTTACCATACTTCTCTGAAAGTCTCTTTCTGCGTATGTAAAATAGAAACAAGAGCAGTATTCACAGGTTGTGGCTAGACTGAGCAAAAAAGACGAAGCTTAGTGGGATGTCCCACATATAATAGATCCTTCGTCAATGCGGTTTCCTCTAATTTCACTGGAGCTACGCACTGACCTGATGAGGTTGATACGGTGCAGGTGAAAAATATAATTTGTGTCCCACATGGAGGCAATTGAGCTCAGAGAAACAAAATCAACTGACCAGAATCTCACAAGTGGTTAACTATCACTTCAAACCACTAGTTCTCAACGAAGGGTAATTTTGCCTCCAGGGGACATTTAGTGATATTCAGAGACTGGGAATTGTCACATTAGAGGGATTATGCTATTGGAATCTAGTGGGCAGAGGCCAGGGATGCTATTAAACATCCTGCCATACACAAATACAACCCCCTACAGAAAAGAACTGTCCAGACTAAAATGTTAGTAGTGCCAAGGTTAAGAAACCCTGGCTTAGATCCATGTATTTTGACACCAAATCAAGAGTTCTTTTCAATTCGCATTACATTTCCCAAAGTACATCAAAGCACCTTGTAAAACTCACGCACTATTTTTGTTGTTTGAAAGGCAGTAGAATAGAATAGAAAACTTTCAGGTTTGACATATCTGGGTCTATTCTCAGCTCTGCTATTATTAACATTTAATCTGTATGACCTCAGGCAAAATTAACTCATCTGAACCCTGGTTTCTCTATTTATGAATTGCAACCGGACACTTCAAAAGTTAGAAATAATATAACAATGCACCATTCACAGCAGCTACAAATACATTTATTATTACAGTTGATGTATCATTTATGGATGAGGGTATAGATAAATGAAGTACTTCCTATTTTTTTCTACAGATACTAATGAATACCCACTCTGTCCTAAGCACACAGGGGAAAGAGGAAAATAATACAGAAGAATGCACATTTAACTCCATGGCAATCCATTATCCCCAAAAGGGAGGATTCCAAATAATCTAAATTATTGGATAAGATTTAATGTTTCAGGTAATCTAAATTTAGATTATCTCCCATAACCCAGTAGAATAGAAAGACTAAATAAATAGAAAAATGTCTTTGTACATTTGGGGGATTTAGTCTCTAAGTTGTATCTGACTCTTTTGTGACCCCATGGACTGTAACCTGCCAGGCTCCTCTGTCCATGGGATTTTCCAGGCAAGAACACTGGAGTGGGTAGCCATTCCCTTCTTCAAAGGATCTTCCCAACCCAGGGATCAAACCCCCATCTCCTGCATTGCAGGCAGATTCTTTACCACTGAGCCACCAGGGAAGGACTTTCAGTGTACTATGAATATGTAAGACAACATAAGAGAAAAAAGTTGAGATCAATCTAGAAGTTCCCCAAATGTAAGGTGAGCACAAAAGCAAAACTGTTTGTTTTAGAGAAATGAAAGAAGGAAAACAGGTCAGTATCAGGTAGGGGAAGAGAGTGTCCTCCTGTAAGAGGGCCAAGTCCTCCGGGGGCGCGGGCATGTCTGACCTCACCCTTTGTGTCTGCCTTTTCTTTCTCTTTACCTTTGAGACTCACCCTCAGTGCCTGCCCCAAATTCTAGCAGCCTGTTAACTGCCGATGTGTCAGTTCTCTGCCTGGGAAGGGCCTGCCTTTGGTAAAAGCTGAATTTATGATTAGGGCTGGTAGATAAAATACAGGATGCCCAGTCACATTTGAATTTCAAATAAATAACAAATTAGTTCTTGTAAAAGTATAAAATCCCAAATGTTACATACAAATAATAGGATATACTTATAACAAAATGAATTATTGTCTACCTGAAATGTAAATGTAACAGGACAGCCCATAGCCTTACTCTGGCAACCTTACTCTGAACAATGGCAAACCTAGATTCTGATCCGAAACCCATCTGAAGGGGAAGAGGGTGCCGTATAAGCAGCCATCCACACTGTGCCCCATCTAGACTGAGAGACAGGAGAGACCTCACCTCTAGTATTCATGGATGTATAAATATTAATACAATGCAAATATAACTTTAAACAGAAGTATCTTCAAAATGGAAGTTTTGGGGGAAGAGTGCACTAGAAGGTTGAAAGTACCCAACCACCCTGGACCTCACCAAGGAAGGAGGCCTTCTCTTTATATCAGTATTGTTGAGCCTCACAAAGCTCTCACAGACAAGCATCATTACATGTATCTCACAAATGGGAAACTAAAAGGCAAGGCGTGAAGCGACACTGAATCTTAGTTGGAAGTGAACTAGATGTACACCCTGTGCGTGAAAGTCGCTCAGCCGTGTCTGACTCTTTGNGGCAAGGCTTAGCCTTCCAGTGCAGAAGTAAAAACCCACAGTGATTTTGAAATGATTTTCTCTAATCAGGTTACATCTCGTTAGTTGTGATTCCTTTCTTTTAGATTCTGATGTTTGCAGACGCTTTTTGTGGTAACAATATTTAAAATGTTCTCCCAAGTATATGCCTGCTTCTTCCTACAGATCCTTCCTTCTCTGTCCTTCTGGGTTGGAGGAGAAAGATTTTTTTTTTTTTTCTATTTAGCTTAACGTATATCTCAGTACAGAAAAGGAAGGAGTTTCTATTTCTTTACACCTCCACCTCCAGCTCTAAAGAACAAGATCATGGTAGATTTGCCTATAGGTGTGTGTGTGTGTGTGTGTGTGTGTGTGTGTGTGAGAGAGAGAGAGAGAGAGAGAGGAGAGGTTAGGTCATTCATTTTCGATTTTGATGGTGGTAAGTGGAGTCCCCTAGCCACTTTGGAACCCCAATTTATGAGATTCTTGTGCCGTCCATGATAACTGGCCACCAAAAAAGGATCCCCTAGTGTGTCAGTCAGGGCAGGCTAGATTGTGCTGCAGTAACAAATACACTTTACGATCATGGGGGCTTAGAAAAATGGCAGTTGATTTCTTCCACACACAAAGTCTGATGTGGCTTGCCTGGAATGCTCCTCCATCCTGTGATTCAGAGATCCAGGGTTTCTTCAGCTTATAATTTAGCCTCTTTAGCATGTTCCTTCTAAGGTCACTTTAGCATGGGGAAGATAAATGGGCGAGAAGCACACTGGCTTGTTAACTGTTTCCACCTGGAAGTAATGTATCATTCTGTTTCAGATTCTTTGGACAGAAGGAATCAGTGGCCTCAATCTAATGGCAAGTGCAAGCGAGAAATGAAGGGAGATGCCCAGAATATTTGTTGAGAAATAACCATCTCTGCCTCAGTCAGATGATTGATTGCACTTGGTTATCCTAAATCAAGCTCAGAAGAAGCAAATGGAAAACATATTCTTTTCAACACATTGAAATGAAATCACTGTCCAGAAGTAACCTGGAATGCAAAGTATATACATTCTGGAGAAAAAGTATACTTATTGCCCCTTTTCAGCAATAAGACTTTTGGCAGATCTCATGGACACTCTGAGTCTCAGTGTCTTCATCTGCAAAATGGAAAGAATACTGACAAAACAGTTGTGAGGATGGAAAAGGAGGTAGCAAAAAATACTACATATTCAATTTGAAAAGTAGTCATTATTATGATAGTTTTGTTGATACTAATAAAATGGTGATATCATTATCATCATGTAAAATCATGTTTGTCATATTTAATTGACCAAAAATAATTAAGACAATTTTGAAATGTAAGCATCTCTGAGAGTTCCTAGGTAAGCTCAGAAGTGGCTTTTGAGCATTTAATTTACTATTAGCAGGAAATATAGCATATTATTACCTTTAGAATTTCTCATTTCTGATTTTTTTAAAACACCAAACATTTGAAGTAATACCAACAATTTTAAAGAGACGTTGGAGTAAGCAGAGAGGTATGTTTCCATGGCAACATCTGAACAATACACAGGGAAGAGAAGAAGGAAAGGGGTGCTCATTTAATGAGCACCTACATGATGTTACGTAGTGTGCTTTAGATCCAATTTCTGTCTAGAACGTGGGGAAACGCTATGACGTCAGTATGATGATCACAGTTTTATGGAAGAACAAACAGGGTTAAAGGTAGAGAGAGTTTCCTCAGCCATTTAGAATGTGGCCCCAGTGGGCTCTGACCATCCCTTTGCCTGCAGCTCCTACCCAGGTTCTCCCTGAACCACTGAATCTCCTGCAACTGCAACATCTTTCTGATTCCTGTACTGAATCTCCCATGATCCCTTGGCTTTATTTCTCTTTGTTCCGAGACATTCTCAGGGCTTCTCAGGGGTTAACATATAAATCTTCGTCTCCAGCTTGCTCTCTTACCAACACACTTGTCCCATTCTCTTCTGACAATAGGATAAATATCCTTAGATGCATCACCTTGCTGACTCAAAAAGAGGTCTTTCTTATTGTAGAATGCCTGTGATCAAAGTGGAGAGAGGGGCCTTCCCTGGTGGCCCAGGGGTTAAGAATCCATCTGCCAAAGCAGGGGACATGAGTCGGGTTCCTGGGAAGATTCCACAGGTCGTGGAGCAACTAAGCCCATGGGCCACAACTACTGAGCCCAATTTCCGCAACAAGAGAAGCCACTGCAATGAGAAGGGAGAAAGCCCACGCGCAGCAATGGAGAGCCGGTGCAGCCAAAAATAAATAACTTTTTTTTTTTTAGAAAAGTGGAGAGAGCGAGAGTACTGGAATCACAATGCTGATCCATCTTATGGAGGATCTAGTAAGCAGGGATCATCAGTGCTGATCCAAATCTAGGCGAAGATGTGGTGAGGAGCAGAATACTGGCATGATGTCAAAGGGTCTCCCCACAGATTGCTTCTTAGTTGAAAAAGGAAGACCAGCCACCATACGCTGGTGAGAATGGATGACCCTTAGGCTTTGTGCTCAGAATTACCCTTGGCCGTGAGGAACAGGTGGAGACCACAGCCTCTGGATGTAATGTGTTGAGGAGGAACCACCATCCCTTACAAGTCACCTGAATCTAATCAAAAGGGAGAAATCAGGCAAACCCACAGTGAACAGTCTATAACTGGTCTGGATTCGTTAAGGACTGAGAAACCTTCCAGATTAAAGGAGACTAAATAGACGTGGATCCCTGGTGGCTCAGCGGTTAAAGCGTCTGCCTGCAATGCAGGAGACCTGGGTTCGATCCCTGGGTCGGGAAGTTCCCCTGGAGAAGGAAATGGCAACCCACTCCAGTACGCTTGCCTGGAGAATCCCATGGACAGAGGAGCTTAGTTGGCTACAGTCCACGGGGTCACAAAAGAGTCGGACACGACTGAGCGACTTCACTTTCACTTTCAAAATGACGTGACCACCGAGCAGCCACCAGACTCTGTACTGACAGATAGAGGGCTGAAAGGGCAGCATGGGGCAATTCACAAACATGCGATATTGGAGGCAGGTTTAATGACAGTATTGAAATAATGTTAAGTTTCCTAAATGGAACAGTGAAAGTCATTCAGTCGTGTTCAACTCTTTTTGATCCCATGGACCATACAGTCCATAGAATTCTCCAGGCCAGGAGAGAATGGAGTGAGTAGCCTTTCCCTTCTCCAGGGGATCTTCCCAACCCAGGAACTGAACTCAGGTGTCCTGAATTGCAGGTGGATACTTTAGCAGCTGAGCCACAAGGGAAGCCCAAGAAGACTGGAGTGGGTAGTGTACCCCCCCTCCAGTGGATCTCCCTGACCCAGGAATTGAACCAGGGTCTCCTGCATTGCAGGCAGATTCTTTACCAACTGAGCTATCAGGGAAGCCCCAATGGAACAGTAGTGTGGCTACTTAAGAGAATATTCTTATTCTTAGGAATTACACACCAAAATATTAATAAGTGAAAGGGTAAAATATATGTAACCTACTTTCAAATGACTCAGAAAAACAGTATTTTAGACTTTATAATTTACACATCCATCCATCCATGTATATGCAGGTACATGTGTGTATGGATATATAGCTGTATGTATGTATGGAGGACGATAAACCAAATGTGGCAAAATGTTACAGACCGGTGAATCTGGCAGAAGTATAACTACAAGTTCTCTAGAGAGAGAGAGACTGTTTTTCTGCCAATTCAATGAGCTTTAAAAGTTTAAACAAATTGAAGTTTCTATTAATAGTTTCTAATTACTATGTGCCCATCATTTGCTATGATGTGTCCTAGGCAGGTCACAGGCATTCTTTCTAATTTTTTTTTCAGTAGCTCTGAATGGGGAAATCATTTTCATATTTTGATATGAGGAAATTGAAACAGGATACACTCGCTGCTGGATGTGGCAAGGTCCTGGATCTGAGCTCAGGCCAGGCTCATTTTGTATCACTAGAAGGGATCATTCATTTGTGGTCAGGCAGAAAGAGGTGGGGCTTTGCCCTTCCAGAACTCACAGGCCTTGCAAGGCTAGAGAAGGAATATAAATAGAAAAGACAAATACCGTATGATAACCCTTATATGTGAAATCTATTTTAAAATACAAAATACCTTATTTACAAAACAGAAATAGTCCTACAGACATAGAAATCAAGCTTATGACTGAGGGAGAGGGATGATTTAGGAAAACAGGATTACCGTATACACACTACTGTACAGGGGCTTCCCAGGTCACTCTGCGGTCAAGAATAAGCCTGCCAATGCAGGAGCCTCAGCAGACAGGGGTTCGATCCCTGGGTCAGGAAGATCCCCTAGAGGAGGAAATGGCAACCCATTCCAGTATTCTTGCCTGGAGAATTCCATGGACAGAAGATTCTGCTCAGCTATTCGCAAAGAGTCCAGCGTGACTGAGCATCAGAGCATATGCAAGCAATACTGTATATAAAATACATAAACTCTAAGTATCCACTGTACAGCACAAGAAGCTATACTCAGTACTTTATAATGACCTACAAAGGAAAAGAATTTGAAAAAGAACAGATATATGCATATGTATGATTGAATCATTTTGCTGTACACCTGAATCTAACACATTTTAAATCAACTATACTTCAATTTAAAAAAACACATAAAGAATTAAAAGATTAAACTAGAAAAAAAAGGAATAAAAGTAACTGGATGGCGAAGCTGTCAGAAGTGCTGTGAGAAGAACTGTTATAGTCTCCCAACCATTATTCATGGAGCTCCTGCTAGGTGCCGGGTGCTATGCTAAGCTCTCTGGGACCAGAGCTGTAGGAAGCAGAGCCCAAGAGCTCCCATCGCAGTGTGTGTGGTGATGCTTGAGGGCAAAGTACCCAGGAGCACCTATGATGGACGGGCATCTCATCCAGCTGGGGGCTTCTCAGAGAGGACACGCCTGCTGCCTTCAGATTCCTAGAGATGGATGAACCTGTGAAATCTGGCTGACCTCTAGGTTCTCAAGCCTAGCATGTAGGGGGCTCACTAACTGGTGAACTTGAAGATAGAAGTGTTCTATCTTGTGTACCTGGAGAAGGCAATGGCACCCCACTCCAGTACTCTTGCCTGGAAAATTCCATGGATGGAAGAGCCTGGTAGGCTACAGTCCATGGAGTCGCAAAGAGTCGGACACGACTGAGCAACTTCTCTGTCTTTCTTTCTTTCTATAATTCCTTTTGGAGAAGGAAATGGCAACCCATTCCAATGTTCTTGCCTGGAGAGGCCCATGGACAGAGGGGCCTGGTGGGCTACAGTCTATGGGGTTGCAAAGAGTTGGACATGACTAAGCAACTAACAGATACACATACACACATACATCTTGTGTACAGACTGCAGTATTCCTAATTGAATGAATGAGTGAATACGTGAGCAAGTGAATAAATCCTCACCTGCAAGGAGCACAGTGAGACGAGCTCTGCCATCAGGCAAGCTTCTCTGTCATCCTTCCACGCCACCAGTGTCAGCAAGTCTTTCCCGCACTGGTCTAGCATTTAGAGGAATTTTGGGAGAGGCAGCTGCTGATTAACCCGTCAGGGTGGTTCCTGGTTACCCTGGCTTCTGTGTTTTCCTTTCAATTGGAGGAAATGCTTTATTATGAAAAGCCATTCAAATCTCTCTTTCTCTCACAGTCTCTTTCCTTGCTTCTGCTGCTGCTAAGTTGCGTCAATCGTGTCCGACTCTGTGCGACCCCATAGACGGCAGCCCACCAAGCTCCTCTGTCCCTGGGATTCTCCAGGCAAGAACACTGCAGTGGGTTGCTATTTCCTTCTCCAATGCATGAAAGTGAAAAGTGAAAGTGAAGTTTCTCAGTCCTGTCCAACTCTTCGTGACCCCATGGACTGTAGCCTATCAGGCTCTTCCGTCCATTGGATTTCCCAGGCAAGAGCACTGGAGCGGGTTGCCACTGCCTTCTCCCCTCTTTCCTTGAGTTGCTCAATACTTTTGCAAACTTTTATTTTCACCAGTGAAAATCAAGCCACCTTTCTGAAGCTCTACCTCTGGTTTTGTCTTAGTCAATGTCGGGCAAAGCCAGCAGCCCACAAGCCTTTGTAGGTCAGAAACAAGGGTCCTTTCCCTCCATCCAAAAACTATAACCATCACAGTAACACAACTACATCCTTCCAGTTTTGCTAGGGGCTTTTCCGTATCTTTTTTCATGTACAGAGTACTTTTAAAGAATGTGTACAACAGGTGTGGATATACTGCTTAGGGATTTCCATATTCCTTTTGGTTGTGCTGCAAAAACCTGTTTGGAAGCCTTGGGGGCCTGCTCTTGGTGGGAAAGGGCCCCCTTAGGGCAGAGCTCACTTACTTCTCTGCCCTTTACTCAGCCAACCACACCAGCCAACTCAGCGGCTTGCTCCTGCAGTAGCAGTAGCAGCGTTAGTCACTCAGTTGTGTCTGACTCTTTGTGACCCCACAAACTGTAGCCCGCCAGGCTCCTCTGTCCATGGGATTCTCCAGGCAAGAATACCGGAGTGGGTTGCCATTCTCTTCTCCAGAGAATCTTCCTAACCTAGGGATCCAATCCAGGTCTCCTGCATTTTAGGCAGATTCTTTATCATCTGAGCTGCAGGGACCATCTATACATGTTCCATATATTGAAGTCCGCAATGACAATTCACTCCAGTACTCTTGCCTGGACTTAGCAACTAAACCACCACCACCAGTTCCAGGTAACATACATTTCATTTGATACACAGATCTCATAGCAGGAGAAGAAAAAAAATATCAGTTGGAGACTAGTAATCAGTGGCAGTTACAATACCTTCTTCATAGTGTTTGTAAAGAAATATAGGCCCATAAAGGGAAACTGTTCACCTAAAATCACAAAGTTAATTAGTGAGGGAGCAGAAACTAAGTCCCCATCCTCGGTGTCATTCTGATTTGTACTACAGAACACGTGACTGCCGTATCTGGCTAAACCAGTCACAGTGCATGAAAAGCGCAAGTGATTTGGACCAAGAAGGGAAAGAAACATAATAATTTTTTTTAAAAGATCTTAAAAATTGAAGTTTCTGTGTCCCTGATAGGTCTGATTCTCTGACTCTTGAGAGGTTCCAGAAGGCCGGGTGAAGCCACCTCTCCCACCAGGAGCCATACATTCCCTCCAGAAACTCACTACCATTCCTTCTGGCTCCAGAATGTTTTTCCAGGCAAGAAATAACTCATTCCTGTCCTAAGTAAAAGACTGGATTAGAGGCTTGAATGAAATAATGGAAGGGAACACTTTCTAATGTAAAACAACAGGACTTTATCATGTTCAAGTTGCCTTGCAGCAGCAGAAAAAGGCAATCAGTTTTAGTAATGGAATCACCAGAGCTTCCCTAGTGGGGAAGATGGTAAACCATCTGCCTGCAATGAGGGAGACCTGGGTTCGATCCTGGGTTGGGAAAACCCTCTGGAGAAGGAAATGGCAACCCACTCCAGTACTCTTCACCGGAAAATTCCATGGATGGAGGAGCCTGGTAGCCTGGGATCACAAAGAGTCAGACATGACTGAGCAACTTCACTCAGGCACTCACTGCACGAAATCAAGGACTTCACTGGTGGCTCAGCAGAAAAGAATCCACCTGCCAATGCAGGAGATAAGGGTGCTATCCCCGTGTCAGGAAGGTCCCCTAGAAGAAGCAATGGCAGCCGACTCCTGTATTCTTGCCTAGGAAATCCCATGGACAGAGGCTACAGTCCATGGGGCCTCAAAAGAGACACAACTCAGCGACCAAACAAGGGAATCAAGCCTCCACCACAGCGTCCAAACCACAGAAGGGAGAAGGTCCCCAGGCTGCGTGAAGTTCCTTTGAGAAGGCAAACTCAGACCTATTTTAGCCTCTTCCTGTGAGGGACAGGCAGCCGGGGAGATGATCCTTGGGGACACGGCCACACTTTGTTCCCCAGAGGCTCTGGGAAAGAAGGGGAGACCAAGGCAGTGGCTGCAGCTGAATTAGTATCTCCAGGGGCCAAAGGACAGTTCTCTACAAATTTTCATCACTTTCAGCACACTTTTTCCTTCTGCAAAGGAAAAGATGTTGGTTTATAGCTTCCTTACCTGTAATTTCTTCCAATGGTTTTTCATACTGTCTCTTTCTTCCTTTTTTCCTTCATTCCTTTCTTCCTTCCTCCAGTAATCAATCTCTCTCTCTCTCTCTCTCTCTCTCTCTCTCTCTCTTTTTCTCTGGCAAAAACAGTACCACATTTTCCTGTTCAATCCCTGAAGAGTGTACCAATTACACTTATTTTAAAATGATGATAACAGTATAATTACCGAAAACTATTAAAAGCAGTTAAATCCTAAAAGCTTGAAAGTGCTGATCCTTCATGAAATTATACTAATTTGATAGATTCAAGGGTTGAACATTGCCTACTTCTGTCATGTGAATAAAATGTTATCTTTTCATCTTAAAAGAAGTGGCTATATCAGTATTTATTTTATGATGTCTGGGTTGTTTCCTCTCTGTGAAGAAAGAACTTTCATTTCCATAGTCACAAAGGAAATTAAGGAATGTCTATTCAACTTTTTCAGATTGGGGCACACACTAATATCACCAGCTTCCTTCCCGCTCTTATTACCTGGCTAAGCAAAAGAGAAATCATTTTGTGTTTGTTTGCTGTATTACAAAGCACTAATATTGACCAATAAACAAGTGAAATGACCTGTCAAATTTTCCACATGTCTCATAGGTTAGAGTTGACCAAACGGCTTCAAAGTTTTTCAATACACTTAAAAAAAAAAAAAAAAGANACATCTGCTCTTATTGCCTGGCTAAGCAAAAGAGAAATCATTTTGTGGTTGTTTGCTGTATTACAAAGCACTAATATTGACCAATAAACAAGTGAAATGACCTGTCAAATTTTCCACATGTCCCATAGGTTAGAGTTGACCAAACGACTTCAAAGTTTTTCAATACACTTTAAAAAAAAAAAGATTAACCTACATTTAATTATACTCTCTCATGTTTGCTGAATCTGTAAAGTTGAATATGTTACCATACTTCTCTGAAAGTCTCTTTCTGCGTATGTAAAATAGAAACAAGAGCAGTATTCACAGGTTGTGGCTAGACTGAGCAAAAAAGACGAAGCTTAGTGGGATGTCCCACATATAATAGATCCTTCGTCAATGCGGTTTCCTCTAATTTCACTGGAGCTACGCACTGACCTGATAAGGTTGATACGGTGCAGGTGAAAAATATAATTTGTGTCCCACATGGAGGCAATTGAGCTCAGAGAAACAAAATCAACTGACCAGAATCTCACAAGTGGTTAACTATCACTTCAAACCATTAGTTCTCAACCAAGGGTAATTTTGCCTCCAGGGGACATTTAGTGATATTCAGAGACTGGGAATTGTCACATTAGAGGGATTATGCTATTGGAATCTAGTGGGCAGAGGCCAGGGATGCTATTAAACATCCTGCCATACACAAATACAACCCCCTACAGAAAAGAACTGTCCAGACTAAAATGTTAGTAGTGCCAAGGTTAAGAAACCCTGGCTTAGATCCATGTATTTTGACACCAAATCAAGAGTTCTTTTCAATTCGCATTACATTTCCCAAAGTACATCAAAGCACCTTGTAAAACTCACGCACTATTTTTGTTGTTTGAAAGGCAGTAGAATAGAATAGAAAACTTTCAGGTTTGACATATCTGGGTCTATTCTCAGCTCTGCTATTATTAACATTTAATCTGTATGACCTCAGGCAAAATTAACTCATCTGAACCCTGGTTTCTCTATTTATGAATTGCAACCGGACACTTCAAAAGTTAGAAATAATATAACAATGCACCATTCACAGCAGCTACAAATACATTTATTATTACAGTTGATGTATCATTTATGGATGAGGGTATAGATAAATGAAGTACTTCCTATTTTTTTCTACAGATACTAATGAATACCCACTCTGTCCTAAGCACACAGGGGAAAGAGGAAAATAATACAGAAGAATGCACATTTAACTCCATGGCAATCCATTATCCCCAAAAGGGAGGATTCCAAATAATCTAAATTATTGGATAAGATTTAATGTTTCAGGTAATCTAAATTTAGATTATCTCCCATAACCCAGTAGAATAGAAAGACTAAATAAATAGAAAAATGTCTTTGTACATTTGGGGGATTTAGTCTCTAAGTTGTATCTGACTCTTTTGTGACCCCATGGACTGTAACCTGCCAGGCTCCTCTGTCCATGGGATTTTCCAGGCAAGAACACTGGAGTGGGTAGCCATTCCCTTCTTCAAAGGATCTTCCCAACCCAGGGATCAAACCCCCATCTCCTGCATTGCAGGCAGATTCTTTACCACTGAGCCACCAGGGAAGGACTTTCAGTGTACTATGAATATGTAAGACAACATAAGAGAAAAAAGTTGAGATCAATCTAGAAGTTCCCCAAATGTAAGGTGAGCACAAAAGCAAAACTGTTTGTTTTAGAGAAATGAAAGAAGGAAAACAGGTCAGTATCAGGTAGGGGAAGAGAGTGTCCTCCTGTAAGAGGGCCAAGTCCTCCGGGGGCGCGGGCATGTCTGACCTCACCCTTTGTGTCTGCCTTTTCTTTCTCTTTACCTTTGAGACTCACCCTCAGTGCCTGCCCCAAATTCTAGCAGCCTGTTAACTGCCGATGTGTCAGTTCTCTGCCTGGGAAGGGCCTGCCTTTGGTAAAAGCTGAATTTATGATTAGGGCTGGTAGATAAAATACAGGATGCCCAGTCACATTTGAATTTCAAATAAATAACAAATTAGTTCTTGTAAAAGTATAAAATCCCAAATGTTACATACAAATAATAGGATATACTTATAACAAAATGAATTATTGTCTACCTGAAATGTAAATGTAACAGGACAGCCCATAGCCTTACTCTGGCAACCTTACTCTGAACAATGGCAAACCTAGATTCTGATCCGAAACCCATCTGAAGGGGAAGAGGGTGCCGTATAAGCAGCCATCCACACTGTGCCCCATCTAGACTGAGAGACAGGAGAGACCTCACCTCTAGTATTCATGGATGTATAAATATTAATACAATGCAAATATAACTTTAAACAGAAGTATCTTCAAAATGGAAGTTTTGGGGGAAGAGTGCACTAGAAGGTTGAAAGTACCCAACCACCCTGGACCTCACCAAGGAAGGAGGCCTTCTCTTTATATCAGTATTGTTGAGCCTCACAAAGCTCTCACAGACAAGCATCATTACATGTATCTCACAAATGGGAAACTAAAAGGCAAGGCGTGAAGCGACACTGAATCTTAGTTGGAAGTGAACTAGATGTACACCCTGTGCGTGAAAGTCGCTCAGCCGTGTCTGACTCTTTGTGACCCCATGAACTATATACAGTCCCTGGAATTCTCCAGGCCAGAATACTGGAGTGGGTAGCCTTTCCCTTCTCCAGAGGATCTTCCCAACCCAGGGATCAAACCCAGGTCTCCCACATTGAAGGTGGCTTCTTTACCAACTAAGCTACTAGGGGAGCCGCTAGATGTATACCCAGAAGGCTAAATTTTTAATTTCAGCTCTATACAGATATTACTACCAGAAGTAGCGTAACATTTTTTAGTTTCTGATTATCACCTTGTGGCAAATAACACACAGTCCACAGGGTAGAGGGAATATTTCATATTTGATGAATGCAAAATAAAAACTTGTACTGAAAGAAGTACCCAAAACCTGATAACTACCGGTATTAACTTCTATGGAGTAAGTTTCCCATGAACAGTGATGCTGTGACTAAAATCAGGGACCTGGTATGTAGCAGTCATGGGGACATGGAGTTATTTAATAAAGCAGATTTATATTCATGCCTAGTACTCAGATAATTTCTTCAAATTAAGCACTGGCTTCCCCTATAACCCTATTTTTAAATGTAAATTATAATGTGATACTTTAGTAATATCTTGAATCACACACATGTTTAATGAATTCAATTTATCAAATCAATTTTCTTATTAACAGCAGACTCTGGCCAGTGACATGTCCTGACTATAAAGTTCTTCATGGAGAATAGACTCATTCTTTGCTCATCTCTGAGAAACTGGAAGAGAGGGTATCAACAGGCAAAGATAAGGTAGTGGGGAAATCTAGAACACAAGTAGGGAAAATGAAGGTCAGTGAGTGTTTATAGGAACTCTTGATGCAGATCTCTTGGATGACAGATCTCTTCCACAATTCCCATCTCTTTAAGAAATACAACAGCCATAGCATTTTCCAATGAGGCAAAATCATTGTTATTTGCCACCAGGGATCATAATCTTGCAAAAGGATAAACTTAGTAATATAATCTTACTAATCATTGTATCATTAACTTTAAACTTAGTGATATAAATATTATAAATATTTAAAGTTAGTGAGATAAATATAAATAAAACTTTAAAGTTAGTGATATAAATAAATAAAGTTAGTAATATAAATACAAATATTAGTGATATAGAGTTAGTGATATAAATATAATATCACTCAAAAATTTTTTTGAGTGAAAGTCAGCCTCCCTCACTTATACTGGAATTAATAGTCAAGAGTCCTGGGGTGTAGGAAGTGGAGGGCTGAATGTAAGTGTCAATAGTTCACGCCACACATCACACCTGCTCCCAACTCCAACCAACTTTGGAAACCTTCATGGGAGTTGACTTTGAAGGAGCTTTTGTGTGTATAAACAATCAAATTTACTCCTTTCTATTTCTTTAATGTTTGATGTAATTATACTTAGAAGTATACCAGGTAAATTTTCTCTAAATATTTCAACAGACTTCCTCTATTCATAAATCAGAATGTAAACTATAAATCATCTTACACCTTGAAAAGCTGATTGCAAACCTTAGTCAAATTCTCTACCTCAACAAAAGCATAAACCTAATGTATAACATTCCTTTAGTGCTTCAAACACCTTAGAAACGTATTCACAAATACGTGACATTCACAAAGTATCATAATGCTTATAAAATATATTGTTATATTCATACTCAGCCGAGCAGAAAATTAGTGATCATATAGGTTTAGCTAATTTCTCCATTACTCACATACTTTAATATATTTTACTGCATCTTTCCGGGTTACAGAGATGTATTGAACATAAAGCAAAGAGATTATGGTTGATCAGCTGAGGTCATTGAGTTATCAGTGAATTCACTAGTAGTCACGCCAAAAGCCACAGTTTGAACTTCTAAAGTGAGTGAAACCCTAGCAGGTATTTCTTATCAAGGTTGCTTCATTTTGTCAATCAGAATGTCCACAGTCACAGCTTTTCCTGCAACTTGCTGTCTCTGCTCTCTCCCTTAATTATTTCTGTGTCATGGATGCATTGAGCTGACTGAGGTCCTCCCCAAATTCCTTTTATGAAGTCCTAACCCCCAGTATCTCAGAATGAAACCATAATTAGATATGGCATCTTAAAAGAGATAATTTAATTAAGTGAAGTGAAGTCGCTCAGTCATGTCCAGCTCTTTGCGACCCCATGGACTGTAGCCTACCATGCTCCACTGTCCATGGGATTTTTCAGGCAAGAGGACTGGAGTAGGTTGCCATTTCCTTCTCCAGAGGATTTTCCCAACCCAGGGATCAAACCTAGGTCTCCCAGGCAAGAATACTGGAAGTGGATTGCCATTTCCTTCTCCAGGGGATCTTCCTGACCCAGGGATCAAACCCTGGTCTCCTGCATTGGAGGCAGACGCTTTAACCCCTGAGCCACCAGGGAAGCCCCGAATTTAATTAAACTGAGGTCATATGGGTAGACTCTAATCCAATATGACCGATGTCCTTGTAAGGAAAGGAAATTGGGACATAGATGTATGGAGAAGGAAGACAATATAAAAACAGCAAAACAGCCACCTATAAATCAAATAAAGTTGCCAAGGACAGATACCTCCCTCATGACTCTGAGAAGGAACCAAGCCTTGATCTCGGATTTCTAGCCTCCAAAACTATGAGAAAGTAAGTTTCTGTTTAAGCCATTCAATCTGTGTTGTTTTGTTCCAAGAGTCCTAGCAAACTAATATGACAGTTAACTCCAGTTTACAATTTAACACAACCTACATGTTTTACATCTCAGGAAAACTGATGGAGTCATGCAGACATTTCACTCTCTAGGAGATAAGAGGCTGAGTTAACCTATCAGGTAGTCTTCTTGAATTTGACCCATTATATGGAAACCACAGGGCTTCCCTGGTGGCTCAGAAGGTAAAGCATCTGCCTGCAATTTGGGAGACCTGGGTTCAATCCCTGGGTCAGGAAGATCCTCTGAAGAAGGAAATAGCAACCCACTCCAGTAGTCTTGTCTGGAAAATTCAATGGATGAAGGAGACTGGTAGGCTACAGCCCATGGGGTTGCAAAGAGTGGGATACGACTGAGTGACTTCACTTTCACTTTCTTTTCATGGAAACCAACTGGCACACTTTATACTCTCATTTTTGCCTGTGGTCTCTTGTGCTCACAGATCTTTGCTCCTCTGGGTGTAATTTCTATTTCCTAGGTAAAGAAACAAAAAGACAAAAAGTAATACTTATATTTACTTGGAAAAGCAGAGTGTCATCTATAGCAATAGCTCCTTACCAATTTTAGCTCATTTGAAAATTTCATTCACCCTTTCTTTTGTATTATAATTATCATCTTATACATTTTAATGAACTTATTTCATCTTTGAATGTCATAGCTTTCTTATAGACTCAATTCATTCCAATTAGCTATAGTTAATATTCTTGTTTGATGCTTAAACTGTTATAACTTGACAAGTAGAATTTCTTAAAACTATCTCCTTTGTCCTTGCAGTATGACCCTTGCATTTTGAAAAAGTTTCCTTATCTTCTGGCACTCACTGTAGCTCAAACTCCATCCTAATTTTTCTCTATCCCATGGAGTCAGTTGATCTCCCTGGAGTCTTGGTTCTCTCTTACCTAGTATTGGAAGATGAGATGTATGTTTTCCACATGAGTGATGGGGGATAGGAAGACACCAATGCTGGACCACCCTGGGGATAAAACTGAAAACATCTATTTGTCATCAAGGTCATGAGGTTCACAAGCTCTAATTTAGCTCTAAGATTAGCATGCGTTAAGTCACTTCAGTCGTGCTTGATTCTTTGTTGACCCTATGGACTGTAGCCCGTCAGGCCCTTCTGTCCATGGGATACTTCAGGCAAGAATCCTGCAGTGAGTTGCCACACCCTCCTTCAGGGAATCTTCCCAACCCAGGAATCGAACTCAAGTCTCCTGCATCTCCTGCCTTGCTGGTGGTGCTAGTGGAAATGACACCCCACTCCAGTACTCTTGCCTGGAAAATCCCATGGACGGAGGAGGCTGGTGGGCTACAGTCCATGGGGTAGCAATGAGTCAGATACACCGAAGCAAAGCATTCTTTCATTCTTCTTTACCACTTGCACCACCTGGGAAGTTATTTTTAAAAGATCAGTACTTTATTTTAATTTATTTCCATTTCAATGTGCTTAACGTAAATTTTAACCTATCACCCCAGTTGTAATCATGTCTCCATTTTTACTTTATGTCTCATCAACCACCATTTTGCAATCACTTTACTGACCCCAAAGAATCGAAACCTGCCTCTATATCTCCTTCCTCACTCTTGGGACAGATGTAAGGTAATCCAGCCCCTTTCAATCATGTGATCGTATTTGGGTCCCAGAACGTGCTATTTCACAGGCTTCAGGCCTCATTTTCTAAGGATGTTTTACAGGCTGAGTGACCTTTACCTACTCTCTTCCCATCTTTGGACCTCAGTAACTCATTTATACTGTTTTTTTTTTTTCTTTTTTACTGAAAAAAGAAGAGAAGAAAAGGAAAAGGCCAGGTCTCAAATTCTATGATTCAGGAAGGCATCCGGTCCAGGATCAAATCTGCTTCATTACCTAAAGTATCTTTACAGAATGAATATGTAGGGAAAGGAAGAACAAAACGCCTAAGAGCTCTCCCGGTTCCTATTAAAGCCAGACCCTGAAAGCCACTCAGCCATTCTTTCCTGAAGTGAACCCGAAGATGAAAAGGGTTAACCTGTGTGTGAAAGCACTTTCTAAGCTTAAACCCTGGGTAAATTTTCTGCATTTTTATTACGAATTAGCAATCACAATAATGACTGAGTTAACACAGGCATTAAGCTGTTAAAGCCCTCACCTCGGTGTCAGCAGCAAAGATCTTCCAAAGTCCACGGATCCTGGATTTCCAATTCAGGGCTCCATCCACCGGGTCATGCAGCATTTCAAATATGAAAATGAACTCCGTGGATGAAAAGCAATCATTCACCCATGGGCCAAGCTCTCATCTTTCTCTGCACACCTGTTGGGAAGAAAGCCAACCGGAAAGGCCCCACTTACCTGAGATAAAGGCCAGTCCACTAAGGACCATGACGCGGGTGCCCTGCCCTTGAGCCCCGTAGCACACCAGCTGCATCAAGGTTGTAAGGCACACAGGCCTTCCTAGCCTATTTTATTCATTCCAGATCCCAGGGATAGTGTTCCAAACTCTGAATGAGAGGCACACTTTTGTTTCCATCCCAGTGTAACCTGAGAAAGCAGGCTCTTGCTGCAGCAGTTTAATTAGAGTATGCAAATCGCTACGCTACCATTTCTCTCCTGTGTGTTACCACTTGTGCCTTATTTACAGGAGAAGAGAATGCAGCTCAGAGAAGGGGTGGGGATGATCAGAAAAATTTTTAAAAGGGAACAAAAAGGAAGCAGTCTCCCCTCCTCCAGAACAATGTGCTTGTGAGGATGGTGAGGGATAAAGGGTCACAAACTTGCTCTCCCAGTTCACATCATGTGACATCATTCAATATGCTTAATTTGTGAGATGACTTTGGTTAAACCATGTCCCTTCGGCATGGCTGAAAAGTGAGGTGCATGCGTTGTAAACAACATGTGACTTGTGTACATTTATGTTTAATGTAAGACTCTATAGTATGCTCTTCTATTATTGAAGGATAGTTGATTTACAGGTTGTGCTAGTTTCCTGCAAGGCAGGAGACCTGAGTTTGATCCCGGAGTCGGGGAGATCCCCTGGAGGAGGAGAGCATGGCAACCCACCCCAGTATTCTTGCCTGGAGAATCCCACGGACAGAGGAGCCTGGAGGGCTATTGTCCACAGGGTCCCAAAGAGTCAGACATGACTAAAGTGACAGCATGCATGCACGCGTGACTATATCAGTCGACATATTGATCTTCATTTCCATGTTACAATGGCAAATAAAGAATTCCATTTTGGACATAAGTTTCTAATATCTGAGAGAGATTTGAATGGAGCTGTCAAGTATACAGTTAGACTAGCAATCACAAGAAAGTGTGAGCTGGAGCCGTAAACCAACAGGGTGTCAGAACAGAGAGGGGAGTTGATGGGGTCTTTAAGTAACAAGGTTTTAAATAGAAGGGAATGCTAACATTTGGGCGTCCCAGGTGCTTCTGTGGTAAAGAATCTGCCTGTCACAGCAGGAGACACAGCAACATGGGTTCAGTCTTCTATGTTGGGAAGATCCCCTGGAGGAGGAATTGGTAACTCACTCCAGTATTCTTGCCTGGAGAATCCCATGGACAGAGGAGCCTCGGGGGCTACTGTCCGCAGCATCGAAAAGAGTCAGACAGGCCTTGGCCTCTGAGCATGTGTGCATGCTAATATTCAGAGCTTAAGCAGGAGAGGGAAAACAATTGAGGGAAACAGAGAAGGCAAGTATGAAGAATGTGCAGAAAAGCAAGCTTGTTCTCAGGAGAGAGCGGTGTTTCAGAAAATGGTAGACAAGGGTGTCAAGAAAGACTGATGAACCATATTACATTTCGCTGGAGGGTTTAGTAAGATGAGAGGAGGACATGCCTACTGGATTTGATTCTCAGGATGTTTGGTGACCTCATGGTGATCTCAGCAAGAGGGTGGCCATTTCAGAAGACTCCAATGCAAAGGGAAGCACACAAAGCCCCATGCCCCAGGAAGGGCATTTTCTTGTTATTGTTAACAGAAGCATATTTTATTTTGGTATAGAGAAATATATGCATGTTCTGACTGAAAATTAAGGGAATTAAAGAAACGCATGAGAAGACCAACAAAAATGTGTTTTAAATTTAATCATCAATAATCCTCGCCTAAAAGAAAGCCCTGGAAGAATGCTGTGTGTCCAATTCCTCTGTTTTCTGTTGGTAGATTCTGTTCCTTTAATTTACTCCATGTAATTATGATTAGATTTTATGCACTGTTCTTTTTTCACTTCAGTTTTTAACAAACAAACTTTAAATGCTTTGTAAGCATAGTATACCACAAAGTGTGCACATCATATATTCATCCCATTTAGATTGTTTCTAATTTGAAAGCTATTACAAATGGAGCTGAAATGAATGTATTTCTACATAAGCCTTCTCCACAATTATTCTGGGTTAAATAAAAACAGAAATATTCATAGGGAAAATTCTAGGTTAAATGGAAATATAGCTGATTTGAGGCTTCCTTGGTGGCTCAGCTGGTAAAGAATCTGCCTGCCATGTGGGAGACCTGGGTTTGATCCCTAGGTTGGGATGATCCCCTGGAGAAAGGAAAGGCTACTCACTCCAGTATTCTGGCCTGGAGAATTCCATGAACTCTACAGTCCATGGGGTTGCAAAGAGTTGGACATGACTGAGCGACTGTTGTGTTTGCATTGTATTTGTATAGCTGACTTACAACACTGTGTTAGTTTCAGTGACTCGGCTCTATAGTGACTCAGGGATCGAACCCACGTCTTCTGCATTTCCAGGCAAGTTCTTTACCAGCTGAGCCATCAGGGACGCCTGATGGGCTACAGTCCATAGGGTCATAAAGAGTCAGACACAATTGAGCAAATAAACACACACAGTCTGTGCTAAACAGTAGGTCCTTGTTGGTTATCTGTAACTTTTTAATGAAAATTTCAAACACACAAATTTGAAAGAATGTTACAATAAGCACCCATACATGCAAACCTAGACTCTACTATTAGTATTGTATTATACAGTGTATTTGCTAAGGACTTATTTTTAAAATAAATATTTGTATGCTGCGGAATGACAAATTGATCCATAAACAAGATAACAAACTCTTGCTAGTTTTAATTCAGCAACTTCCGTGAACATAATTTCTAATTTCCTTTCTTACCATTCAGAATATTACTTTTCTACCTTTACCTTCCCTGGTGGCTCAGACGATAAAGCTTCTGCCTACAATGCGGGAGACCTGGGTTCGATCCCTCGGTCAGGAAGATGCTCTGGAGAAGGAAATGGCAACCAACTCCAGTACTCTTGCCTGGAGAATCCCATGAATGGAAGAGCCTGGTAGGCTACAGTCTGTGGGGTCACAGAGTTGGACAGGACTGAGCGACTTCACCTTACCTTATCTTTACCTCCAAGGATTTAGAGCTTGTCTAATACTGAGCAGTAGGCTGTTTCTNAGCCTTCTCCACAATTATTCTGGGTTAAATAAAAACAGAAATATTCATAGGGAAAATTCTAGGTTAAATGGAAATATAGCTGATTTGAGGCTTCCTTGGTGGCTCAGCTGGTAAAGAATCTGCCTGCCATGTGGGAGACCTGGGTTTGATCCCTAGGTTGGGATGATCCCCTGGAGAAAGGAAAGGCTACTCACTCCAGTATTCTGGCCTGGAGAATTCCATGAACTCTACAGTCCATGGGGTTGCAAAGAGTTGGACATGACTGAGCGACTGTTGTGTTTGCATTGTATTTGTATAGCTGACTTACAACACTGTGTTAGTTTCAGTGACTCGGCTCTATAGTGACTCAGGGATCGAACCCACGTCTTCTGCATTTCCAGGCAAGTTCTTTACCAGCTGAGCCATCAGGGACGCCTGATGGGCTACAGTCCATAGGGTCATAAAGAGTCAGACACAATTGAGCAAATAAACACACACAGTCTGTGCTAAACAGTAGGTCCTTGTTGGTTATCTGTAACTTTTTAATGAAAATTTCAAACACACAAATTTGAAAGAATGTTACAATAAGCACCCATACATGCAAACCTAGACTCTACTATTAGTATTGTATTATACAGTGTATTTGCTAAGGACTTATTTTTAAAATAAATATTTGTATGCTGCGGAATGACAAATTGATCCATAAACAAGATAACAAACTCTTGCTAGTTTTAATTCAGCAACTTCCGTGAACATAATTTCTAATTTCCTTTCTTACCATTCAGAATATTACTTTTCTACCTTTACCTTCCCTGGTGGCTCAGACGATAAAGCTTCTGCCTACAATGCGGGAGACCTGGGTTCGATCCCTCGGTCAGGAAGATGCTCTGGAGAAGGAAATGGCAACCAACTCCAGTACTCTTGCCTGGAGAATCCCATGAATGGAAGAGCCTGGTAGGCTACAGTCTGTGGGGTCACAGAGTTGGACAGGACTGAGCGACTTCACCTTACCTTATCTTTACCTCCAAGGATTTAGAGCTTGTCTAATACTGAGCAGTAGGCTGTTTCTGCCAGTACAAGAAGACACAAATGGGTCAGAGGAGAGAAAAACAGGACAGGAAAGGAAGGAAGGAGAGAGAAGGGAAGGCCGTTTGCTACCATTGATTTCAAGAAAGTCTTTAAAATTGTATAACTTTTTTCCCCCCAAATATTTGTGTTGTCCAAAGCAGGAGCATCCGCATAGTAGACACTGTTTCTGCTTCTGGGACAACCAGCTTCCTTTTCCTGTCACCCTCAGTCTGGTATTTGAGGAACTCCTATTAAGTGGAGTCCTGGGGAGAAATGCCCGTCCCTCTCTAGGCAAAGAGAAACGAAACAGTTCTTGTTCTCTCAGTAGGACACTGACACATGGACTGGGCTCTGCAAGTTGGTAATCAATTTCAGCAATCGGTTTGGATCTTGAGAGAATGATGCACTTATATGGGAATAGAGGTCATAGTCATCACTGCTGCAGCCTGAGCAGGCCAGCCCACACACGTCTATAGTACCTTTTGCTGCAGTCTTTGATGGTCATCTGTCCCTGGCTATCACTTGTTTCTACATCTGCTCTTCCTCCTGTTGTAATTTCTATGAACCCTAAAAACCCTTCAATAATAACCCCTTCCACCCAAGTTGCCACAGTTCAGTTCAGTTCAATTCAGTCACTCAGTCATGTCGAATTCTTTGTGATCCCACAGACCGCAGCATACCAGACCTCCCTGTCCATCACCAACTCCCTGAGTTTACTCAAACTCATGTCCATTGAGTCAGTGATGCCATCCAGCCCTCTCATCCTCTGTCATCCCCTTCTCCTCCTGCCTTCAATCTTTCCCAGCATCAGGGTCTTTTCCAATGAGTCAGTTCTTCCCAGCAGGTGGCCAAAGTATTGGAGTTTCAGCTTCAACATCAGTCCTTCCAATGAACACTCAGGACTAATTTCCTTTAGGATGGACTGGTTGGATCTCCTTGAAGTCCAAGGGACTCTCAAGAGTCTTCTCCAACACCACAGTTCAAAAGCATCAATTCTTCGGCACTCAGCTTTCTTTATAGTCCAACTCTCACATCCATACATGACTGCTGGAAAAACCATAGTTTTGACTAGATGGACCTTTGTTCTCAAAGTAACATCTCTGCTTTTTAATATGCTATCTAGGTTGGTCATAACATTCCTTCCAAGGAGTAAGCGTCTTTTGATTTCATGGCTGCAGTCACCATCTGCAGTGATTTCGGAGCCCCCCAAAATAAAGTCTCTCACTGTTTCCACTGTTTCCCCATCTATTTCCCATAAAGTGATGGGACTGGATGCCATGATCTTGGTTTTCTGAATTCAGTCTTTAGTGTTTGTAAAGAGGTCTCTACCTGAGCCCAGTGGGCAAGACCAGGCTGCAATTAGGATTTTGGACTTTAGAGTGATGATAAGTTTCTAGTGGATAAAAATTCTTTCATCACAGGGCTATTATCTAGGGAGGCTGGAGACCTCCCTGAAAAAGAGTGGCAGTCAGAACAAAAGGACACACAGGAATGAATGCTCCCAGATTGTAAGGAGCCGAAAGAAGGCTGCTCAGAGTGGCTGACACCCTGGGAGCAAGGACCTTCTCATTTTCCCATCATGCAAAGGCTCAGGACACCAGGGAAATAAAGACACGAGACACAGAGGCTGTGACTGCACCTGTCTGAGATTTCCAGAGACAAATGAAGATGCCAGTAGAGGCATCCCATAAGGCTCCTGTGTAGACTCTGGAGCTGTGATTTTTCCACTTCATGGAACCAAAAAGAATGAAAATTTGATAATTATTGGTTCTTCTGACAGCTCCTGACTCCTCAAAGCTCACCTCCAACATGTCAGGTGGGAAAATTCCTCCCAGCCTACAGCCCCCACTCCCACCTTCAAGAATAGTTTCCCAACTCAAATAAGGGCTCTGTTTCAACATAGAGGAGTAGGATGGGGAGGGAAATGGGAAGTTCAAACATATATATTTATGGCTGATACATGCTGAAGTTTGACAGAAAACAACAAAATTCTGTAAAGCAATTATTCTTCAATAAAAAAATAAATTAAAAAAAGAATAGTTTCCTAAACTTCACAGATAAGATTTTAACATGAAACTCTGGTTAAAAACCTAGCTTCCTTAACTCTGCACCCAGAGGGCATGAATCAGAGAGTAGAGGTGAAAGCTGAGACTGATTTTTACCATGTTATGCCTTATAACTCTTGTTATCATGGAAGTTTATGAAACACCATTTTAACGTCTCTTACCTGGCAAAGGTATGAAGTAGATTCCTAGCAGGGATTTCCCTGGTCATCTGTGGTATCATCACAGATTAAGGTGGTTTCAAGGGTGAGACTAGTTCTTCTTGATACATCCCAGCATCTCCTGGAGTCTCCTGGGGGACCTGTGACAAAACAGATCACTAGTCCCACTCCCAGAGTATCTTACTCAGAAGATCTTGGTTGGGGTCTTAGAATATGTATTCATGACATTCTTAGGTGAAGCTGAAGCCGCTGATCTTGGACCACATTTTGAGAATAACTGACCCAGAAGTTCATAGGTATTCATGTTGAAGTAATTACCATGGTAAGTATTACTCACCTATATCACCAAAGGAAATCCCTCACCCAGTCAATAAACTGGTAGAAAAGGACAGGAGATTCTCAGTCAAGAATTACATACTCCCTCCATCATAATATATCAGACAATAAGATCTAGAATCCCAGTGTGGTCATCATGTAGACTCAGAGATGCAACGTGAATCCTAACCCTCTTTAAACTGAATAAAGTAGGAGGTTGTTGGGACACGGATGCCTATACAGTGGTTGATGTTTCTACAGTCCAGCCTTGGGAAACCCAGGGCACGGTCAAAACAAGAAAATTAAGACAAGGACACCTGGGCCTTGGGACACATCCCTAGTGTCAGGAAAAGGACAACTGACAGTAGGGGAGGTCATTCTGAGGGGGAGGGGACAACTGGGGAGAGTTGACAAAGCCAGGCTGGAGCAACCAGTTTGCTCTGCCATGCTCTGGCGGGATGCCACTAAGCATAGAGTTGGACTATAGAACCCAGTGCATACGGTCTACCGTTGGGTGAATGGGAATCGTTCAGTTGTGTCCAGTTCTTTGTGGCCCCATGGACTATAGCCTGCCAGTCTCCTTTGTCCATGGAATTTTCCAGGCAAGAATACTAGAGTGGCTTGCCATTTCCTACCTGCATCTCCTGCATCATCAGGCAAATTCTTTACCACTAGCACCATCTTGGACACCCTATTATTGGAATGCTTTGTAAATGCCTGATGCACTGTTCAAAGAGCCTTTCATGAAACAACTCCCTTAACACACCCCAGCCCCAATTAGCAGGTACTAAACATTGACCTTTAATGATTAAGGAAATAGGGCCCAGAAAAGCCAAGGATGCTGGTGGAAGACACAAGGCAAGCATTCAGTGGAGCCTCATATCAAATCCAGGTCATGTGACTTCAGAGGCTCTTGGCTTACCTCAGTGTGTCACTACTTCTCCTTAAGAGACTATGTAGTTCATGATTTACTGTTGCTTAGTCACTAAGTCATGTTCAACTTTGTGACCTCATAGACTATGGCCCGCCAGACCTCTCTGTCCATTGGATTGTCCAGGCAAGAATACTGAAGTGGGTAGCTATTTCTTTCTCCAAGGGATCTTCCCAACACAGGAATGGAACCCGTGTCTCCTGCATTGGCAGGTGAATTCTTTACCGCTGAACCACCAGGGAAGCCTTATTTCACGATTATCTGTCACCTTTAAGTTCCCATTTTAGCCACCTTCTGTGGGGTCTGGAGGAAGGGTATGTAAAAGAAAAAAGATACTTTTCCTGGAGAAAGATGATCATCTAGGAGGACAGACAGACCCTTTACAGTTAACAAAGCAGATGACAGGTAGAGGCATCTATGTCCAGCTAAAGGCTGTGAGGATGCAGAAGAGGGAATGGAGGGAGTAGATGGTCAATTCTGGAGACCTGGTTGATAGAAGCGACCTTCAGTCTAGGCCCTAAGTGGATTATAAGCAAAAAAGAAAAATCCTTCCAAAGTGGACACTTAAAAGAGAATATCTTAGTGGAAGAGGCACCTGATGCTGAGGTTCTGACCTCGTTTTTCAGATTCTCCCTTGTTCTGCATCCCACTCTGGTCCCTGCTATCACCATCCTGCTGGCCTCAGAGGGTAGTAATCTTCTTCAGATACCCTGGCCCAGACAGAAAAGAGCTTTCTGTTAACTCCCCACTGTACAGCTGAGGCCAGGCTGGAATTTAAAATAATGAAAATCAATATGCCTTTTGCAGAATGCTCAGGAGCAGAAACAAGGAAAGAAACAGTCTTATCATATCAAAACTTTGTCTAAGAGGTCTGCTCCTTCTACATGGGATCCCTGGGGTAAGAGCATCAGGACTGACGCCTTCCCTTACTAGACCTTGGTCTCCCTCCACTTAGGGGATACTATTTTCATCCTCGCCTGCTATCAGGACTCCTCAAAGTCTAGACGGGAGATGGACAATGGTCTTCCCTGGATCTGTATGCCTGTCCTTTCAGGTCTGGCCTCCTGTCTTCTCACCCACTTCCCCTCTGAGTAATTAGAAGTGATTGACTTTCTCCTCTGGACTTTAATTTCTTTACAGCCTTTTAAAGAACACATGGCTACCTTGTCTGAAATCAAGTCTGGATGGAGCCATGAATTAACTGCAGAAACTTGATCCAGGCGTTTGACCTTTCTGTGTTTCTGTTTTTCTGCTGGCAAAATGAAGGGTTGGAATGAGTGGTTAGCTCAGTCTCCTTTCTGATCTCTCTATTATTCTAAGGCCATCTAACAGGCATGACTCAAATTGCTCGTAGCCTAAGTTTTTCTTCTACAGCGATACACTGGGGGAAATTGCCTGAACCTGAAAAGTCATGTCTAAGATCCCATTGCTTTTAAAGAACAAGCCTGGCTGAGTAGAATCTGGGCTCCTAGATTCTCTATCTCCACAGATATGGTATTCAAAGTACATGAGGGGGACTTCCCTAATGGTCCAGTGGTGAAGACCGTGCTCTCAATGCATGTCCAAAACGAGATCCTGAAATGCTGTAATTAGAGATCTCATGTGCTAAGACCCAGTGCAGCCAAAAAAATAAAAAAGAGTGCATTAGGTCTAAAGAAATCCAGAGTGCTTCCTGTCTCTGGCAAGCTCAACTGCATGTAAAAACAGCATGACTGATACAAACACAAAAGCGCAATCATCAGCTTCCTCCTCAGGCCCCAGTATCCAGTCTCTGATATAAGCAGAATCCAAGCTCAATTCATGATAACAAGAACTTTTGCAGGAACAAACAAATTGGCATGGCTGGGACATGCCAATGGGCCATCAGG
Organism: Raphicerus campestris; assembly: GCA_006410735.1. NCBI lineage: Eukaryota > Metazoa > Chordata > Mammalia > Artiodactyla > Bovidae > Raphicerus > Raphicerus campestris. The sequence continues at coordinate 80,198 of SJYW01009283.1, read as the reverse complement.
ATATACATACAAACAACCCTGAGCTAAACACTGGTAATCATGGTTTCCTTTTCATATGTGAAGATATACNTGTTCCTTTCCAAAATCATTCTATATACTTTTATAGAATAATACAGTGTGGATGGTTTTAATTTAGTTAACTCTGGTTTAAAGGAGATGGTTTTCTTGCCTGGGGAGAGAAATGAAAAAATAAACAAACTTTCCACCCAGGAAAGAAAACTCCAGAAATTTAAATGAGGTAAATGAAATTTAACAGTTGAGAAATTACAACTATGAAGAACTAGGTTAATCCAGGAATGAAATAGAGTGAATTAGGAAAAAAAAAATATAAGAAGCTGAATTTAATTAAGGGACCAAGAAGGAAGATATTAGTAGCTGTTCTCTGTGAGGAATAATAAATGAAAGATTGTCATTTTTGGTTGTAAAGGCCTAAATTATGGCCTTCTGCATGCTTCCCAAAGAATTTAATTTATCTGTAAAAATTTCACAAATGGAAGGAGCCAAGGCAGGCTGACTACAGTTTGTTGACATGTTTGTTTATAAGAAATTCTACTGGCTTGGCTACTAGAGGCAAAATAATTCCCAAATAGGGAGAAAGAAATGTCCTTTTTTCCTAAGTGTGGTTGGTGAACCAAGAGAAGTTGTTTGAGGCAGAGATGGGCACTTAGCCTACAACACTTCATTGCTCACACTGCATAACTTCAAATACATTTAATTCCTGTGTTTGGGGAGGTTTTGTGTGTGTGTGTGTGTGTGTGTGTGTGTGTGTGTGTGTGTGTGTGTGTATGTGTGTGTGTGTGTGTGTGTGTGTTTAACTTCCTGGGGCAAAATCATTCTATAAAAACTTTTGGAATCTTGGAATCAACATGCCAAATGCACCATGCAATGGCAGCGAGATAACCGCTAGGTCAGTGATTTTCAGTCAAAAACTCTTCGTTCTCTTCAGAGGAAAATCACAATTTTAATATTTTAAAAACATTGTGGTGATTATAATAAAATTACAACCAGCATTTTCCTCTAAAGCTATGAGATGTGTATAAGAGACANAAAATCATTCTATAAAAACTTTTGGAATCTTGGAATCAACATGCCAAATGCACCATGCAATGGCAGGGAGATAACTGCTAGGTCAGTGATTTTTCAGTCAAAAACTCTTCATTCTCTTCAGAGGAAAATCACAATTTTAATATTTTAAAAACATTGTGGTGATTATAATAAAATCACAACCAGCATTTTCCTCTAAAGCTATGACTAGGGCCTTGTGTATGTCACTCAGTCACGTCTGACCCTTTCAATCCCATGGACTGTAGCCTATCTGGTTCCTCTGTCCAAGGGATTCTCCAGGTAAGAATATTGAAATGTGTCCCTTCCCCAGGGGATATCTCCAACCCAGGAATTGAACCCACACCTCCTGCATTGTAAGTAGCTTCTTAACCACTAAGCCATCAGGGCCCTAGTTGGGCCCAATTAGGGGTGACTAAGGTGAATTCCTGGAGAAGGCAATGGCAACCCACTCCAGTCCTCTTGCCTGAAGAATCCCATGGATGGAGGAGCCTGGTAGGCTGCAGTCCATGGGGTCACTAAGAGTCAGACACGACTGAGTGACTTCACTTTCACTTGTCACTTTTATGCATTGGAGAAGGAAATGGCAACCCACTTCAGTGTTCTTGCCTGGAGAACCCCAGGGACAGGGGAGCCTGGTGGGCTGCCATTTATAGGGTCGCACAGAGTCGGACACGACTGAAGCGACTTAGCAGCAGCAGCAGCAAGGTGAGTTCCAATCCTTCTGGCTCTGTAAAGTAACTTGTTTGCAAGGCAATGTCAGTAAATGGGAGTTTGAAGCCTCTTTGGAGTTCTGTGTCCACAATGCGCTAGCCATGGGAACCTGACTAGTAACAAAAGCAAACACTTACGGAGCACTCACTATGTGCCACATATGGTTCTAACTGTTTACATGCATTAACTCATATAGATCTAGCAACAACAAGGTGTAAAGTAGGCATTATTATTATTAACATTTGTAGGCAGGAAAACAGAAGCAACAGTAACTTGCTCCAAACATACAAAGATTTTCTATAAATCAATAAAAACAAGACAATAGAAAAATGGGCAAAAGGCATGAATAGGTATTTGATAAGAGAGGGACAAATTAGAGGTATGGGATTAACAGATACAACCTACTACATATAAAATAGACAAGCAACAAGGTTATGCTGTACAACATAGGAAATTATAGCAATCATCATCTCATAGCCTATAACTGAGTGTAACTGAAAAAATACTGATTCACTATGCAGAAACCCTACTCCTAAGTTTACAAAAAACGTAAATGTTTACATTTCTGCACCAAAAGGACACACACTGGAATGTTCACAGACGCATGATTTGGGAAAGTCCTAAACTGGAAACAACCTGAACGTCATCAACAGTAGGGCTAAGAATCTCTGAACACTCACACAATATTCAGCAGTAACAAAGAATTCCGTCTCCAAGCAATGGCATGGATGAATTGTATAAGCAATGTAGAAAACAAAGTCTGGGACTCAGAATAGTGATGTGTGCTGGGATTTAAATCACATTCCAGTTGGCAAATTTAATCTCTAACTTGAAAATTCAGGAGAAGGGGTGACTTTGGGGAAGGAAGAAGGGGAGGATGTTTGATGAGGAAGAGGCCTGAAAGTCTCGTAGAGGTAAATACCTACTCCTCCATCTAAACCCACTTCATTCCTGTCTCAAGAACTGGGTGAGAGTGAATTGCTTGATGAGTTGCCCTTCTTCAGACATCTATGCATCATCAGACAAGAATGTATTTGTTCATTTTCTATATAAAGTAAATATTGAAGTATTACTAAAACTGATTTTTTAAAAATCAGAGACCAGGCCCCAGTTTGTACCCTTCCCTANCCTCCATCTAAACCCACTTCTTCATTCCTGTCTCAAGAACTGGGTGAGAGTGAATTGCTTGACGAGTTGCCCTTCTTCAGACATCTATGCATCATCAGACAAGAATGTATTTGTTCATTTTCTATGTAAAGTAAATATTGAAGTATTACTAAAACTGATTTTTTAAAAATCAGAGACCAGGCCCCAGTTTGTACCCTTCCCTAAGAAATCAGAAATCCAAATATACAATAATGTCATGTTTAATAAAGTTAAACATAAACAACTTTAAATACTATAGACTTAGAAATACTCTAGTATAACACACTGGTGATTTCAATTTCGTTTTTCATTTCAGTTATTATCTACCCAGTCTTAATCCAGGAATTGCCTTCAGGTAGTAGTATTATTGTTTTCTTTTTTTCTCTGTCTAATTTTCTGTGATTTTTTCCCAAATTAGCTATAATGAACAAGTAATTACTTTATAACAAAACAAAAGCCAAAGTAAACTTTAAAATGTAGCTTAACCCTTAATACTGGGATGTGGAACTTTAAAAATAGCATTTAGTCCTCGCTTATGTGTCATTGGTGGCCTCTATGCTTTTTTCTCCTCTGACCTGTTCAGTAAATTCAGTAGAGAATTTTGCTATTTGAAACTTCTACTGAAACCAAGCATTATGTTGCATGGATATGGCCCAGATCCCACCTCTTTGTGAAAGATTCTGTTCCCTGCTTTTTCTCTGAATCCATCAAACACTTCGAGGGTAAGGCTTCCCTGGTGGCTCAGTTGGTAAAGAATCTGCCTGTAATGCAGGGCACATGGGTTTGATCACTGGGTGGGGAAGATCCCCTGGAGAGGGGAATGGCAGCCCACTCCAGTATTCTTGCCTGGAAAATCCTATGCACGGAGGAGTTTGGCTGGCTACAGTATATGGGATGGGAAAAAGTCAGACACGACTGAGTGACTAACACACTTTCACACGCGTAAGGGTTTCCCAAGTAGTACAATGAACGGTAAAGAAACTACCTACCAACCCAGGAGATTCCAGTCTCGGGTGCCACCCCTGGGTCAGTAAGATTCTGTGGAGGAAGAAATGGCAGTTCACTCCAGTATTCTTGCCTGGGAAATCCCACGGACAGAGGAGCCTGGTGGGCTATATATAGTCCATGGGGTTGCAAGAAGTTGGACATGACTGATCATGCATGAAGCAGCTGTCACATCTGTAGAACTTAGTGGTATCCATCTCTTGACTGATTAAATGATTTACTAATTAAGTACCTCAAAATTTGATTCCACAGTTTTGGCTTTCTTTATTCTCTAACATATAACCGCAAAGATAATGTGAAAATTATAAGAAAAAAATTATAATACATCATGTACGGGTGCCATTTCAAAGATTCTAAGAAATAACATTGTATTTCACTGACTTTAAGTTTTTTGCATCTTAATATTTATGAAACTGAGATTATACCACAATTGATAGCATCTCACCATTGTGGTCGGCCAAGAAGTTGTCACGAGGCTGATGCCGCTGCCTGCTTACGGACGGACTTGCCTGTTGCCACATTTAGTGTGTACTATGTACCGGGCGCTTTCCATGTAATAAGAACCATTTTCACGATTTTACAGAAGAAGCAGCTGAGGCTAAGTAACTCAGGTGGCATCACAGAGCCCATTCTGCAGATCTAGGGTCTGAACCCTGGCAACCTGGATCTGGAGTCTGCCCTCTTGAGGTGTCTCATATGTCCTGAATGTTTATTTTGGAAGAATTCACTTCATGTTCTCTTTCCAAGAATGAGTAGGGCCTAAAAGGTATAAACTATGAATCCAACAGACTTAGAATAACCCCAGGAACTGACCTTGGCCATGGTTAACAATTAGAGCACAGGATGGTACATAATGATTGCTAATTATTCAGCTCAATGAACTATGAGCCATGCCATGTAGAGCCCCCCAAGATGGATGGGTCCTGATGGAGAGTTCTAACAAAATGTGGTCCACTGGAGAAGGGAATGGCAAACGACTTCAGTATTCTTGCCTTGTGAGAGCACCATGAACAGTAAGTGAATTAGGACAAAGGGGAAAGAGTTCATCAATTGGGAGATGTTAAATCAACTTCTGTATGTGGCACCCCTATTCCATGCCATGCCATAAAGACCAAGATGGACATCAGCTAAATAAATCCATTTTTACTGAGGGAAATAAGATTGCAGAAACTTACCATGTGAGAGCTAAGAGGGCTGCATAGCTGAACCCCAGAACTGGGCACTTACTCAGGGGGGAAAAGACAGCCCCGGGCCAGAACAGACTTCTCTCCCATAGAGGTGGATCCCAAAGAGGCAGCAACGGCGTCAAGCAGGTTGGACACCTCCTACAGGCATCTTGCTCCAGAGAGGAAGAAAGGCAGAGCTAGCGGATAATCTGAACATACACTTGTCATTTCGTTCACAAGTAAGTCCATTCATTGAGCTTCCCAGGTGGCTCAGTGGTAAAGAATCTGCCTGCCAATGCAGGAGATGTGGGTTCACTTCCTGGGTTGGGAAGATTCCCCTGGAGGAGGAAATGGCAACCTGCTCCAGTATTCTTGTCTGGAAAAATCTCATGGACAGAGAAGCCTGGTGGGCTACAGTCCATGGGACTGCAAAGAGTCAGACACGACTGATTAACCGAACACACATACACACTGACACACAAGTTCATCCACTTTCTATGCAGCCAGCCTGTCTCTACCAATCAGAACAGCTTCCAGGCAGAGTGACTCCAGATAAGGAACAAGAGCTGGGAAGGGCATTCAACCCTCCAAAGCATGTTTGGACACTTTCCTGATTTTCAGCTCTGAGACAACAGGGAGTGCTGTCACTCCGGTATCTCCAGGGCCCACCCTTGTGCCTGACACAGACTAAGGACTAAAAACTACATGATGCTGGAATAAATGAATGAACGACCACAGACACCAGAGCTGAGATCTGAAGCCCTGTGTGAAATCAAGGGCCGCAGTGTGAGATAAAGTTTGCCAGCGATACGTCTTCATCATAAATGTATGACGGGCAAGAAAAACAATTACACTGAGAACTGAGCTTTTAAGCCTGGAGTTAGTTTACTAAATGCAATTATAACAATATCATGAATATGGGATTTAAATACCTTATGGATAATTCCTAGAATGTAAATATCTTTTCAAGGCCTGAAGAGAACCCCTAATCTCTTCTTCATTCGGAAGAGATAGACCATAAACTCCACTGGACTCTTCTTTCTTATGAAGTGAATATATGAAATTAAGCAAGGAAAGAGAGATTATATCATGAGACAGGGGGAAAAAAAAAACACAGAAGGACTTGATGTTCACCTGGCCCTAAATCCAGCATTGCTGGTTGTATGTCCTTTGGGAACTTCCTTACCTGCTCTATGCATGTATGCAAAACAAAGATAAGAGATATTCAGATCTCCTAGCACAAAGTTTATCAATAAACACCATGATTTTTATTTACCTCTTCATACCTCCACTTTATTTCCCATGCTGTCTAATACATTTTCCCAACTTTGTACAAGTTAGCCATTTTTTAACATGGAATTTAAGCATGGTTTCATCTACTCAAAGTTGCTCAGTCGTGTCCAACTCTTTGTGACCCCATGGACTATACAATTTTCCAAGCCAGAATACTGGAGTGGGTAGCCTTTCCCTTACTCAGGGTATCTTCCTAACCCAGGAATTGAACTCAGGTCTCCTACATTGCAGGCGAATCCTTTACCAGGTTTCACTGAGTCTCTGTCCTAATCAGTCTTTGATTCATTTGTTTTGACATCTTCTGTGTCCCAGAGATCAGACCTTGTTTTCACATTGAGGTCTCTCATGGCCACAGGATAGACACAAAAAGGAATTGAGGAATCATATTTGCAAGTTAGCCATTTTAGCTTTTTATAATAAATATTGTTACTAATATATTGAGATATGTCAGCTTGATCATTTTAAATATCAAATGCTTTTTTTTTTCTTTTAGAGCTAAGTTGTCTGAGCTTCAAAGTGTTCTATAAAATACACATTACTACCATAAAGGAGAAAAAATATGTGTGTGTATATATATATATAGCGAGCTCTTTTGGAGTGTCATTACAAACTCTTTTANTGCTTTTTTTTTCTTTTAGAGCTAAGTCGTCTGAGCTTCAAAGTGTTCTATAAAATACACATTACTACCATAAAGGAGAAAAAATATGTGTGTGTATATATATATATAGCGAGCTCTTTTGGAGTGTCATTACAAACTCTTTTATAAGAAAAGTATTATAAAAGTCAGAAAGAGAACTCGCGAGCACCTTTCAAGACTTTTCTCATCGTTTTGATTCTATTTTAAATCTGGAATCAAAACAAGGCTCAGAAGTGAGAAGGCAGCCCTGCCGGTTTTCAGGGACAATAAGGCCGCACTCTGGAGGACTTCAGCAGGGACTCCGAGAGGAGAGAGCTGCTAGAAATAGCAAGTGCTGCTTGAAGCTGCAAGTTCAGGGTAGAATGTAAGGGTGTGAGAATCACATTCCAAATGTTCCATCGACCTTCCTAGTACACCGGGAACCTGAGCGCGTGAGAATCGTCAGGCTGAATTGTAATTTTTCTGTTTTGCACGTCTGTGAGCCCCTTTGGGTTAGGGCTTACACTTTATTCTTCTCTGTACATCTCCACCCAGGTACTTATCACGGCTGCTATCTAGGACGTACCCAGTAAACGTTTCCACTGAACTGACAGGGCTAGAGAGAGACGTAAAGATCCTTTTTTTTTTTTTTTTTTTTTCCCCTGAAGAGTTTGAACCTCGCAGGATCCTTGAATGAGGCCTAAAAGAGAGAATCAGCAAGACTCGCTTGTCAAAGCATCATCAGCTTCGGTCCCTGCAAACCTGAAATCAAAGAGAGTGCCACAATTTCCCATGGCCCTGAAGCTTTTCTGGCACTCAGCAGGGTCCAACAATTTGAACAAGAGGACCACTTCAGGGCTGCAATATTGCAATTTTTGCAGCACTGATGTGTGTGATTTGGGGCAAAGCTTGACACAGGACCAGAAATAAAAGCAGCATGTTTTCTATAGTTGTTTATCCAACGTAACAAATGGACCTTGAAGTATGAGTCTGGAACTGCGGTTTCATACATACTCTGTGTGATCAGTCTCTTCAGTCATGTCTGACTCTCGGCGACCCCATGGGCTGTGGCCCTCCACGCTCCTCTGTTTATGGGATTTTCCAGGCAGGAATACTAGAGTGGGTTGCCATTTCCAGACATTCTTCCTGACTCAGGGATTGAACCCATGTCTCTGTCTCCTGCATTGTCAGGTAGATTCTTTACCACTGCACCTCCTTACCAGAATCAATTAAGCAACACCACCACCAACACAGGGCCAAGCACTCCATTAGAAATCTTGAGAGCCCAAGGTACTTTCAGGGCCTTTCAAAAATATTGTAATTTCTTTTAAACTCCTAAGAAATACTGATTTGGGGGGCCCCAGAAAATAATTAAATAAATAAATTAATATCAATATATTCTGGAGAAGGAAATGACAACCCCTTCTAGTGCTCTTGCCTGGAGGATTCCATGAACAAGGGAGCTTGGTGGGCTACACAGTTCATGCGGTCATGGGGAGTCAGATCACAGCTGATCGACTGAACAGGCACACACATACTTCTTTATGGTGATGTAGATGTGCCATATAATTTTAATGTTTAATTAATTACATAAGCAATATGGGAGAAGGATAGGTCCTATAAAGGCAAAAGTTAGAACTGAAACTTGTCACCACACGTGCTGTATGTCCAGTGTTACTAAGGGGATGAAAGTCCTGTTTTCAGAAAAACATCCCACAGTCTATTAATCACAGAGGCGTGAGTCATTTTCAAGGACACACAGATAAGATTGGGAGTTGGACAGGCTGGTGGGGTAGGCAGGTGACAGGTGCGCTGGCTGGGAGGAATCACAATCCTACGTATTTTCTGGATATGACCATCATTTTTCTATTCTCACAAGCCTTCTGCTCCAGCTAATTAGCAAGTCAAAAGAAATGGAAACAATTCTAGACCTCAGCACAATCAAATTAGAGGAGTTATCTGAGGATACTGTTTTCACGCAGTGCAATCACACTCCCTTTGTTTTGGTCAAATGAGTGAAAACTATCTTTCAAACCGAACGCCCTCTCCTTTCCCAACCAGCTCTGTGAACAGCGGCCTTTCATATCTGCTCTCATCCATTATACACGTGATCTTTTCTATGAAGACAGGGATGCACAGTCTACAATTAAACCACGCCCATCCAGTTTTCTCTACAACAAGGACCTTTTAAAAATACATTGATTTTTAAGGTGATTCAGCACTGAAAGCCATTAGTACATCATCTAAATCAAGAATTGGAAAGTTTATTAAAATTGGATTTTTAACCTGATCCCAATTTCCTCTGCTTATAAAGAATCCCATTGGACTCCTTAATATTCATGCTATTAACCTGAAAGTTTCAAATGGCCATTAAGGGAGGAAAGGCTGAGGCTGTACAGGGGAGCCTTACAGATAAAATCAGGTTGAGCTCAGGAAGGTAGAGTGATTCTGAGTCCTCGACGTCTTCCGAGGAAGCAAGCCCTCTCTCTCTCTCTCATTCTCCTTCTCCTGACCTCTCTTCCATCATACATTTGAAGAAAAGTAGAAAACCGGAGATAACAAAAGCAAACATAAACTATTCAAGTACAGAAAGCACTGGGCTAGGAATCATTTTCATGGCAAATAGATGGGAAAAAGTGGAAACTGGCAGATTTAATTTTCTTGGGCTCCAAAATCACTGTAGATGGTGACTGCCGCCATGAAATTAAAAGATGCTTGCTCCTTGGGAAAAAAGCTATGACAATCCTGTGAAAGTGAAGTCGCTCAGTCATGTCCGACTCTTTGTGACCCCATGGACTGTAGCCTACCAGGCTCCTCTGTTCATGGGATTTTCCAGGCAATAGTACTGGAGTGGATTGCCATTTCCTTCCCCAGCGGATCTTCCCGACCCAGGGACTGAACCTGGGTCTCCCACATTTTAGACAGATGCTTTACTGTCTAAGCCACCAGGGAAGTCCTATGACAATCCTAGATAANTGGCGATGTAGATGTGCCATATAATTTTAATGTTTAATTAATTACATAAGCAATATGGGAGAAGGATAGGTCCTATAAAGGCAAAAGTTAGAACTGAAACTTGTCACCACACGTGCCGTGAGTATGTCCAGTGTTACTAAGGGGATGAAAGTCCTGTTTTCAGAAAAACATCCCACAGTCTATTAATCACAGAGGCGTGAGTCATTTTCAAGGACACACAGATAAGATTGGGAGTTGGACAGGCTGGTGGGGTAGGCAGGTGACAGGTGCGCTGGCTGGGAGGAATCACAATCCTACGTATTTTCTGGATATGACCATCATTTTTCTATTCTCACAAGCCTTCTGCTCCAGCTAATTAGCAAGTCAAAAGAAATGGAAACAATTCTAGACCTCAGCACAATCAAATTAGAGGAGTTATCTGAGGATACTGTTTTCACGCAGTGCAATCACACTCCCTTTGTTTTGGTCAAATGAGTGAAAACTATCTTTCAAACCGAACGCCCTCTCCTTTCCCAACCAGCTCTGTGAACAGCGGCCTTTCATATCTGCTCTCATCCATTATACACGTGATCTTTTCTATGAAGACAGGGATGCACAGTCTACAATTAAACCACGCCCATCCAGTTTTCTCTACAACAAGGACCTTTTAAAAATACATTGATTTTTAAGGTGATTCAGCACTGAAAGCCATTAGTACATCATCTAAATCAAGAATTGGAAAGTTTATTAAAATTGGATTTTTAACCTGATCCCAATTTCCTCTGCTTATAAAGAATCCCATTGGACTCCTTAATATTCATGCTATTAACCTGAAAGTTTCAAATGGCCATTAAGGGAGGAAAGGCTGAGGCTGTACAGGGGAGCCTTACAGATAAAATCAGGTTGAGCTCAGGAAGGTAGAGTGATTCTGAGTCCTCGACGTCTTCCGAGGAAGCAAGCCCTCTCTCTCTCTCTCATTCTCCTTCTCCTGACCTCTCTTCCATCATACATTTGAAGAAAAGTAGAAAACCGGAGATAACAAAAGCAAACATAAACTATTCAAGTACAGAAAGCACTGGGCTAGGAATCATTTTCATGGCAAATAGATGGGAAAAAGTGGAAACTGGCAGATTTAATTTTCTTGGGCTCCAAAATCACTGTAGATGGTGACTGCCGCCATGAAATTAAAAGATGCTTGCTCCTTGGGAAAAAAGCTATGACAATCCTGTGAAAGTGAAGTCGCTCAGTCATGTCCGACTCTTTGTGACCCCATGGACTGTAGCCTACCAGGCTCCTCTGTTCATGTGATTTTCCAGGCAATAGTACTGGAGTGGATTGCCATTTCCTTCCCCAGCGGATCTTCCCGACCCAGGGACTGAACCTGGGTCTCCCACATTTTAGACAGATGCTTTACCGTCTAAGCCACCAGGGAAGTCCTATGACAATCCTAGATAACGTATTAAAAAAACAGAGATATCATTTTGCTGACAAAGATCCATATAGTCAAAGCTATGATTTTTCAAGTAGTCAGGTATGGATGTGAGAGTTGGACCACAAAGAAAGCTGAGTGCCAAAGAACCAATGCTTTGGAACTATGGTGGTGAGAAGACTCTTGAGAGTGCCTTAGACTGCAAGGAGATCAAGCTAGTCAATCCAAAAGGAAGTGTTAGTTGCTGAATCATGTCCAGTTCTTTGTGAGCCCATGGACTGTAGCCCACCAGGTTCCTCTGTCCATGGAATTCTGTAGGCAAGGATACTGAAGTGGGTAGACATTCCCTTCTCCAGGGGATCATCCTGATCTGGGGATCAAACCTGGATCTCTCACATTGCAGGCAGATTCCTTACCATCTGAGCCATCAGGGAAGCTAGGAAATCAACCCTGAATATTCATTGGATGGACTGATGCTAAAGCAGAAACTCCAATCCTTTGGTCACTTGATGTAAAGAGCCAACTGATTGGAAAATACTCTAATGCTGGGACTAAGGGCAAGAGGAGAAGGGGGTGACAGAGGATGAAATAGTTGGATGATGTCACCAACTCAACGGACATGAGTTTGAGCAAACTCTGGGAGATAGTGAAGGGCAGGGAAGCCTGGAATGCTGCAGTCCATGGGGTTGCAAAGAGTCAGACAAGACTTAGTGAGTGAACAACAATAACAGCAACAAAGATGCTGAATAAGAACAAAATAACCAGTGAATACTTTCTTATTTACCTAAGCATAAGAGCATTGATCACTGATCGATGAATGCTGGCCAAAATCAAAAAAGAGAGAGAAGCTAAAACACCAATCCTTGCCAGTGGCCAGATCTGTCTGGAGTCATTTGGGACAAGAGAAGCTTGTGACAGAGACTCAGGACTGCGGCCTGAGGTTCTAGTTCCCTTTTAGGGCTTGTAGTGGGGAACTAAGTAGATTAGTTAACCAGACTTTGGCTCCCAGGGTGCAAATGGAATCACTGCCAGTCTCACTTTGCATCTCACAAATGAGTTGTGAAATCCAGACTGTGGGCCCAAAGGCACTTTGAACTCTTAAGGAAAAGCAATCATACCAACTTAGGACATCAAAGTGGCTCCCTATTTTGAAGAACTTGTGATCTGTGCTGGGCTTAGCTGCTGGTAGGAGCTTAAGGACTCCAGTACTTGGCAAGGGTATATTTGAAACTACCATTTGACCTGCACAACCTCATCATATATGATTTTACAGGGCTTCATCGAATGAGGCAGGAAAAATACTTTTTTTCAGAAGCTAATGCAAATTTGAATGTCAAGGCTTTTCAAAGAGAGGCTTTAAACTGACTTTGTTTTTTTTTTTTTTTTTCCAGGTTTACTGAGATGTAATCGGCATACATCACTTTAAGTTTAAGGCATACAGCCTTCTGGTTTGATTTACATCTATTGTGATATGATTATGACAATGAGTTCAGCCAATAGACACCTTCTCACATAAATCCAATAAAAGGGAAGCAAAGAAGAACAGAAAAAAGGCTCTTTGTGATGAGAACTCTTGGGATTTACTCTATTAGCAACTTTCCTACCTACCAGACAACAGTGTCAGCTATAGTCATTATGTTGTACATTATACCTCTGATATTTATCTGTCTTTAACTGGACCTGTACTTTTTGACTGCCTTCCTCCACACCCAGCCCCCGACCAGACCGCAAGTTTGATTAAAGCGACTTTTTAAAATACATACGTGTGGGTGTGTTCAGTGGCTCAGTCGTGTGTGACTCTCTGCAATCCCATGGACTGCAGCCCACCAGGCTCTTCTGTCCATAGAATTTCCCAGGCAAGACTACTGGAGTGCGTTGCCATTTCCTTGGGCTTTCCAGGTGGCACTGGTGGTAGAGAACCCACCTACCAATGCAGATGTAGGAGAGGACTGTTAGATCCCTGGGCCAGGAAGATTCCCTCCAGGAGGAAATGGCAACCCACTGCAGTATTCTTGCCTGGAGAATCCCCATGGACAGAGGGAGCCTGGTGGGTTACAGTCCATGGCGTCACAAAGCATGGAACATGACAGAAGCAACTTAACACAAAGGTACTCCAAATGTATTTTAAAAGTTCTAAAATATTATGTCAATGTTAGTCTGGCTCAAAGAAGCGATCAGGATCATTAAAACTTCTATAATCTTATTTTCCAAAATAAGACTTGGCCTTGTCTTCTCAGATGCTACTGGCTTTACTAGACAGCCAGAAAATGCGGATCATCGTTTTGCTTTCTAAAAGGGCAGTGGGTAACACTACACGAGAAAGAGGTCAATTTCCTACAGGATTTATTACTTAGGTGGGTGTGTATTTTTAATCTGAACAAAGTTAATGAGAGGGTTTTTTTTTACACTTGAAGGGCAAATTTGATTTCTTCCAAACATTTATTTTCCAATACTTAAGATATGGAAGAGCGACTGAAATGTCATCTAAAATAAATTACTTTGACACTCATCTGGCACGTTTTCTTTTTCTTTTATTTAATTTCTTAACGTATTGGCTGATCTGCCTTTTAGGGCCACTAGTTTGGGCTCGGATAGAGAGACAGCCTAGCTTCTCCAAGGGGATTCCTACCCTGGGTCCCTGGAAACCTTACATCTGAAATTAGACTGAAGGCTGGTCTAGCTCGGACACAAAACTTCTCAGGTACAGGAACGCGGGGGAAGGGGGCAGGGGCACCGGCTCAATTTCAGAGCTGACGTTTGCAATCCCGACGCATTAGCGAAGGCAGAGCTAAAAGCTTTGCGTGCGCCGGGTGAATCCGCATCCGCTCCGGGGACGCGAAACCGAAGAGGGGGGGAGTGTTTAATGGCGACACCGAGCTCTGGGGAGCCGGGTCCTCGCGCGGATCCTCGCTCCGGCTGCCCGGCCGCCGGCGTCCGAGTCCGGCTGCGGTGCGAGTGGACGGCTCCCCTCGCTTCCTGGGCGGCGCAGGGAGCAACCGATGCCTAAGGTCGGCACCTGCCCTGACGGAGATCGGCCGTGCTGACGCACGTGGGAGGACCCGGCGAGGCCCGGGAGTGGAGGAAGACGTGGGCTCGGGGTTAGGACCTCGCCTTCTCTAACAAGAGAGACAGTGGAGACAGGATGTCCCAGGTTCGCAGGGACGGCCATCACCCAACCCACAACCGGCCCCACTCCCGGGAGGGAGCGCTGGTCCCCTCCCGAAGTTCCATCCCCACCCCCAGCTTCCCGGGGCTGAAACCCCCGGAACTGCCGCGCCAGGGAAGGGGCGGGACTGACTCGTGCTGTACCTGTCGGCGGGATTTCCCGAGCCCTGCCCGGCCGCCCCGGAGCGGCTTGGCGAGCGGGACTCCGAGCCGACCCGACCCCGGGGCAGCACCGGAGCGGACCGGACAGCAGTGGGCGCTCGCGATCCTCCTCGGCCCGACACGCTCTCCCGGTGGGCCCGGCCTCCTCTGTCCCCTCCTCCCGCTCCCGCTCCTCCCTCTGCTCCTCCCCTCGGCGGCGGTGATAACCTCGCCTCCCCGCCTGCAAAGTCCCCGGCGCGAGGGCAGCCGCGAACCGCCGCCACCGCCGGGTCTCCGCGGGCGCCTGCGCCGGCGTCTCGCCCGCCGGCCCGGATCGTCCTGAAAAAACTCGCTCCGCTGGCCGCCGAGGCTCCACGGCGCTGCCCATGGCCAAGCCCAGGAGCCGACTTCGGGCGCCGGACCGGCTGGACCGCCGAGGCGCGGCTCAGGTGAGTGCGGCGCGCGCTTGCGGCGGCGGGAGTCGCCAGTGTGGGGAGCGGCAGGACCCGGGGCCATCGAGGTGCCCCGACTTGCCATCCTGGACTTCAGGGCGAGAGCAGCGCCCAAGGTGAGTGGAGGCTGGTGCAAGTGGGGTGCAGGTAGGTGGAGGAAGGAAGGAGAGCCCAGAGCTTTCCCCATCCTACTAGCCTCCTGACTTCGTCCCTCAGCTAGGCAAGTCTTCAGGGACTGTTTTTTTTCAAGCAGGTTTCTGACTTAGTGGATTTTTTCTCTTTTTTTCCCCTTACCCCCTAGAAGAGTCAGGAGGTTTGCTTCTGCCCGACGCGTCTCTCTAGGACCGACCGTGAGGGGCAATAGGAGCGCAAAGCGCCACGGAGCCTGGGTACCACTCTGGCTGGCAACTGGGGCGGTGATAACATCAAAAAGTCCGTCTTCGGGGAGCATACAGGGTGGGGAAGCCTCTCAGTGCGGTTAGCTTTGGGAACGAGGCAGAGATGGGACATCTCCCAAGGGGCGGGGAAAGCTCGGGAGGAGAGAGATGGAAGCGGCGGACAGACAGTAAGTAGCCTAGTCCCCGCTGCCCCCGCCAATGCCAAACATGCACGGTTCTGTTTTTTCGTGTTACTTTTTACTTTTCTTTCTTTTTTTTTTAATCCTGCGTCTGTTTCTATTTCGAGCACCTTGGGTGGTGACGGCAGATGAAGGTGAGGGGAGGAGGGGCGCCAACCCGCGGTGGAAGCGCGTAGACCGGGACTCATAACCGGGCACACTCGCGGAGCCTGAAGTCTCCAGGTGCGACCTCTGGGCCAGGCGGCCGACCGCGCGCGGCTCGCGCTTCTGACCCCAACCTGTCCCGGACGCCGGCAAAAAAAAAAAAAAAAAAA
>SJYW01009283.1:0-60041 GCA_006410735.1 Raphicerus campestris | reverse complement strand
AATCCTGCGTCTGTTTCTATTTCGAGCACCTTGGGTGGTGACGGCAGATGAAGGTGAGGGGAGGAGGGGCGCCAACCCGCGGTGGAAGCGCGTAGACCGGGACTCATAACCGGGCACACTCGCGGAGCCTGAAGTCTCCAGGTGCGACCTCTGGGCCAGGCGGCCGACCGCGCGCGGCTCGCGCTTCTGACCCCAACCTGTCCCGGACGCCGGCAAAAAAAAAAAAAAAGAGAGAGAGAGAGAGAGAGAGAGGGATGGAGAGGCGAGAGGGAGTGAGAGCTGGGATGCAGGGCGCGGGGCGGGTGCGGGGAGTGTGAGGTGTGCTCTGCTCCGCCGCGGTTTGCGAGCTCCGCGAGTCTTCCATCTCCTCCCCTCGGCGAGGCGAGCGTCCACGCTTCTTCGCGCACCCAGGCCCCTCTCTCGGGAGGGGATCGCACCCCTCTTCCTCCGCCTTCCACTTTGCAGGACCAGTCGGATCCTTGCTTAGCCTTGCGTGAGTCTCGCTCCTCCCTCCCCACCGGCGCGGTCCGCTGGCTATTTTTATCCACTACTTGTACAGAGATGCTTTCGGGGGGGGATTCTGGGGAGGCGACGCCAAATCTGGTGTCTTCTCGCTCTGCTCCCAGAAGCGATCCCCTCCTAGCAGGGAGCAGCCGCGAGGAGCGGCCGAGGGATGAAGACGGAGCTCTGGAAACCCCGATTTCACCTGCCCCGCTTCTCCGCCTGCCGCTAGGTGCGGGCGCGGATTCTCGAGGGTCCCAAAGCGCCCGGGGGCCGGTGCTTAGCTGGCTTTTGTGGCCGCAACCCGTTTACACTCAGGATCCTTTGGGCCCTACTTGGGCGTTATTGCTCTGCCGCCACATCTTACCCTATTTTGTTGAAATGCAATTGCCCACTACCGTTCAAGGGTTAATTTCAGGAATGTTATGCTAAAAATAATAAAAAGAAAGAAAAGGCAGGGAGATAACCCAACTTCTGCCTCCTTGCATTTTCTAAACCCCATCCTTTGGCGTTCTTTCTGCTTCGTCGGTACTGATTGGGTGCGACTCGAATAAGCCTGACCGAGTGAAATTCCAGGAGATGAACGCTTCAGCTGCAGATCTCCGCTTTACTCTTTGTATTTCTAGCTTAGATTTTTTTTCCCCCCTTTCCTCCCATAGGATTGCAGAAATAACATATTGAAATGGCCCATTGTGTTACATAAGATTTTCTCCAGCATTCGGCAGAGCAAAATCAACTTCTCATGGAGCGTTTCAAGGCTTCAGCGGGTCCCTCTAACTCAGCTGAGTTTGCCTGGGATCAACAACTTCGTGACTAAGCACTCTTAAGTGGAAAGAGTTCATTACCATAGCAGCATACACTGAGGCTCCCTTTCTGAGGCATCCGGAGCCTTGCTTTGGGGGCTTCTGATTCAGGGCAATGCTGCCTGCTGTACAGTGCACTGTAGCTTTAAGATGGGAGATACTTTGCTTGGGAAACTGGTGAGAAAGTGATACCTTGAGCTCTACAGGGGAGAGCAGGAAAAGCCCATGGTTCTAGCTGTGTTCTTGGTGTGCCTTGTGTGACATTTCAAGTCTTCCACGTTGTTGTTCAGGAGTCCTTTACTCGTGTTCCCATGTAATTGGGGATGTGCTTCTGTTCTGAAAAGAAGACCGTTCTCGTTCTCTTACTGGAAATGTCCAGAGAGCTCCTTGAAGGAAAATGTAATGTGGAAGCTTTCCTTATCTTGAATTAAAATTTGATGATGGCTAGAAAGAGGCTCGGAGAAGGCAATGGCAACCCACTCCAGTACTCTTGCCTGGAGAATCCCATGGACGGAGGAGCCTGGTGGGCTGCCGTCTATGGGGTCGCACAGAGTTGGACACGACTGAAGTGACTAAGCAGCAGCAGCAGCAGCAGAAAGAGGCGAGGCAGAGGGACTGGCTGATGCAACGTGTTTGATTGGTACACAGTGGCTTTTCTAGAACAGGGCATAGACCCGGGGTGGTCCAAACCCACAGTGAGTCCTGAGCCACGTTCTGGCTATAGAAGGCAGTTTGGAGAAAGGCATAGCAAAAGGTACTGATGTCCTGGTGGAACTGAGTCTGTATTCAGGATCAGGGCTGAGAATTCAGGCTCCAGGGCCTGCTTCTATGCCAGGGTTCTTGTGTATGAGACATTCTTAGAGGAGTAAAGGAAAGTAGCAACTTTGGTGAGTAGCAGCTGCCTTCTCGCTGCTCTGTGGGAAATGAAGTGACTTTCTGGCTGTTGCTGAAAGCTGTAACTTTCCAGCTGGTGTTGGAAAAGATCTGCGTTTTCCCCCATCACTTTGACGTAAGTATCTTCCTTCANGACTCAGCACACAAGCTGGGACCTCAGGCTCTGTCTTGCCGAGTATGATTTTATTTTCCAAGATCGGCTGTGAGTTTGCAATTTTATGTAGAATCGACTGACGTAAGTTGTTGTGTTAGTTGTTCAGTGTGTCCAACTCTTTGTGACCCCATGGATTGTAGCCCACCTGTAAGTTCCTTTATCCATGGGGTTTTTCAGGCAAAGAAAACTGGAGCAGGTTGCCATTTCCTTCTCCAGGGGATCATCCCGACCCAGGGATGGAACCCACATCTCCTGCACTGCCAGATGGATCCTTTATTGCTGAGCCACCAAGGAAAGCCCTTGACTTTTAATTGTGTCTGTGTGTGTAATCAGTCATATTGGATTCTTTATGACCCCATGGACTGCGGCCTGCCAGGATCCTCTGTCCATGGAATTTTCCATGGACAAGAATGCTGGTGTGGATTGAAATTTCCTACTCCAGGGGATCTTCCTGACCCAGGGATCAAACTGCAGTCTCCTATCAGCAGCTAATTCCATATTTTAAAAATAATACGATGTGGACCAAACAAAACATGTCTGTAGGTAGACCTCCTTCCTCATCTGTACCTGCATCCCACAAGCCTCCAGNACCCAGGGATCAAACTCCAGTCTCCTATCAGCAGCTAATTCCATATTTTAAAAATAATACGATGTGGACCAAACAAAACATGTCTGTAGGTAGACCTCCTTCCTCATCTGTACCTGCATCCCACAAGCCTCCAGTTTATGGCCTCTTGGTTCCAGGCATAGAAAAGAAATTGGTGGGACTACAGAGGCTCAGTATAATCAGTTATTCATAAGCCTGAAGCAAGAGTGCATCAGGAGTGGAGTTTTAACAGTGTTCCTGTGAATTAAATTTTGTATGTACAGAATTTCTGTTTGCGGTGTTACTTTTTCCTTGTCCTGTAAGCAGCTACACCAATCACATTTATGCCCTTAACACATGTTTATTGAGTTCCAGTCATGGACCAAGCGCTGTTCTTCTCACTCGTGACATAATAGGGGATAAAACAGATGGAAAGCTATACTCTTCTGCTTGTCTTCGTGGAAGAGACAGGTAAAAGCAAGATGGGGAAGGACAGTCCATCTTAGGTCAGACTCTTAGGTGCTAAGAATAAAGATAAATTAGGGGAAATGTCAGGGTACCGGAGTAACACCTTTGGCAGGGGGCCAGGAATCTCCAGGTTCGGTCTCTGATCCAACATAACCAAAGTCAGGTCAGACATAAAGGACATAAAGGATTTGAGGATTTGGGAGTTTGGACCTAGTATTATATTCCCGGAGTTGCTATTGTGGGTAAACCCCTAAGAGCAGACTGTTCTGTTAGTTTTAATGAGGTCACCTCTTGAGCCCATTCATTGAGTGTCCAGCAGGTGGTAGGTGTCACATTAGGTGCTAGAATCCATTAACACAAAATTTCCAGTCCTCCAGGAAATTGTAGGCCAGTGTGGAAAACATGAACAAATGATCACAAAAGAGGAGATTACTAAAGTGAGGACGAGGGTGAGAAAGGTGTCGTAACCACTGAGTTTTGACACTCAGAACGCTGACGTTCAGCATCTTTTTGACTTTTTTTGTAAGATTTTTTACTTTTTAACATGGACTGTTTTTAAAGTCTTATTGAATTTGTTGCAATATTGCTTCTATTTTATGATTTGACCTGTTGCCTATGAAGCATGTGGGATCTTAACTCCCCGACCAGGGATCAAACCCAGGTGCCTAGCATTGAAAGGCAAAGTCTCAACCACTAGTCTGCCAGGGAAGCCCCCCATTTAGCATCTTTTTAATGGACCATCTGAGATGCACCAGGAACAGTTTAGACGTGTGCTTTTCAACCTCCTCATTATCAATAAAATTTTTTTGAAGCTTTTTTTTTCCTTTTAAACCTGGCAATGGCGTTTTGTATCCTTAACCGAATTTCATTTTGAATGAAGAAAATTGAGTCTTTAAAAAAACCTTCTCTAAGTGTGAGATGCACTTTGGCTTTGAGACTCCAGTGTGTCTCCCTCTCCAGTCGACTCTGCCACTGATGGTGACTGTTGTTGCCAGGGTAGCTGCACAGAAGCGAAAAAAAAAAGTTATTTTTCTTGAGGAACTTACAGTTTAGTATGGCAGTCAGATAAATGAGCAACTTTTTGTGTATGAACCGAGAAATGCATCCTATTTGGGCCTTTGCTTGTGGCATCAGGGAGGCCTGCCTTTGAGAACAACTTCTTTCCAATCACTCTGTTTCTTTCTGGCATGGCAAGCCTCCTTCCCACAGCATAGTTTTGCAGCCATAGTGTTTATCTGGAGCCATCCTGTTACTTCGTTGGTTCTCGTCCTCCCCACCTTTCACGCCCCCGTAAGAATATACACTCAGTCTGAGCAGGCATCTGGAGCCTTAGGTTTGTTTCTGCCACCAGTTTGCAGAACAGTGTGTCTGGTTCAAGTAGTTGCTCAGAAAGGAAGCAAGAGGCAACATTTCTGCCTGGGGGAACTGGGAAAGGCTTCATGGGGGAAATAAATATTTAAGGAAAGAGAGAGGCTTGCAGAGAAAAGCCAATGAATGGTGATGATATAAGATAATCAAAACAATGCCCCAAGCCATCCCATTTGTCCATTTTAGAGACCTTCAGTGTGGTCAGTCCAGGTAAATAGCTGGCATGTTAAACACAGACCCTTCCCTGAATAGATTCTGGCAGCACAAAAGCTCTCTGGCATGAAAAGCATGAAAATGATTTAAAAAGAATGGAAAAATGGAAAAAAATAAATAACAAAATAAGAGAGAAGAATGAAAATGATAACTCTTAACTTTCATCTAGAACTTTCATACCCACTGTCTCCTTTTTCTCTTGTACCTGGTCCTTCAAGGGAGACAGGGATCTCTTAGCAATTTTATATTTTAGGAAACCAAGATTCAGAAAAGTGAAGTTTCTTAGATCCTCAGAATGAAGACAGCAGACCCCGGTCCAGGGCTACAATTCTCCACTTGCAGTGAGCAGATGCAAGGTGGAAACAGGTTAAATCCCTGGGGGGCTGAGTAGGCCACATTTTCTATAAGCAAAGGAATGTATTTAGATTTGAAACATTCACATCTCCTTTGATTTGTTGAGGACTTCTACTTCAGCACTTTCCGAGATGCATTTTGTGTCTTGATGAATTTCCCCTAGAATTCCTACAGATGAGGTACACCCTGCAGTAAGGTTGTTTTTGTGTAAATATCTTCACTCTTGAAGGCGAGTAAATCAGAGGCCTGTATCAGCAGTTAACATACAGTGAGAGAAAGGTGATTGCAGATACAGCTGAAATGAAAAGGCTGCTCTTCTAGCTGCTCAGAGAAATACACACTTGAGTGGCACAGAGTGAAAGCAGGCTGGCACAACACCACCTCTGAAAAACTCAGTTTCACTTGATATAAATTCCATCTTCAGCCAGATTTTTCCCAGTGTCTCTGGTAGGAAGGCCAGAGAAGGTGTCAATTACAAGTTTCTGGAATTAGGTGTAGGAGTTATTCTCAAAGAGTGTGGCTTTTGAAGTCCTGTCTGTTTCTGATCTCCTCCTTACTGATGGTATCACTCGGAGAAATAGACAGTTTTTTTGGGTCTCAGATTTTTCAGTATTCTAATGAGGATTAAAGGAGATTGCCCTTGTCAAATGCCCAGCCTAATGCTCAAGAAAATGCACGTTCTTCTTATGTTGCCTGATTTCACAAGTAAAAATACAGGATGATCAGTGAAAGTTGAACTTTGAATAAAGAATATATATTCTTTTAGTATAGGCATATCCTGGATACTTCATATTAAGACATGATTGATTGTTTATCTGGAATTTAAATTTAACTGGAAGTCCTATATTTTATTAAGCATCTCTATTCTTGCAGTGACAGTTGTAGGTGATGTGTTTGATGAAACTTCTAGAGCTGTAGGCAGTGAGAGAGGGAAAAATACAGTCATTTGGAGGTGAAATAATTTAGCCACCATATGATCCAAGGAAAGAAGGAAGGGCTGTTTTCTCTGATGAGCTTAGCAACAGATCAAACTGAGGCAAACTTACTTGTTTGCGAAAAGAAGCAGAATAATTGTGGACAAGTCAGATCTCTCCCATCTATGCAGTGGATTATTCCCAGCACTCTTTGGGAAGAAGGCATTTCAACCCTTGAGGCCACCAGGGGAGCAGCCAGTCCACCAACGCAGCACATTATTCAACGCAAACATTGCTCTGAGCTCATTATTGCAGGACCAGAGCTGGAACCATGAGATGCACACAAGGGCTCCACTGAGTTCAGTGAAGGAGTGCTTTGTGCTTTGAAAACTCATGCTTGCAATTGCTCCCTCCTTGGATGAATCCAAAGCTAATAAAACTGTGAGAGGGCCTTTCAGACTGGCTCCTCCCAAGCAGATGATCTCAGGTTATGAACTGAGTCCGAGATCTCCCCAGGACTGCTGGACTATGTTGTTCTGAGGATGGCCATGGAAATGTGTTTCCATTTCAGGTAATAACCTGGCAGAAACTCAGTAAGCAGTACTTTGGTTGCCAGTGGGCTTTTCCCAAGCAGAGTTTAATGCTTTCTTCTATAGTAAAATACTGCTTGTGTCAAAATGATGTTTCTATTGCATCTGAAATTACTAACTCTTCATTTAACTTGAGCTCCTTACTAGCAGTGTGTTTATATGGAATATGGACAAGAAAGAAAGCAAAGTGGCTTGGCAGGTTGCATGTAGAATGACATAGCCAAAGAGATCTGGTTCCATCCACTTTGCTACCTCTTGGCCATGCAACAGGAAATGAGTTATCTCCCATCTCTAAGCCTCAGTCTCCACATCTTCAAAATGGGCATAATTAAAATTATAGCAGATAATTGTTTAGTGCAAATTAAACTAAATGAGTAATGTCAAACATTTACACAATGCCTGACTCATCAGCATTAAAAAAAAAAAAGATGCTGTTACTAAGATAACAAAAGAAAGCAGTGTAGACTTCTAGATTGCATACTCAATGTTATATCACAGAGAGCGTGGATCTCATAGCTCACATTCTTGGGAGACTGTCTGGTCTTTTGCCCTTTGTTTCTTTAATCTTAATTTATATAGTGTGAGCAAATCTTATTATTTCTTTTTCTGGGCCAAAAGCTTAGAAGCAGCAGTGCAGAAAGGGTACAGCAGAAACCGTCAGGGGAAGACAAAGTACTGAAAGAGAAGGGAAGGAGGAAGAATCCAGGAAAGAAGGAGGGAAGAGAGGGGAGGAGAAGCCAGGACAGAAAAGGGTTATGAGCAGACAGAGGATTCGTAGCCCAGGGATATGCAGTGGCCTCTTGTACCAGGAAGTCCCTGGTTAAATACTATCCAGATACAGTCATTTAAGTAAATGTCACTCCCTCTCCCTGTCCCAAGGTTTCTCAGGATCTGGGCTTAATACCTATGACCTCGAGGGAAAGACGTACAAACTGTAATGGTGTAACTGTAAAAAATGTGGAACGTGATGGAGCTAGAGAAGTTGAGGCCTTTCTTCCTGCTCTGAGTCAGCATGAAGTCACAGATGACGGCTGAACACAAGGGAACTCAGTGCCACCTGGTGGAGGTACCAGCCACCATGCCCCTCACGCGTGACGGTCCTCTGCATGATGCCAGGAGTGGGTCTGTTACTTTGGATTTGGTTTTATTTCCATTCATTACCCAGGAGCTCTCTTTATTTTAACTTTGCCTTTTCTTGGGGTATAGCCAATTAACAATGTTGTGATAGTTTCAGGGGAACGGCAAAGGACTCAGCCATACACGCACATGCATCCATTTTCCCTTAAACTCCCCTCTCATCCCAGCTGCCGCGTAACACTGAGCAGAATTCCATGTGCTGTACAGCAGATCCCTGTTGGTTATCTGTTTCAAACATAGCAGTGTGTACGTATCCATCCTAAACTCCCTGACTATCCCTTCCTCTCATCCTGCCCCCAGCAACCATAAACTCCTTCTCTAAGTGTGGGAGTCTCTTTCTTAAACATGGGCTCTTATTAGAGAGCGTTTCGGGTGCCATCTCTCCTGCCCTGCTTTCTCCCTATGAAATGGTTCTTTCCCTCCTGACCTCTCAGCCCCATCCATCTACACACACATCAGAGGAACTGACATTTTCTGCGGAACAAGTCGGTCCTCAGTTGTTCAGTGAGGCAGGAGCATCCTTGGGGCCAGAGCATTACTGGAGATCACAGAACTACCCCTGCTCCTGACAGCACTGCATTATTTGAGGGTTTTGACATTGGAGAAAATGCCTTTGTTTTTCCCAACCTTGACTGTCCTGTTAACGGGCATTACATTTCCTCATGGACCTTTTGGGCTTCCCTGGTGGCTCAGTCGTAAAGAATCCACCCGCCATTGCAGCGAACACAGGTTTGATTCCTGGGTTGGAAAGATCCCCTGGAGAAGGAAATGGCAACCCACTCCAGTTTTCTTGTCTGGGAAATCCCATGGGCAGAGGAGTCCGTGGGGTCACAAAGAATCAGACACGACTGAGCAACTAGCCAACAGCAACAACCTGGACCTTTTGCTGGTAGAAACGCTGGGTAATGTATGTGAAATGCCCATTGGAAAGTCTGGTACTGGGTAAATGTGTATAAAGCAGCACTCAGTAGTGATTATGAGCTTTTCTTGCTGGTAAGCCTGATCTTGTGTGAAAAGCAGATTAAGAATGTTACTAAGGCTCAAGCTGTGTATCCCCACCCAGACCACCTTGTCCTTCACTGATCTGTCCAGGTGGGGAGAAGGCCAGGACGACCCCAGCAGCGGCCCTCACCCTCTGCTCTCACGTAGGAAGGGAGCAAGGTTGAGGGACTCCTAATCAGGGAAGAAATCTTTCTCAAAAGCCTGCAGGAGATTTCCCTGTGAAACAAAGAAGTTTGAAAGTTAGTCACTCAGTCGTGTCTGACTCTTTGTGACCCCAAGGACTATAGCCACCAGGCTCCCCTGCCCATGGAATTCCCCAGGCAAGAATACTGGATTGAGCCCAGGTCTCCACATTGCGGGCAGACTCTTTACCAATTGAGCCGCCAGGGAAGCCAGATTTCCCTGTAGGTCCCCTTATCCAAAAGTTTGGTCACATGCAAACAGGCTAGAACTGCAGAACGAGAGACAAAGGCACAGCCATTTCAAACTGTGGAAGAGCCAATGAGTCAAACAATAAGCCAATTAATCTGGGTCATCCAGATTAAGCCAGGGTCCCTTTCGCCTTTGAGCAACTACAGGAGACGTGAGGGAGACTCAGGTTTGATCCCTGGGTCGGGAAGATCCCCTGGAGGAGGGCATGGCAACCCAGTCCAGTATCTTGCCTGGAGAATCCCCATGGACAGGGGAACCTGGCAGGCTACAGTCCATGGGGTTGCAAAGAGTCAGACACAACTGAAGTGTTTAGCATGCACAAGCCTTTGAGCAACAATTACATTTATGTTTGTATCTTGCAATTGGTGATGGCTGGTGCTCCTCTCTGAAACATCTTTGACTGCTGTCTTCAGCCGAAATATAAACCTTATATTCTTCCGGTTTTGCTTTTCTTTCCCCTCTCAGCTTCATAACTTTTAAAACTGTTTGCAATCTACAGTATTTCTCTATGTTAATTTCTCCAGCTCTGACCCACTGTGCAAAACACAAATATAATCTGGTCCCAACCCTGTCCCCCAGTGCACAGTGTCCCATGGAGTCCATGGTTTACAGCATTGGTGTTTGAGTACAGGACACTTAAACACAGATGAGCTCTGGGCCCAACTCTTGCTACATCACAGTATCCCTTTGGGCAAGGTTATCATTTCTGCAAACCTCACATACTCTTCATGATTTTTTCATACACTTATTGAATGTTTAATCTGTTCCAGTAGATTAAATCACAGGAGGATGGAGGCTTTATCTGGACCCCCCCAACCCCTAGATCAATCCTGAACCAGGGTGTGGTAGGCAGTTATCACCCAAGAAATAACTACTGACCAAAAAAACTGAGGACCCCAACATATTCTGTTTTATTGATTTGTCAGGATTAAAGGCAGTGGTATATAGAGAACATTTAGAGTTCATGTTGTTAGTTAGTAGCTAAGTCATGTCTGATTCTTTTGCAACCCCATGGGACTGTAGTGCTCCAGGCTCCTCTGTCCATGGGATTTTCCAAGCAAGCATACTGGAGCAGGCTGCCATTTCCTACTCCAGGGGCTCTTGCTGACCCAGGGATCAAAGCATCATCTCCCCTATCTCCTGCATTGGCAGGTGGATTCTTTACCACTGAACCACCAGGGAAGCCTTAATGCCTGTAGCGGTTGCTCCAGACCTCGCTGTTAATAATGCAAGTAATGATGCAATTCCAAGTCCCGCAGCCTGGCATTCACACACTATTCTTTCAAGCCTTGTCCCTTGCCATCCTCTGTTCTGACTCCCACTTCGTGGTCTGCCCACAGGACTGCCCACTGTTTCCCCAGATGAATCAGGAACATGGACATCCCCACCCTGTGCCCGGGCTATGCTCTCTTTGCCAGCCCCCTCCCCTTTCTTCTTAGCTCCGGACTTTTGTCTTTCCTCCAGATCTGTCTTGAATGCTCTCTGCCTCCCGCCTCCCATCCACAATAAATAATAATGCCTGTGGCAGCATCCTACTGTCTGTCTTTAGGTTCAGAGTAGGGGTGCGCTCTCCCCCACCTGAAGGTCAGATGGCCTTGGGACTTGCTGAGGGCAATGAAAGTGACAGGAAGCACTGTGTCACTTCCTGGAGCTGGAAGGGCCAGCTGAGGTTCTATGTACATTCTCCCCACTCTGGCCCCAGATGGCCGGTGCTGTCTTTCTAGGTCTCTGAGACCCTCAAGTGGGCAGAGTCCTGCCACCAACCCAAGTGGGACAAGAAGCTGAGGGTTGGAGGTGCTGAGATGCAGGGTCTAGTCTCGGTGTTCCCAGCTCCTCTGGCGCTGTGACATTGCTGTAATCGGCATGGGCTTGGCTGCTTCCCGCAGGAAACGCCTGCCACGGGAGAGCAGGATAAACCTCTGCTGTCAGCTCTGCACCCGCTCCTGCCTGGTCCCAGATCTCAGTGCAGGATTGCACAACAGAAAGTGGATCTATGCAGCGAGAAGGCAGGAAAAAAAAGCCTCCCGTCGCAGCTGCTGGAAGTGAAAGTACCGTTACCATAAACAGAAACAGGAGTCTTTGAGAGAAGCCTGAGGTTTTAGTCCAGATTTGTGAGCTCAGATGGGCAGCTGTCGTCGGTGGTCCACCAGGGAATGAAAGTGAGCTGAGTCAATGGTCTCTGGGTATCATCAGTGCCAGCTGGTGCTCTGTTCTCTCCTGAGCCCTCTGGTTGCAGGCAGCCCTGTGTGCACCAGCCTTCCCCCCCAGCCTGGCAGCCCCTGTTCCAAGGACAGCTTTACATTATTTAGTCTTGAAAGTGGGCTTCCCCCGTTGCTCAGCTAGTAAAGGATCCATCTGCCGATGTAGGAGACACAAGAGACATGGTTTCAATCCCTGGGTCAGGAAGATCCCCTGGAGGAGGAAATGGCAACCCACTCCAGCCTTCTTGCCCGGGAAATCCCACGGACAGAGGAGCCTGGAGAGCTATAGTCCGTAATGTGGTAAAGAGTTGGACATAACTGGGCACACGTGCACACACACACAGTCTTGAAAGTCAAGCTTGCCTTGACCTTACTCTGTTCCCAGCCACGTTTCCTGCCGACACAGATTCCAGCAGAAGCAGCAGCAGGGCTCAGGGTTGGCATGGAGCCACTTAGG
The DNA here is from genome assembly GCA_006410735.1 of Raphicerus campestris. Lineage (NCBI taxonomy): Eukaryota > Metazoa > Chordata > Mammalia > Artiodactyla > Bovidae > Raphicerus > Raphicerus campestris. The sequence continues at coordinate 47,967 of SJYW01009283.1, read as the reverse complement.
AGGATTCCAGTTACACAAGCCACCAGACTCTGCTGATTGAAACAATCGTGTTCAGAATTGCCTTCACCTGCCGCCTTTTCTTTCTTGAGTTCTTTACAGTCCTCTGCAAAGATGGTGCCAAGGCTAATTATCTCATAAACGTTGTCCTTTAAAAATATTAGATTTAAGAGCCACTTTGTGCTCCTCATGCTGCTGTTTCCTTTGTCATCTCTCTCTCTGTGAATGGCTCTCAAGGCTCAAAATTTTCCGCTTTCCCTAAAGAATACTTTTCCTTACATGTCAGTTTTTGGAATGTTGCGATTCCTCTCTTTACTTAGGACCATTATTTAAGCAAGCTAGATGTTATAAAAATCTGAATTTTAATTGCCATTATTGTCCTTTTACTTCTCTTTTCAAGCTGATGTCAGCATGCTACTGTTACTCTGGTATTTTTGAACTCCTTTGTCTTGAGGCTTTAACCTTGTAGCAGGTGCGCTGAAGAGGTTTTCCTCAATATCTCATTTGAATCTTACAGTCACNAGATCCCTGCAAAAGGGAAAGGCTACCCACTCCAGTATTTTGGCCTAGAGAATTCCGTGGACTGTATAGTTCATGGTGTTGCAAAGAGTCGGACACAACTGAGCCGTTCACTTTCACTTTAACCTTAATAGCATGTATCTCTGTCTGCCTCAGGGAGAAAGGCAGGCCATTAGGCATTCGTAGTATGCCCTGTAAATGCCAGACATTGCTTTGTCTCTTTGGCATGGGTAATCTTTCAGAGTCACGATAGCATCCCTATGAAGTAGATTTTAGCCCATTTTGCAGAATGGCATGCTGAGGCCCAAAGAAAGGAGAAACTAATCTGAACTCAGTTAGCTACAAGAATTCTAGCCTGGGTCTGTCCAATTGCCTTTATATTACCACTTACTGCACTTTTGTTGCTTAAAAATATATAAGATAAAGGAGAATAGCCTCCCCCTTGATACTGTTACAAGTATTTGAAGGGATCATTCTACATGAGGGCCTACTGCCTGACACACAGTAGGCACTCAGGGAGAGAGTAATTGCTTCCTTTCCAACCCTTCTGTCAAATCCCTTGGATGACTTTTGCCCCCCCAGATAACCATCCCTGTTATCCAAGAAGATTCTCGCCTGTGCCAACTGGCTCACCATCTTTTTTTGAGGAGTGAAAAGGTTTTCCTGCAGACAGAAGGACCACAGGCGTCACTGTGCTTGATGTACTGAATGTCCCTCTTGTGAAATATTCTAGTTCTTTAATTTTATCCATGAAATGTTCTAATGATGGGGCTGAGAGCAAATGTGTTGTAGTGGTTACATTTGAAATCTCGGTCATAATGTGAATTTTGTAGAAAGACTTTAGAAGAAAATTAAAATATTTTTGAAGGGTTATCTCACTACTTCCCATCCTTTTTTAATGAAAATGCATTCTAGGCTCTCAGGTGATTTTTCTGTCCTCCATGAGAAATTTTGAGCCCCTTTCTCAACATCTAGTTTCTGTTTGATCCTCTAGGGAGGAAAGCTTACTACTTTTTGCCACTGTCTTTTTCATAAGTGGCAAATGGTTAAGTTTCTCTTTCTGCTAAATGAAAAGCCTCTGTCAGTGCCTTCCGTCATTTGCCTGACTTGCCACTACATTCGATGTGCTCATTCAGCAGTGTCTCTAGCACCCGCTGGGTACCAGCAATCACGCCAGCCCCCGAGGATGCAGTGGAGGGAGGGAGGATGCTGATAAGGAAGCTCTGAATTGACTTTGTTGGGTGGAGAGGTAGGCAGTAAACAAGCAAACATAATTTTGGGTAATATATCAGGAATAGAAAACAAGATGATGGGAAAGAAAGTGATTAAAGGCGAGAGGGTGGGCTCATGTTGCCGAGGAAAGCCAGAGTTTGAAATAAAATCTGTGACAGGGGACAGCCAGCCTCAGGAAGCCTGTGGGGGGTGAAGCATCCTGGAAAGACGGAGCAGAGAACGGCAAGGCACAGAGCTGGTGTGAGCCTGGTACCATCAAATGAACTGGAAGGCCTGAGCTTGGCTTAAAAGGGCAGTGAGGTAGGGGGGGCAGACAGATCCTATTCTAGGTTCATTCCTGATCTGAAAAGGATTTGGATTTAACTTGTATTTTTTTTCACCTCAAAGCATGTGGCTTCCCAGTTCCCTGACCCCATGCCTCCTTCAGTGGAAGCTAGGAGTCTTAACCACTGGACAGCCAGGGAAGTTCCCTTGGATTTAATTCTTAATACAGGGGAATCTCCACCTGGAAAAGTCTGTGTCCTTTCCCATGTGTCCCCCATGCCTAGTGTGTGGTCAGTGTCTTCATGTGGCATCCAAGGAAGCCTAGTGCTCCTGATGGAAAAGACTCTTGGCTTTGGAATTCTTGAAACTCAGGGCTTGGTTTATCACAGCAGGATGAAGCAAGCAGCCTCCCTGGTAAAAGGGAGTGAACAGAGAGCAAGTTAGAGCTCTCTCAACAGGGAAGGATGGGATTTCTCAGGTGTTGCTAGTGGCAAAAGAGCCCGCCTTCCAATGCAGGTAAACAGAAGAATGCGGGTTCGATCCCCGGGTCAGGACAATCCCCTCGAGTAGGAAATGGCAACCCACTCTGGTATTCTTGCCTGGAGAGTCCCAGGGAGAGAGGAGCCTGGTGGGCTACAGTCCTTAGGGATGCAAAGAGAGGGACATGACTGAAGAAACCGCTCCCTTTCNAGTTTCTCTTTCTGCTAAATGAAAAGCCTCTGTCAGTGCCTTCCGTCATTTGCCTGACTTGCCACTACATTCGATGTGCTCATTCAGCAGTGTCTCTAGCACCCGCTGGGTACCAGCAATCACGCCAGCCCCCGAGGATGCAGTGGAGGGAGGGAGGATGCTGATAAGGAAGCTCTGAATTGACTTTGTTGGGTGGAGAGGTAGGCAGTAAACAAGCAAACATAATTTTGGGTAATATATCAGGAATAGAAAACAAGATGATGGGAAAGAAAGTGATTAAAGGCGAGAGGGTGGGCTCATGTTGCCGAGGAAAGCCAGAGTTTGAAATAAAATCTGTGACAGGGGACAGCCAGCCTCAGGAAGCCTGTGGGGGGTGAAGCATCCTGGAAAGACGGAGCAGAGAACGGCAAGGCACAGAGCTGGTGTGAGCCTGGTACCATCAAATGAACTGGAAGGCCTGAGCTTGGCTTAAAAGGGCAGTGAGGTAGGGGGGGCAGACAGATCCTATTCTAGGTTCATTCCTGATCTGAAAAGGATTTGGATTTAACTTGTATTTTTTTTCACCTCAAAGCATGTGGCTTCCCAGTTCCCTGACCCCATGCCTCCTTCAGTGGAAGCTAGGAGTCTTAACCACTGGACAGCCAGGGAAGTTCCCTTGGATTTAATTCTTAATACAGGGGAATCTCCACCTGGAAAAGTCTGTGTCCTTTCCCATGTGTCCCCCATGCCTAGTGTGTGGTCAGTGTCTTCATGTGGCATCCAAGGAAGCCTAGTGCTCCTGATGGAAAAGACTCTTGGCTTTGGAATTCTTGAAACTCAGGGCTTGGTTTATCACAGCAGGATGAAGCAAGCAGCCTCCCTGGTAAAAGGGAGTGAACAGAGAGCGAGTTAGAGCTCTCTCAACAGGGAAGGATGGGATTTCTCAGGTGTTGCTAGTGGCAAAAGAGCCCGCCTTCCAATGCAGGTAAACAGAAGAATGCGGGTTCGATCCCCGGGTCAGGACAATCCCCTCGAGTAGGAAATGGCAACCCACTCTGGTATTCTTGCCTGGAGAGTCCCAGGGAGAGAGGAGCCTGGTGGGCTACAGTCCTTAGGGATGCAAAGAGAGGGACATGACTGAAGAAACCGCTCCCTTTCCCTGAGCCTCACTTTCTTGTGACAATATCAGTCCTGTCCAGCATGCAGTGTGAGTCACACGGGCCCTGTGTGCAAAGTGGCTAGCCTAGTGTCTGCTCAGTAGCAAGTGCTCCGGATGACTGCTGCCAACGTTGCTTTTTGGAGGAATGTGGACTGGCCTCCAAGTGCTGTTGAACAGTCTTTACGCTGATGCCAGCTCAGGCTCCAGGCTTCCAGAAGATTCCCTTTGATAGTACCTAGTTTACTTCTGAAGAGAGAATAATCCGTTTATTTTTGTACTGCTTGCAATTTCAAACTTGCCTTCCTGGTTCTTGTCCTGTTTGAGATGCTCCTGATTTGTGAGTAGGGTAAAGGTTCTTACTTTTGAAGAAAGGACCTTCCACAATTAACGAGCTTTCAGAGTGAGAATTGCAACGCTGCTCAGTGTTGTGGATCTCTGGCCTGTCCGCTCCAGTTGTCAGAAGCCACAAGTGGCCTTGGGCCCAGATTCACCTCAGATGGTGATTTCAGCCACAGAATTAAAGGATGCCTGCTCCTTGGAAGTAGAGCTATGACAAACCTAAACAGCATATTAAAAGCAAGCCTGGCTTTGCAAAGGGGTTGCAAAGACTCAGACGCGACTTTGTCACTGAACAGCAGCAACAAGAAGCGGCCTGAGATGTCCTGCAAACGGATACACACTGGCTTTGAAGACGAGACAAAACACTGCAAAATATCTCCTTCATTTTGTGTTTAAGTAGTAACATTTTGGATAGGGTTACAGAAAATACTCTGTTCTTAAAACAGGGCTCCTGGAAAATGTACAAGTGCATATGTGGGTCATTTTAACATCTATAATAAAAATAACAAGATATGACCCATCTTAGGGCAAGCTGTGACTACGTGTTGGCGACATAAATGAACAGTGGTTACTGTCAGCTTTGAAAGGGGTTGCTCTTACCTTCTGGAGAAGGCAATGGCACCTCACTCCTGTACTCTTGCCTGGAAAATCCCATGGATGGAGGAACCTGGTAAACTGTAGTCCATGGGGTCGCTAAGAGTTGGACCTGATTGAGCGACTGAACAGCAACAAGGAGTTTTTAAACTACAGACTAGTCTTTTGGTTGATTTGGAGGGGGAATTGTTTTGGAGTGGTGGGGTTTTTGTTTTGTGTTTGTAAAGGACAAACTATATTTAGTTTCTTCTCAGGAATTCCCTGGTGGTTCAGTGGTTAGGACTTCAGGCTCTCACTGCTGAGGGCCCAGATTTAATCCCCAGTAGGGGAACTAAGATCCCACAATCCTCCTGGTTCAACCAGGGAAAAAAAAAGGTTTTTCTCTTTGCTGTCTGCTGGTAACTCCCCTTTAGGAAAGTGATCTCAGATGCCCCCTCTGCTAACCCACATGCCTCATAGTGAAGTGAAAAGGGCGTGGAGAGTCAAAGGCTGTGCCTCTCAGGTCTGGCCTCTGGCTCTTCCTTCGGTGCCCCAGGGTTGGGCTATTTTCTGGGATGTGAGGCTGTGAGATGGGGAGAGTGTCACTGCTCCGTGTGGAAGAGCTGCTCTCTCCCTCATGTCACCCACCCCACACCCTGCACACACACACGTGTGTACACACATGTACACATAGATGTGCAGACACACAAGCACACACGTGCACCTGCTCGTATACCCCAAACGTGTGAAAGGCAAGCACAACTGGTCCCTTTGGCTGACCCACACCCGCAGTGGGAAAGGAAACAGAATTTCACTGAGTCATGCTAAAACATGCATTTGACTAAAGCAAATGGCCCATTAAATTGAGCTCATCCAATCAGTAAGACCAACCTTGAACCCCATCTTGTCTGGCCATCTCTCCAAAACGTTTTTTTCTTTTCCTAAATGAGCATGTGGTGATTTTGCAGTTTCCTTTTCTAGTATTCTATTATTTTTCAACTTTTTAATTGATCTTGAATATACATTTTTCAAAATGGTTAATACAGTTGATATCTGAAGGATATCAAATCAATTTGATCATAAACAAGGAAGCCCTGTATATTGTTTTTCATTTAAACATTCGAGACAAGTTTTAGTACTTTTCTAGTGGATCAGCCGGTAAAGAATCTGCTTGCAGTGCAGGAAGTCTGGGTTCAATCCCTGGGTCGGGAGGATCCCCTGGAGAAGGGAATGGCAACCCATTCCAGAAGTCTTGCCTGGGAAATCCCACGGACAGTGGAGCCTGGTGGGCTATATAGTTCATGGGATCAAAAGAGTCGAACACAGCTAGCAACTAAACCGCCACCACCAGACAAGATTTAAGCTAATAAAGTGAATTTTAAACCTGGCATAATGAAGATGATGGGCCTTCTTGATAGAAATTATGTTTTCTGGCTTTGTAAGTCCTACAGTCCCCAAACTGGGCCTGTCTCCAACTCTCCCTGAGCTGTGTTTAGACAGAGATTATTTAAAACAGAGCTTCCAATCGCCTCTTTCCTGGAGAGGGTCAAACACGGATTGCTGCTTATCAGCCCGGTAGAAACATCAGCCGCGGCTCACGTGTCTTGGGGGCCCACGCGCTGCAGCTCAGCAGTGCCTGTGTCCCTTAGGAACTTTAATGCCCAAATGTGATAAATCTCAGAGAGTTAGAAGAGGAGAAGGCATAAAGGAGGCAGTTCATGGGACGAACCCTGCGTTTAGAGCTTTAAATTTGGACCGTGAATTTTGAAATGGAATAAATTTTTGTGTCCCTGGGCAAGACCCTCATCTGTAACTGTCCTGCGTTTCTACCTTCCACTGTCGTGCTGGGATGACATTCCACTGAGCAGACTGCAAGCCCCGCTCTTTATAAACAGTTAACCTTTGCTTGTGTGAAAGTTTTTTGTTCCTTCCAGTAACCTCACCTGTTCATCCCTCTAGGCCCAGTGCACACACTTGCTCTACTAGGAAGGCATCCCTAATTGTTTCAGGCTAAAGGAAGGAACACAGGTTCTCAAAGTACCTAAACTGTGATCGTAACGGATACCACACTGATGCTTGCAGTCAGGTTGTGTCGGTTAACTTTTGCCAGATTTGTACTGCAATACAAACCAGCCCCAAACTCAACAGCTTAAAACCACAAGCACACGTTCTCGCACATGAGGCTGCACACAGGGGACAGATGGGATGGCTGTATGCCAAGTGTATTTCATCTTTCTCCTGGGACCAGGGCACATTTTTTTGTTGTTGTTGTTGTTCATCACAATGGTGTAAGGGAGAAGGGCATGTGAAAACACACAGTCCTCTTAAGGCCTATGCTGGGCACTGGCACACTGTCATTTCTGCCCACGTTGTTGGGCATTCACTAAGTCATATCCAACTCTTTTCAATGCCATGGACTGTAGCATACCAGGCTCCTTTCTCTTCCACTATCTCCCTGAGTTTGCTCAAACTCATGTTCATTGAGTCAGTGATGCTATCTAACCATCTCATCCTCTGCAGCCCCCTTCTCCTTCAGCCCTCAATCTTTCCCAGCATCGGGGTCTTTCCAATGAGTGAGCTCTTTGCATCCAGGGGCCAAAGTATTGGAGCTTCAGTTTCAGCATCAGTCCTTCCAGTGAATATTCGGGGTTGATTTCCTTTAGGATTGACTGGTTTGGGGTGAGCGCCAAGGAATTAATGCTTTTGGATTGTGGTGCTGGAAAAGACTCTTGAGAGTCCTTTGGACTGCAAGGAGCTCAGACCAGTCAATCTGCCCACGTGCCACTGGCCAAATCTAAAATCACTGGGAAGTACATCCCCCTGCAGTGAGGCCACAGCAAGAACTGGATCCAGGGACAAGTGAACAGTAGGAGCTAACCATTCTTTTTTCAAACAGGTTCATCAGTCCTTTTAAATCAGAAGCCCCTCATGGGTAGGGGAGCAGAAACCACGCCTGCTTCACTGTCACTTGCCCCTGTGCCTGGGGCTCGAAGCTAGTTGCTATTCACTGATGTTTCTTGAGGTCCAACAGACCTTCCCAATCTTTTTCCTTTATAGCAAAATAGGCTAAATAGGACTACAGGCCAAATCTGGCCTGGTTTTTGTGTCAGTAGAGCACTACACATATAAATGTTTGGGGAAAAAAAGTAAAAGAATAATAATTTTTAATGTCCCATGAAAGTGATATGAAATTCAAATGTCAGTGCCCATAAATAAGGCTTTATTGGAACACAATCACACCCAGGCCTCTGGGCATTGTCTGTGGAGACTTTAGAGCAAAACAACATAGCTGGAGGAGTTCCCATGGAGATTATATGTCCCCCAAAGCCTAACCATTTACTCTCTTGCCTGGTACAGAAACTGTTTGCCACCCCTGCTTGATAGGATAAGTGAAAGTGAAAGTCACTCAGCCATGTCACACTCTTTGCTATCGGACCCTGTGGATTCCTCTGCCAGGCTCCTCTGCCCATGGGATTCTCCAGGCAAGAATAGTGGAGAGGGTTGCCATTTCCTTCTCCAGGGGATCTTCCCCAACCAGGGATCAAACCGGGTCTCCAGCATTGCAGGCAGATTTTTTACCATCCGATAAAGAAACTGAGAAAACCCCTAGGAGGTGAATGTCTTGCCAAAGATGACAGAGTTGTCAGGTTGATGAAGCCAAGTATTTACGTGGGGTTAATACTTTCCCCCTTTGTTTCCTAGTAATCAGAAGCCTGCGATACCCATGTGTCACTGAGCTGGAGACGTCCCCTCGTGGGCAGCACTTCATGACCCAGCGGCGCCCGGCCCAGTGAAGCCACCGTGGTGTCGTGGTGTCCGGCATGGCCCCGCTGCTTCTGGGCGCGGTGATGCTGGTGGCCCAGCTCCAGCTAGTGCCTTCCCGCCCCGCGGTGGTGCCAGGGAGCGAGCCGGGCCAGCCGGAGCTGGTGCGGAAAGCGGCGACCCTCCAGGAGGAGATCCCCAGCGGCGCAGCCCCCAATGGCTCCGCCCAGCAGCTGCCGCGGATCATCATCATCGGTGTGCGCAAGGGCGGTACCCGCGCGCTGTTGGAGATGCTCAGCCTGCATCCAGACGTGGCAGCTGCCGAGAACGAGGTGCATTTCTTCGANCAGCTGCCGCGGATCATCATCATCGGTGTGCGCAAGGGCGGTACCCGCGCGCTGTTGGAGATGCTCAGCCTGCATCCAGACGTGGCAGCTGCCGAGAACGAGGTGCATTTCTTCGACTGGGAGGAGCACTACAGCCAAGGCCTGGGCTGGTACCTCAGCCAGATGCCCTTCTCCGCCCCACACCAGCTCACGGTGGAAAAGACCCCCGCGTACTTCACGTCGCCCAAAGTGCCTGAGCGCGTCCACGGCATGAACCCGGCCATCCGGCTGCTGCTTATCCTGCGGGACCCATCGGAGCGCGTGCTCTCCGACTACACCCAAGTGTTCTACAACCACGTGCAGAAGCGCAAGCCCTACCCGTCCATTGAGGAGTTCCTGGTGCGAGACGGCCGCCTCAACGTGGACTACAAGGCTCTCAACCGCAGCCTGTACCACCTGCACATGCAGAACTGGCTGCGATTCTTCCCGCTGCGCCGCATCCACATCGTGGACGGCGACCGCCTCATCAGGGACCCCTTCCCCGAGATCCAGAAGGTGGAGCGGTTCCTGAGGCTGTCGCCGCAGATCAACGCCTCCAATTTCTACTTTAACAAAACCAAGGGGTTCTACTGTCTGAGGGACGGCGGCCGGGACCGCTGCTTACACGAGTCCAAAGGCCGGGCGCACCCCCAAGTGGACCCCAGACTCCTCAATAAACTGCACGAATATTTTCATGAGCCAAATAAGAAATTCTTTGAGCTTGTCGGCAGAACATTTGACTGGCACTGATTTTTTTTTTTTTTTTTTTTTGCGATAAGCTAGGCTCGGAACCTTTCCTATTGTAAGTTCTGGTGTACATCTGGGGTGGGGGAAAGAATTTTAAAAGGGNTAGGATATTTAAGGGAAGTACTTAGCTTCTGAATTTTGTTTTTCATGAAATGCTTTCAAATTCTTTATCACAAAAGTTCCAAACTGAAAATGTCCAGATTTTAAGGTTTCTATTAAGATCTGCCTTGTATATACTTGAAGGACTTTTATTTGAAAAGGTAGATGGGATCCTTTCTGTCTGATTCCAAGGAATGGAACAAGTGTTTCCATCACCTCTATAAGGAAGACCTTGCTATCAATTATTAACATCCGTAGTAGTCAGATACCAATGAGAAAAAGATGGTAAAATTAAATGGAGTTATTTGAGATGGGCTTACCAGTGGAACTAGCTACAAAGGCATNCTTGCTCAAAGCAAGTCCCTCCCTTTGCTCCCCATTGTTGGCCTCCGTGGTTTTCAGAGCCCTGCTGATACACAACCACTTGGATTTAACTTCCCCTGGTCCTCATGGGTAGAGGGACTTAGCACCTCCCTGACACCCTCAAAGCACTTTCTAAGAATATCCTCAGTGGGGCAGGCCCAGCCATCCGGTGTCATTGTCACTCCTGGGCCCAAGTCCCCAGCTAAGAAGAACACCATGAGAATCTGTGTCACCTTCACTCCCTTGGACCTCACATAGCAATGGCCTCATGGCCAGTGCTCAAAAAGGTTTGTTGAAAGAATATATGAATAGTTCATACATAGTTCATAGGTATTGGTATTCTTCCAGCTGCCTTCATTTAACTTTTTCTTTCTCCACTTGAGAGAAGGACTTGCTTTTGAATCCAGGGGCACCCCCAGGGCAGAGCAGAGAGAGATGTCTTCCCTGAGTGGGTGTACTGAAGGGCACACTGTGTGTGTGCTCAGTCACGCAGTCGGGCCCAACTCTGCAACCCCATGGATTATAGCCTTGCTTTGTACAGCAATTATACTCCAATTTGAAAAATAAATAAATAAATAAAATTCTGTGTAAAAAAAAAAAAGGCCAAAATGTGCATGCCCAGTTTTCATAAACACTTCTGGGACACTTATTGACAGATGTTAGTTTTTCTTTGAATATTTTGCAAGCATCAGACCCCTCTATATAAAATATGGTACAGTGGACTACACTTCAAAACTTGATACTCTGAGCCCTTGGGTCAGTAACCATTTGTGTAACTGAATAAGCATTAGCCAAAACCACAGTGGCACCAGAGAGGGTGGAATTGAAATGTTAGCAGGACATGCATCTATAAACCACCAACTAGTGGCAGGCTGGGGATTCTCCTGGGATTCCTGCACTAATTGTTCTCTTCATTTTGAAAAGTGGGAAACTGAGACACTGTGTAGCCTAGTTTAAGAAATGTGTGTACAGAGGAAGGAGACTCTCCATCAAGATCCACCTTTAATTCCAGAATCAGGAGGAAGAAATGTATATTCCCAAAAGGTAAATTAGTTACTAAACAAAACATAGATAATTGCTCCAGTACTCCAGGAATATTTTTAAATTACTTGTAATAAAAGTTCAGGAATATTAAGTACCACTGAGCCACCTGGGAAGCCCATTAAAAAATTAAGTATATGTATATACATACACAGTTTACCTGTATGTAATTTTTAACACTGAGCTGAGTGCCAAAAAACTGATATTTTGAATTGTGGTGCTGGAGAAGACTCCTGAGAGTCACTTGGACTGCAGTGAGATCAGATCAGTCAGTTCTAAAGAAATCAATCCTGAATATTTATTGGAAGGACTGATGCTGAAGCTCCAATATTTTGGCTATCCAGTGGGAAGAGTCAAAGCAGTGGAAAAGACCCTGATGCTAGACAGGTTGAAAGCAAAGGAGAAGTGGGTAGCAAAGGATGAGATAGCTAGATAGCATCACTAAGTCAATGGATATGAGTTTGAGTAAGCTTTGGGAGATAGTGGAGGACAGAGGAGCCTGGTGTGCTATAGTCCATGTGATCGGAAAGAGTCGAACATGACTTAGTGACTGAATACCAAGCAACAAATGGTTAACACTGATAAGGATCTATGGATAGATTAAAGTATGCTCATAAAATCTCAAATTCAAAAGGTAAAAACATTCTGAAAAGCAACTGAACAATATATATCAAGGTTGTTGAATAGAGGCCTCTGCTCACTAATTCTGTGGCAAATCTCTTTTAAGAAAATAACAAACCTGGGATAAAGAAGATATGGCACATAAATGTAATGGAATATTACTCAGCCATTAAAAGGAATGGATTTGAGTCTGTGGTAATGAGGTAGATGAAGCTAGAGCCTGTTACACAGAGTGAAGTAAGTCAGGAAGGCAAAAACAGATATCCTGCATTAACTCATGTTGATGAAATCTAGAAAAATTATACTGATGAACCTATTTTCAGGGAAGGAAAGTAGATGCAGAGAACAGACTTGTGGACACAGTGAGGGCAAGAACGGGTGGGACAGATGGAGAAAGTAGTATTGAGATGTCTATACTATTGTGTGTAAAATAGATTATTGGCGGGAAGTTCCTATGTAACCCAGACAGCAGAGCCTGGTGCTGTGGCAGCCTAGAGTGGGGGAACAGGAATGGTGGGGAGGCTTAAGAGAGAGGGCGAATGTGCATCATTACGGCTGATTCCCATTGTTGTAGGGCAGAAACCAGCACGACATTGTAAAGCAGTTTTCCTCCAATTAAACAATAAATTAAAAAAAAAAAAGATGTATAGTTGGTCTTCAGGAGAAGTTTTTGCATAGTCAATTGAAGGCAAATTAAAGGCTATAATACTTTATTCAACACAGAGAGGGCATCTAGCATCACAAAGAGAAGGCATTTTCCTAAAAGATGGTGAAGACTCATTATATAAGTAGACTATTAAAAGTCTTGGACATTTTTTGAATGGAAGGTGTACAAAGGATTTTTGAGTTCAGTAGGATATTTAAGGGAAGTACTTAGCTTCTGAATTTTGTTTTTCATGAAATGCTTTCAAATTCTTTATCACAAAAGTTCCAAACTGAAAATGTCCAGATTTTAAGGTTTCTATTAAGATCTGCCTTGTATATACTTGAAGGACTTTTATTTGAAAAGGTAGATGGGATCCTTTCTGTCTGATTCCAAGGAATGGAACAAGTGTTTCCATCACCTCTATAAGGAAGACCTTGCTATCAATTATTAACATCCGTAGTAGTCAGATACCAATGAGAAAAAGATGGTAAAATTAAATGGAGTTATTTGAGATGGGCTTACCAGTGGAACTAGCTACAAAGGCATGGGTGGCCTGTCGGAGAATCACAAAGGATAATCTGATAACATGGGCTAATAAAAACAGGTTGAGATGGTTATCATCACCCACTAGCTTGAGGGGAGCAGTGACTTCAATCAGGGACTTGCCTATCCTACATTATGCTTCAGATAGGACCCAAGGAAAGAAGGAGCCAACTTCTCTCTCCCATCCACCAATATCTTGTCAGATGTTGGCTAAATCTACTGGTGAAATCCAGCTGGAAAGAAGAATACAGTTCCAGAGAAATTTCCTTGGCAGTTCAGTGGTGAAGACTGCACGTTCAATGCAGGGGCTTGTGGTTTAATACCTAGTTGGGGAACTAGGAAACTACATGCCTTGTGGCATGGCCAAAAGTAAAAATAAAATAAAATTTAAAAATTAAAAAAAAATACAGTTCACAGAGATCCTCCTTCATGGAGAAAAGCAAAGGGTGGAAGAGAGTGGGGAGCAGGTCTAGAGTCAGATGGAAAATAGCTGGAACACGTTCAAAAAGGAACAGCCAGCTGCATAAGACATTATGTGTTTCATCATCGCTGTTGGTGAAGAAAGGCTCAGCGATTGTTTCACTGGAGAATCCAAGCAGAGCATGGAGTTTGGACCAGATGGCTTAACACTTTCCATCAAATTCTGAGATTTGTAATTCTAAGGTACTGAAGAATTGATGCTTTTGAACTGTGGTGTTGGAGAAGACTCTTGAGAGTCCCTTGGACTGCAAGGAGATCCAACCAGTCCGTTCTTAAGGAGATCAGCTCTAGGATTTCTTTGGAAGGAATGATGCTAAAGCTGAAACTCCAGTACTTTGGCCACCTCATGGGAAGCGTTGACTCATTGGAAAAGACTCTGATGCTGGGAGGGATTGGGGGCAGGAGGAGAAGGGGACGACCGAGGATGAGATGGCTGGATAGCATCACGGACTCGACGGACGTGAGTCTTTGTGAACTCTGAGAGATGGTGATGGACAGGGAGGCCTGGCGTGCTGCGATTCATGGGGTCGCAAAGACTCGGACAGGACTGAGCGACTGAACTGCTACTACTCCACTGAGCTAGAAATGTAAAAATAACCAATGCTCCGTCATTGTGTATTATGGTCACCAGCCTCAAGTCAGGGAAATTGAGCTCCTTATCCCTTTTACTGAACTGACTGACTGATTCATTTGTCAGAGCAGTAACCTTTTTGAGCATCCACACTGATTATCTGCAGAAGGTTTTCACAAAGCAATAAAGCCAATGATATTTTTAATTGAAGTGTAGGTATTTGCGATCAACAAACATGACCTGGGATGAATGTGTAATAAGCACTCTTTACATTTGTCGCTCAAGGACAAGAGTGTATGAGAAACACATTTAATAAGAGCTGATGAGTGCTCACCATGTAGCAGACTTTAAGCTGTGCGTGTGTGTTCATCCTCAGTCATGTCTGACTCTTTGCAATCCCCATGGACTGTTGCACGCAACAGGCTCCTCTGTCCAGGAAGTTTTCCAGGCAAGAATACTGGAGTGGGTTGCCATTTCCTTCTTCAGGGGATTTTCCGGACCCAAGGATTGAACCCGTGTCTCTTGCGTCTCCTGCATTGACAGGTGGATTCTTTGCCCCTGCAGCACCGGGAAAGCCTGTAAGCCATATGCTTTATATTAGGTCGTTTCATCCTGCCCAGGATTGTTTGAACTATGCTCTGTTGTTGGTATTTTCTGATCTTTGCCCAGAAGCAGCCAGGGAAATGCACCCCCTCGGATCTCTTGCAGGAGGAGCACACTTTGCTGATGGTCCTAGCAGCTGCCCCCTTGCCCTCATTTCCACGAGTGCCACACTTCCCTCGGGCTGCTCCCAGCCCAGTGACAGGGCACTCCTGTCACTCCAGTGAGGTGTAAGACTCCTCCAGTGAGTGACTGTCTCAAGGACACCTACTAGAGCTTCCATATAATCCAGTTATCCCATTCCTGGGCATCTGTCTGGAGAAAACAGTAATTCAAAAAGATACATGCATACCAGTGTTCACAGGGCTCCCCTCGTGGCTCAGTGGTAAAGAATCTGTCTGCAATGCAAGAAACCTGGGTTTGATCCCTGCATCAGGAAGACCCCCTGGAGAAGGGAATGGCAACCTACTCCAGTATTCTTTCCTGGAAAATCCCAGGATAAAGGAGCCTGGCAGACTACAGTCTATAGAATTGCAAAGTCAGACATGACTTAGGATATATATTTTATATATATATATATGTGTGTGTGTATATGTATATGAATATTACTTCAACATGAAAAATGATGAAATAATGTGAAATGATACCATTTTTATCAACGTGGATGGACCTAGAGACCACTGTACTAAGTGAAGTAAGTCTGCTAGAGAAATACAAATATCATATGATATTACTCATATGTAGAACCTAAAAAAATAATACAAATGAACTTATTTACAAAACAGAAAGAGACTCACAGACATGGAAAACAAACTTACAGTTACCAAAGGGGAAATTTGGGGGATGTAATAAATTAGGAGGTTGGGATTAACATATACACAATACGCTATATAAAATAACCAACTAGGGGCTTCCCTGGTGGTCTGGTGGTTAGGACTCTGGGCTTGCAATGCAGNGTGGATGGACCTAGAGACCACTGTACTAAGTGAAGTAAGTCTGCTAGAGAAATACAAATATCATATGATATCACTCATATGTAGAACCTAAAAAAATAATACAAATGAACTTATTTACAAAGCAGAAAGAGACTCACAGACATGGAAAACAAACTTACAGTTACCAAAGGGGAAAGTTGGGGGATGTAATAAATTAGGAGGTTGGGATTAACATAAACACAATACACTATATAAAATAACCAACTAGGACCTTCTGCATATCACAACGAACTCTACTCTGTAACGACCTATACGGGAAAAGAATCTGAAAAAGTAGATACATGTATATGTATAACTGAATCACTTTGCTATATAACTGAAACTAACAAAATATTGTAAATTAACTCTACTCTGTTATAAATTAAAAAAAATTTTTAAGATAAATATGTGAGGTAATGAATGTATGAATTAATTTAACAGGGGGCACTGCCAGAATGTCTATTTATTTCAAATCATCGCGTTGCACTGTCTAGACATCTCACAGATTTTATTTGTCAATTATAACTCAATAAAGCTGAAAAAGAGAATTAAAATAAAAGGAAAGAACACACATTAGCCTGGCCAGAACCTTCTTGAAAGTGTGTTTCAGTCAAAGACCCTTCGTCCTCAAGCCTTCTTCCTCTCTTTTCTTCTTCCACCAATATCAGAACCACGTAGAGGAGGGAAGGCTCTCCCTGCTTTATCCTGCTCCCTGCATGCTACAGACTGTGGTTTACCCCCTCCTCCTGCTCGTAACCTCTCTTTCTCTCTCCCATAAGAGGAAACTGACCACCTGAAAGTCAGGAAGAAAGCCCTCACCAGAAACCCAATTCCCAGTACCTTGATCTTAGACTTCCTAGCCTCTAAAATGTTGATCAAATATTTTTCTGTGGCTTAAACCACCCACTCCATGGTATTAATATTTTGCTCTGGCAGCCTGTGCTGTAACTGATCCACACCCCCAGTAAGTGTCTAACGCGTGCAATCCCATCTTGACATCTGGTTCTGTGTGGACCCACACGAGTACACACACCATCAGGACTTTCATGTGTTTGCCTAAGTTCACAGGCCTAGGATGGAGCTCAGTCCCAGGCAGTTGGACTCAAGGGTCTACCTGTTTCCCACATTGCTCTTGAATTACAGCCTCGCTTCTCTTGCCTAAGGACATCTTTTTGGAACCCCTTCTATCTTCATTTAACCAAGGCATTTCTGCTTTCTTTATCTATTTTGCCTGACTTGAAGTCAGACATCTGTTGTATCCTATTTGAGACTTCGGCACTTCAGGAAAACACCTCTGGTACTTTCTTTCATTCTCATGATGGAGCTGCACTCAGATGCCTCTTCTCTCTCAGTCTCCCGAGGCAATTTAGACAGATGTGAATGTAACCGATTCCAGCATTTCCCAGCTGCAAAACTTCAGACACACTGACTGCCTTGAGGTTTTGTTTAATTATATGAGAAAAAAAAATGAGAACATCCATTCCTAACTCACAGGTTCCTTGGAGGACTCAGTGAGTGAACATATAAGGACCTAGGACACCAGCTGATCCACAAAGCCATTTATAAATAATATGGTCTACNGGCACTTCAGGAAAACACCTCTGGTACTTTCTTTCATTCTCATGATGGAGCTGCACTCAAATGCCTCTTCTCTCTCAGTCTCCCAAGGCAATTTAGACAGATGTGAATGTAACCGATTCCAGCATTTCCCAGCTGCAAAACTTCAGACACACTGACTGCCCTGAGGTTTTGTTTAATTATATGAGGAAAAAAAATGAGAACATCCATTCCTAACTCACAGGTTCCTTGGAGGACTCAGTGAGTGAACATATAGGGACCTAGGACACCAGCTGATCCACAAAGCCATTTATAAATAATATGGTCTATTCCTATTTACAGACACTTTTTGATTTATTTAAATTTATTGCTCTTGAATCTATTGCCTACAAGTGCATAAAATGTTGGCATTTGCAACACTCCTTCCCTCCTGAAATTTATGATGAATATACTTATGGTATCTGACTCAGACTTTGTACCTAGATTTGACATTTCCCCTTAAATTCTTGGGAATCAAGAGAAAATATTTTGATTTCCCAGCTTGACTGTCTCATTCCCAAAGTTTCTTTTGAACTTGATAGTCAAGTTCACATGAACTTCTGAGTAATTACGCCAGTTTATGGCTGAAGTTGTTTTTTCCAAGGAATAAAAGTGAGTCAGGAAAGTCATTCTTTCTCACTAGGATTCCATCTTCAACAAAAATTACTCTACTTTCAACTATTGTTAATTATTCTTTACTTGAACCCATCTTTAAAAAAAAAAAGTTCAAAAGCAATTTTAAAGTCATTTTGAAAGTTGGAAATGAGAAGAGGTCTGTTATCCTGGAACTGGAATGGCCTTTAGAGAAACAGGTGAGAATTCTGCTCTACTGATGTTGAGCTGTGTTACCTTATACAGTTTCCTTAACTTCTCTGTGTTCATTTCCTGCAACTGGAGGAGGAGTATAATATTACCTTTATTAAGGTTACTTCTTTGGAGGATTAAATGAAACTATGAACAAAGTGCCTCCTTGGCGGCAGGCAGAAGCGCCTAAATATATGGTCATTTGTATTGTANTTTCAACTTCCTGTGTTCATTTCCTGCAACTGGAGGAGGAGTATAATATTACCTTTATTAAGGTTACTTCTTTGGAGGATTGAATGAAACTATGAATAAAGTGCCTCCTTGGCGGCAGGCAGAAGCGCCTAAATATATAGTCGTTTGTATTGTACATGATATTCTCATTAATTTTGTATCCATACCATCTCTTGTCTTTCTACATTGTTGAGTGTTCAAAGCTCTTTAGGATCTTTGAGAACTTCTAATAAAGAAATTCCACTGTTTTGGGTTTCAAGAAAGTTTAGGGTGGCCTGTCAGAACTTGGAGTTTCCACTCATGANTCATTTGTATTGTACATGATATTCTCATTAATTTTGTATCCATACCATCTCTTATCTTTCTACATTGTTAAGTGTTCAAAGCTCTTTAGGATCTTTGAGAACTTCTAATAAAGAAATTCCACTGTTTTTGGTTTCAAGAAAGTTTAGGGTGGCCTGTCAGAACTTGGAGTTTCCACTCGTGATTAATATAACTAATGGACTCTGTTATAGGTTTTTGTTCCTTTGTTTATTTTAAATAAGAAGAATTATTCATTATCTCCATCAAATATATAGGTTTTGTTCAGAAGTTAAATCCTAGGTGCCACACAGTACTCCTTTGGCTGTGTTTATTTACTTGCTTGCTGGTCTTGAAAAGGCTCCTTTTGAACATTCTAGAACACCTGGAAAGTCCCACTGGATGAACCGTTGGGTCATTACCTGCATTGTGAAATACCTCGGGCAGGAGCTCTTTCCTGTTCCTATAAGTTCTGGAAGAATTATACTATTCTCTGAAAAAATAATGCACCTTATTGTGTTGTCTTCTTAAAAAGGATTTTGTTGCATATGCTATGATTTTTAAAAATCTTAAAAAGCTTTTTGTTCTCTAGCTCACTTCTTAATGTGTCTCTCTGCATGGCAAGCTCTGATGTTGACAAGCAAAAGCATATGCTTGTGTTGTGCCATGATTCTTTCATAACATTACCTTAGAGGAATTCTTGGCCCCGGAATAAGTGACTGCATCTCGGTGAGATAGGCTCATGGCTGGGGTGCAAGGCCTCTGAGNTTCTCTCACTGAAGACATTTCCCATTGTGTCAGCAGAGCCAAGGAAATTGCTCATGGCAGAGAAGGGCCATATTTATGCTTCTATTAGGGAAAGAGCAGAGTGATGCTGTTCTCTGAGACTGTTGGTGCCCTCTGTCCACAGAGAGCTGACAGCAATGCTTTTGTTCACTTATCCATCCCCTAATTGCTCCTCCCCTGCCCTGCATGGCAGGCAGCTGGTATTCCCCTTGTGCTTAGTCGCTCAGTCACAGCTGACTCTGCAATCCCATGGACTGTATCCCACCAGGCTCCACTGTCCATGGGATTTTCCCATCAAGAATATTGGAGTAGGTAGCCATTCCCTTCTGTAGGGGATTCTCTTGATCTAGGGATTGGACCTGCATCTCCTGCATTGCAGGCAGAGTTTTTACCACTGAGCCACCNCTTTCACTTTCATCAAGAGGCTGGGTGACAATATACAGCCTTGACATACTTCTTTTCCTATTTGGAACCAGTCTGTTGTTCCATGTCCAGTTCTAACTGCTGCTTCCTGACCTGCATACAGATTTCTCAAGAGGCAGGTCAGGTGATCTGGGTTCATTGCTTTCCTCCAAATTTCCTCTTCATTTAAGGATACCAGTCCAACTGGATTAAAGACCACTCCAAAGACCTCATTTTAATCCAATTATCTCTCTCCAAATACAGTCACATTCTGAGGTGCTGGGATTAAGACTTCGACATACAGGTCTGGGGGAAGAAGGACGCAATTCACCTCATAATATCTGGCATTTCCAGTGACTTGCTTTAGTGCCAGACAAGTCATTTGGCCTTTCTTCAGCCTCAGCTGCCTCATCTGTGAGAGGAAGCACACCTCCCAGGAGGTATGGGAGCATTTCTGATGATATCGTAACATATGGAAAGGTGCCTGGCAAAGTGCTACCCGTGGATGTTAGACCAGGGAGATGTCACCGCACTGCAGTAGAACATGCAGGTGAGAGCCTAGGACAGTGGTCAGGGTACTTGAGTTTCAAAACCTAATAAGGGAAGTGAAGATTGTTTGATAAGCCCTACCATGTGCCAATATGACTCCAGTCATATTAATACTGATGGGGAGCTCAGCTTTGCCTGGCTCTATCTAAAAAGAGCTGAGGGAGTGGGCTGCAAGCATCAAGTTGCTTGAACTGGACTTGCTGGGATTTTTTTTGGCTGAAATCTGAGGAGGAGGAATACGTGTCGGAGGAGTCACAGTCACAGGCATAATCACAGCCTATGGATTGAAGTTAGACATGGAAAAATTTGGAGGAGAAACTAAAGGAACTCTTCTCTGGAAGCGTGCTGGGGACCCAGGATCTGCAACAACCTGCCGAGATCTCAAAGGTTTTGTAGGTTTGAGATGCCCTGGATGAAGCACCATTAGCTGTGCATGCTAACTCCCTGGCCAGCAGAGCAGGTGCTGGGGAGCACACACCAGGAGGAGTGGGCAAGGCTGGCCTTGATCCTGGATGTGAGTGGCTCAAAAGTTCCAAGAAATAATACTGCAACAGAAGGGGCACTTTGAAGGGAATTGAGGTCATATAATTATGCTGCAAAGTTAAATCAATACGCTTATGAAATCTACCTGTACCCCTAAGCTAAGAAGACTGGGGAGCTTTCACATTTGTCATTGGATTTCAACCTTATAAATACTCATGATGTTGTTACTATGTCCTATTTAAAGAATTAAGAGAATGAGCCTTTTCATTTAAGCTGTTAGCCTAGATATTTCTCAAATAGGTCCTATTATGCCTGCACAGTCTGAAACACGTGAACCCACCACTCATACTTTATTTGTACCTGATATTTTTTAAATTGATTTTAATTGCTTAGAGTTATCTTGAGAAACAATTCACATATATAAAGTCAAGGACTTACTGTTTTATATATATATATGTTTTATATATAAAAAACATATATATAAACATATGTTTTATATATATATATATATATATATATATATATATACACACACACACACACACACACACATATATTACACATGAAAGTGAAAGTGTTAGTTGCTCAGTTGTGTGGGACTCTTTGCAACACAATAGACTGTAGCCTTCTGTCCATGGGATTCTCCAGGCAAGAATACTGGAGTGGGTATCCATTCCCTTTTCCAGCAGATGTTTCTCATCCAGGGATCTTTCATTACAGGCAGATTTTTTACCATCTGAGTCACCAGGGAAGAACTGTTATACAAATATAAAAATAAGTTTGCATACTGATTTCAATAATTATATATTTATTTATTATATATATTTGTTTATGTATTTATTTAATTTATGTGTATTATATGTATAATATATCATATGTATTTATGAATATACATATATCTGAAGTCAACGGCTTACTTATATTCAGTTCAGTTCAGTTCAGTCGCTCAGTCGTGTCCAACTCTTTGCGACCCCATGAATCTCAGCACACCAGGCCTCCCTGTCCATCACCAACTCCTGGAGTTCACTCAGACTCACATCCATTGAGACAGTGATGCCATCCAGCCATCTCATCCTCTGTCATCCCCTTCGCCTCCTACCCTCAATCCCTCCCAGCATTAGAGTCTTTTCCAATGAGTCAACTCTTCACATGAGGTGGCCAAAGTATTGGAGTTTCAGCTTTAGCATCATTCCTTCCAAAGAAATCCCTTCAGAAGGGACTGGTTGGATCTCCTTGCAGTCCAAGGGACTCTCAAGAGTGTTCTCCAACACCACAGTTCAAAAGCATCAATTCTTTGGCGCTCAGCCTTCTTCACAGTCCAACTCTCACATCCATACATGACCACTGGAAAAATTATAGCCTTGACTAGATGGGCCTTTGTTGGCAAAGTAATGTCTCTGCTTTTCAATATACTATCTAGGTTGGTCATAACTTTTCTCCCAAGGAGTAAGCATCTTTTAATTTCATGGCTGCAGTCACCATCTGCAGTGATTTTGGAGCCCCCCAAAATAAAGTCTGTCATTGTTTCTACTGTTTTCCCATCTATTTCCCATGAAGTGATGAGACCAGATGCCATGATCTTCATCTTCTGAATGTTGGGCTTTAAGCCAATTTTTCACTTTCATCAAGAGGCTTTTTACTTCCTCTTCACTTTCTGCCATAAGGGTGGTATCATCTGCATATCTGAGGTTATTGATATTTCTCCCAGCAATCTTGATTCCAGCTTGTGCTTCTTCCAGCCCAGCATTTCTCATAATGTACTCTGCATATAAGTTAAATAAGCAGGGTGACAGTATACAGCCTTGACGTACTCTTTTTCCTATTTGGAACCAGTCTGTTGTTTCATGTCCAGTTCTAACTGTTGCTTCCTGACCTACATATAGGTTTCTCAAGAGGCAGGTCAGGGCATCTTTTATTCCCATCTCTTTCAGAATTTTGCAGTTTACTGTGACCCACACAGTCAAAGTCTTTGGCATAGTCAATAAAGCAGAAATAGATGTTTTTCTGGAACTCTCTTGCTTTTCCATGATCCAGTAGATGTTGGCAATTTGATCTCTGGTTCCTCTGCTATATATAAACAGGAAGCCCTAAAGTCAAGGGCTTCCTGTTTATATATTTATATATATATATAATTTTTATTTAATTTTATATGAAATTTATATGTATTTATATAACTTTATATAAAATTTATATATTTACATATATTTTTACATTTGTGAATGTATAATATAAATAAGCCCCTGACTTCAGATAATATATAATCATGTATACATTTATATATATATGATACACATAAAATAAGTAATAAAAATAAATTTTAAAAATATCAAGTACAGATAAAGTACGAGTGGTGGGCACATTTGTTTCAGACTCTGCAGGTAATAAAGCACTTATTTGGGAAATATTTGTATATATACACTGAAGAACTTGATCCTTTTGAACTGTGGTGTTGCAGAAGACTTTTGAGGGTCCCTTGGACTGAAAGGAGATCCAACCAGTCAATCCTAAAGGAAGTCAGTCCTGAATATTCATTGGAAAGACTGATGCTGAAGCTGAAGCTCCAATATTTTGGCCACTTGATGTGAAGAGATGACTCATTGGAAAAGACCCTGATACTGGAAAAGATTGGAGGCAGGATGAAAAGGGGACAACAGAGAATGAGATGGTTGGATGGCATTACTGACTCAGTGGACACGAGCTTGACCAAGCTCTGAAAGTTGGTGATGGACAGGGAAGACTAGCATGTTGCAGTCCATAGGGTCACAAAGAATCAGACATGACTGAGCGACTGAACTGAACTGATATATACACACATGTATACATATGATATACACAAAAATAAATATGTTAAAATTGTTACCCAACAATTTCACTCCTAGATATATACCTGCTAAAAGAATGAAAACATATCCATACAGACAATTGTATATGAATGTTCAGGGTTATTCATATTAGTCCCAAATAGAAACGACTTAAATGTCCATCAAAGATAAATGAATAAATAATGAAGTTTATGTATAAAAAGGAATATTGTTAGACCAGACAAAGAAGAGAAGTTCTGATGTGTGTTCCAACTTGAGTGGACCTCAAGACATTATGCTAAGTGAAAGATGGTGGTTGTTGTTTAGTCACTAAGTCATGTCTGACTCTTTTGCAACCCCATGGGCTGTAGCTTGCCAGGCTCCTCTGTCCATGGGATTTCCCAGGCAAGAATACTTCCTTCTTCAGGGAAGCTTCCCAACCCAGAGATCGAACCCAAGTCTCCTGAACTAGCAGGTAGATTCTTTACCTCTGAGTCACCGGGGAAGCCCTAAGTGAAAGAAGGCAAATCCAGTAAGCCACATATTGTATGATTCTTTTTATATGAATTATCCAGAATGAGCAAATCCACAGAGATAGAAAATCAATAAACATTTACCGGGGATGGCAGAAATCAGGAATGATTATTTGCTGGCTGTCAGTTCAGTTCTGTCGATTAGTCATGTCTGATTCTTTGAGACCCCACAGACTACAGCACACCAGGCTTCCCTATCCCCAACTCCCTGAGTTTGCTTAAACTCCTGTCCATCGAGTAGGTGATGCCATCCAACCATCTCATCCTCTGTCATCCCCTTCTCCTGCCTTCAATCTTGCCCAGAATCAGAGTCTTTTCCAGTGAGTCATTTCTTCGCATCAAGCGGCCAAAGTATTGAAGCTTCAGCTTCAGCATCAGTCCTTTCAATGAATATTCAGGATTGGTTTCCTTTAGAACTGACTAGTTTGATTTCTTTGCTTTCCAAGGGCCTCTTAAGAGTCTTCTTCAACACCACAGTTCAAAAGCATCAATTTTTCAGTGCTCAGCCTTTTTTATAGTCCAACTCTCACATCTATACATGACTACTGGAAAAACCATAGCCTTGATTAGATGGACCTTTGTTGGCAAAGTGATGTCTCTGCTTTTTAATATGCTGTCTAGGTTGGTCACAGCTTTTCTTCCAAGGAACAAGCGTCTTTTCATTTCATGGCTGCAGTCACCATCTGCAGTGTTTTGGAGCCCCCAAAATAAAGTCTGTCACTGTTTCCATTGTTACCCCATCTATATGCCATGAAGTGATGGGACCAGCTGCCATCTTAATTATTTGAATATTGAATTTTAAGCCAACTGTTCGACTCTCATCTTTCACTTTCATCAAGAGGCTCTTTAATTCTTCACTTTCTGCCATAAGGGAGATGTCATCTGCATATCTGAGATTATTGATATTTCTCCTAGCAATCTTGTTTCCAGCTTGTGTTTCATCCAGCCTGGCATTTCAATTGATATACGCTGCATGTAAGTTAAATGCTGGGTATAGAATATTTTTATAAAATTATGAAAAACTTTGAAACTAGAGAGAGTTGATGGTTGTGTGACATTATTAATATACTAAAAAAATTACTGAATTCTTCACTTTAATATGTTTAACTGTATTCATGTGAATTTCAGCTTCAACTGAAAATAATCATCTGTGTGCCATAAAATTGCCATGTGTATCCATAGAGGCATTAAGTTTATACTTTGGGAAACGTCAGGTACTTCAGTCTCAAAGCAGGGTAATCAGGATTCAAGCCTTTTATTCTTGACTCTAAAGCTCTGCCCCATTTTTCCTGATAGTGCTACAAGCATTGAGATGGAATCCCAGCTTTTGCTTCAGCCAGATATTTGAAGATATCAACTTCTGCAACTGCAGAAGTGGATGGATGGCAGGAGCAAGAGGGGAAGAAAGAAGGAGAATTGGTCCCAACCTAGGGAGCCCAGCCTTCAGCAGCCACACTCATGGTCAGCTTACAGGGCTCCCTGGAGTGGTCCTCAGCTCCCCTAACAACCCCTCACAGTTTCAGGTGCCCATAGAGCAGATTAAGGATAAGATGTTAGTGTGAGGCCGGTGACTTTGTGTGGCCCTGTTCTACGTGGTTGGTCAGCCAGTCAGACTGCCAGAATCACACAAGACACAGGACCGCAAGCCTGGTAATTCCAAAGGATGCTGGCTGCTGGGGGTGGAGCACAGGGGTGTGGTCAGGGAAAAAAACGGTCTGAAAGGCCCTGCCCCAGTGGGTGGGGAAGGATGGGAAGAAAACTTTAGGGTGTGGGGGCTGGGCTCTTCTAGTCATCACCCACCTTCAGTGTAGACGACAGTCTCCTCCTTTGCTTTGGCATTTATGCAGGCTCATTTCACCTCATTTTAATACAAGATCCCCAAATCTCATGCCCACCTATTAACACTTCTTTGCTTTTTAGTGAAACTTTTCCAAAGGGTTTCCTTTGACTGCCTGCCTCTATTTTTCACATCTCCTTTATTCTTCTTCAGAGCTCCCGTTTTGACATCTATTTTACAGGGCTTCCCTGAAGTCTTTGACCTTACCCAGCACGCCCTCCAGTTTAGAATGCTCCATTTCTCAGCATCCAGGAAACCTGGCTCCCTGGACGTGTCTCCTCCTCTGCCCTCTCCATTGCACCCTAAGCAGAGTGAGGCTGGAAAGACGTCTGCTTTGTTCCGTATCCACGAACCTGGCAGTGTCCACATCACCGTGAACCCCCTTGTGGGCGGAAACTAATGAATACCTCTGTTCTTGCAGGTGAAAGACCTGGTTTCCGTTCTCTGAGGTGTGATAAACTTTTAAACAGAAGCGCTAGACTGTGTCACGCTTTACATTCCCCTGGATAGCATCCAAGCTCTGAAAATTTTAGTTGGGCATCTTCAAATGCTCTGTGAAAAGCTGATTCTGGTACTGAGTATCTCTTAAGTAATAAGGAAGTAGAATTCTTCAGTTCTGGAAACAATAGGGCTAAGAGCCACGCTTGGGAATCTGATGAACCTGAGTTTTCATTTCAGCTTTATGAAGTAGTAGATGGAAACCTGGATTAATCATTATCTGTTATTGATGAAAATAACGTCTACCTAGTAAATACTGCAGATTGTGACTACAGCCATGAAATTAAAAGGTGCTTGCACCCTGGAAGAAAAGCTATGACCAATCTAGACAGCATATTAAAAAAGCCAAGACATCACTTTGCCAACAAATGTCTGTCTAGTCAGAGCTATGGTTTTTCCAGTAGTCATGTATGGATATGAGTTAGACTATAAAAAAGTCTGCATGCTGAAGAATTGATGCTTTTGAATTGTGGTGTTGCTGAAGACTCTTGAGAGTCCCTTGGACTGCAAGAAGATCCACCAGGACTGAATATTAACTGGAATATATACCTGAATATTAACTGGAAGGACTGATGTTGAAGCTGAAACTCCAATACTTTGGCCACCTGATGTGAAGCACTGACTCATTGGAAAAGACCCAGATGCTGGGAAAGATTGAAGGCAGGAGGAGAAGGGGACGACAGAGGATGAAATGACTGATACCATTACTGACTCGATGGACATGAGCAACTCCATGAGCAAGCTCTGGAGTTGGTGATGGACAGGGAGGCCTGGTGTGCTGCTGTCCATGGGGTCACAAAGAGTCAAATGAGACTGAGCGACTGAACTGAACTGAGTAAATATTGACATAGACCCACTTGCTACTATTAGGCTAAATTAAATGAAATTATATATAGCCAATTTTGATATAATGTGAATTACAAGTCCCTAAAAATCATTGCCCTATGCTCATTCATGCAATAAAAGTCACAGGGCTCAAGGGAAAAATGGAGTTATTGGCACAGAACCCTAAAACTTCATCACTGACACATAAAGTTTTTTTTAAATTATTTTTTATTTTTTTATAATTAATAAAAAGGGTGGCACTGTTTCACACAGCAAAAGAAGATAAAAAATAAAATACATCAGCAAGTATTGCCCTTGACCGTGAAGAAGACTGAACCTTGTATACTGTGAGTAATGGAGAAGTGGGGAAGGGGAGGTATAATGCTGAATGGAAAGTCGCAACATGGGATGTGGATGGAGAGTGTGGCTTGGGGCACACATGATGGACTGGGTAGTTTCTGCAGGCGTCTGAGGTTTGTTGCGTGTTCATTTTATGTATCTTCATGTGTCTCTGTTCACATGGCTGAAGTTTTCTTTATTTACCTAAGTTTCTTGTAGACAAAATTTCACTAAGCAAATATAAAATTTGCATTATGCTCAGATTGTTCCCTGATATATATGTTGTGCTGGAAAACATTTGTGTTATACAAATAAGTCTTGTATCAGAACTGGCAATAAGGAAAGTGCTATAGTATACCTGTGTGTATGCTCAGTCATGTCTGACTCTGACCCCATGGACTGTAGTCACCAGGCTCCTCTGTCCTTGGGGATTCTCCAGGCAAGAATACTGGAGTAGGTTGCCATGCCCTCCTCCAGGGGATCTTCTTGACCCAGGGATCGAACCCAGCCAGGTCTCCTGCATTGCAAACAGATTCTTACTTTCTGAGCCACCAGAGAAGCCCGTAGTGTCCCCGGCCTGCAGTAAAGATGAAAACAAATGATTGCTATTTGTCCTTTCTTTGTCTCTCCTCTAAAATCTGATCTTCCTGTGGGCAGGTGCTATGTATTGTCCATCTCAATGATCCCCGTGGGGAACACCCACTAGCCAACCAGTAAGTATCCCCAGATGGTAAGAGCAGGATAAGTCTTCGGCCTCTGGGAGAGGGGCTGCTGCTTTGATAAGGTTTCAATCACAACAGAAAGTATAGCAACTCCAATATCTGATGACCCATAGGTTGGAGCAGGCCCGGGTCCACCTGACCCCATGCTAGACCCTGAGTATTGACAGAGCGAGGAGCTGGGCCCACCGGTAGAGGGGCAAGCATTTCTCACAGAGGAAAGTGGAGGGTTCTACTGGTAAGAAACGGCCATGATATGGCTCCTCAGGGCAAATGACAACTTTCAGAGCTGTGACACTCACATATCTGGTAAGTGACAAACTGAAGTCTTTGTCTTGGGTGGAGCTATCTCCCAGCCCATGCTTTTACCTTCATGTCACTTCTGACCAGTGCCTGTGACAAAATCAATCAGATCTATGAGGTGCTTCCATAGTGCAGTGAACTTACTACTTGACATTTTAACACTCATCATATTTAATCCTCAAAACCCACAGTGTTATACAAGATTGATTTTCTTATTTTACAGATTAAAAAAAAATAAGCTCAGAGATGGAAAGTAACTTGCACAAGGGCACCAGGAAGATGTGGACAGCTGACTGTGCTCTTTATTTGAAGCAGGGCAAGGGGAGTATTCTCCAGTGGCTCAGTGGTAAAAACTCTGCCTGCAGTGCAGGAGATGCAGGTCCAATCCCTAGATCAGGAGAATCCCCTACAGAAGGGAATGGCTACCCACTCCAATATTCTTGATGGGAAAATCCCATGGACAGTGGAGCCTGGTGGGCTACAGTCCATGGGATTGCAGAGTCAGCTGTGACTGAGCGACTAAGCACAAGGGGAATACCAGCTGCCTGCCATGCAGGGCAGGGGAGGAGCAATTAGGGGATGGATAAGTGAACAAAAGCATTGCTGTCAGCTCTCTGTGGACAGAGGGCACCAACAGTCTCAGAGAACAGCATCACTCTGCTCTTTCCCTAATAGAAGCATAAATATGGCCCTTCTCTGCCATGAGCAATTTCCTTGGCTCTGCTGACACAATGGGAAATGTCTTCAGTGAGAGAATTAAATATTGGTGTCACAGGATTATTAGAGAAACAAATAGCACCCCACACTTCCTCCTCCCCTCCTCTGCCTGCATCTCTGTCTTTTCTCAGGCTAGCATGAAACCCCACATAGGGGTCCAGGTCCCAGCTACAAACGTAGAGATTTTTGAGATGTCTGGGACTCAGCTTTGTAAGATGAGTCATTCATTCGTTTATTTGACACACTTCTATTTGAAACAGCATGAGGTGTTACTGAGATCTTCTGATTCACATTTTTGAGTTCAAGGGTAGTCAGTCTTAAAGAAAACTAACCCTGAATATTCACTGGAGAACTGATGCTGAAGCTCCAATATTCTGGCCTCCTGATGTGAAGAGCCAGTTCATTGGAAAAGACCCTGATGCTGGGAAAGATTGAAGGCAGGAGGAGAAGAGGACAACAGAGGATGAGATGGTTGGATGGCCTCAACGACTCAATGGACATGGGTTTGAGCAAGCTCTGGGAGATAGTGAGGAACAGGCAAGCCTGGCTTGCTGCTGTCCGTGGGGTCACAAAGAGTCCGATACCACTGAGCAACTGCCAACAACGACAGCAACAACTGGGCTCTGCCTCTAAGATGCTGTGAACTTGAAAAGGTTACTTTATCTTGCTGAGCTCCAGGTTCCTCTGGACCTGTTCCTTCATTTGTAAAGTGAAGATTCTCACCATTCCTCTAATCATCTTCATGAAAACACCTCCTTCATTGGGGTAATTCGGACAGTAAGTTGTGTCAGTATCCGAAGTCTAGTGCACAGAGTGTGTGAACCCTCCTCAGGAATGTGATTTTGCTTTCATTCCCATGAGCTCCCAGAGCTTGTGCTCAGCAACATCAGAAGCACAAGACAGCATCAGGAGCAGCCCGGCCTCACAGAGTTAGCTGTCTGGCAGCCCGAGAACCCATGCCTGAATCTTCAGCCTGTATCTCAGATTCACCTTTTGGAGTGTAAAAAGTGAAAGTCGCTCAGTCGTGTCCAACCGTTTGCGACCCCAAGGACTATACAGTCCATAGAACTCTCCAGGCCAGAATATTGGAATGGGTAGCCTTTCCCTTCTCCAGTGGATCTTCCCAACCCAGAGATCAAACCCAGGTCTCCCACATTGCAGGCAGATTCTTTATCAGCTGAGCCACAAGGGCCCTCTTAAAAGTCTCTTTTGTCACCTCCACAGGAAAATGCTTATGAATTTAGTATCCAAGAATTAAAAAAATATGACTGTCATGTATTATTAAAAATGCAAAATGCATCTGAATTTTATTCCACAAAACATCATTAATATGCATTAAAAATGTTAGAACTTATAAAGAGCAGAACCTTCTATTTGCGGTAGAGACAAAGCATGGTGTATACATAGGTTCAAGAGCTCTCATCATCACTCAGTGTCTCCCATCCCTATGGCCTATGGGTTGAAAATTATGCCTCCTCCCTAAACACACACACACACACTCAGATAGTCCCAGAAGGACATTTGCCTTTTTGCCTCTTGAATAAAGGCTAGAATGACCAACATATTTTGTGATGATGAGATGAAACCCACAGAAGGAATGATGTCTCCAAAGCTAAGGCTTCAGTGACACACGTAGAGGGGTAGTAGGTACTTTAGGAATAGAGAATGAAGATGCTCCTCAAATGTAACATTACAAGTCAATCCCAGTCTTCCCTGGTGGCGGTGGCACAGTGGATAGGAATCCACTTGTTAATGCAGGTGACATGGAGTTTGATCCCTGGTCCAGGAAGATTCTACCTGCCGTGGAGCAACTAAAGCCAGGCACGACAGCTGCTGAGCGCATGTGCTGCAACTGCTGAAGCTGGTGTGCCTAGAGCCCATGCTCTGCACAAGAGAAGCCACGGCAATGAGAAGCCCAGGCCTTGCAACGAAAAGGAGCCCCTGCTTGTCTCAACTAAAGAAAGTCCATGTGCAGCAAAGACAAGCCAGTGCAACCCCCAAAATAACAAATCAATTAATTAATTTAAAAAAATCAGTCCCATGGATGGGAAACAGAGAACTGTAGAAACGAATGTGCTTTGGTCACATCACCAAAAGTTAATCTCTGAAGTCAGTGTGCCATGCTCTGCTCTGTTGAGGATGGAGAATAACACAGTGGCAATGCATTTTACACTGGAGTTTTTTCATCTGTGCTTCTGCTTTTTGGCTCACAATGTCCACGTCTTGCAGAGCCTCGCATCTAAAGGTCTGCTGAAGTAGAAAGCTGAGCTTTTGAGATTGAAGTAGAAAATTGATCTGAGGATAAATTTTTAGTTTTCACTCCTGACTGATGCTTTTATGAGGATAGAAGGAAGCATCTGATGTGGTTTCCAATTGGACAGATTTACCATCCCAAGTGGAGGCTCGTGCCCTCTAACAAAAGATCGCTTGTAAATGGTAGGTGCTATGTGTTGAAACATTGCTGCCATACCCACTCCAAGCTTGGGTTTCTCATGTGGGCATAAGAAAAGCCTCGTAGCTGATACCTGCATCTCCTCCCCCCACCTCTCATTACACTGCCATCATCCACTATCTATGCAAAAGCCAGAGGGCGATTTTAAACTTGATCTTCTGATCACAGCACTGCTCTGCTGACCTGGCTGCCAAGATTTCACTAATCTGGGTCCTGACTTCCTCTCTGACCTCTGTGTGACCTCCCTCTCCCTTGCTGCCTGGTTTTCCAGCTGTGCCTCAAACACTCCAACCTTGGGCATCCTTCTTACCATGTGGATTTCAGCTTCAGAGTCACTTCCTGTGAAAGACTCACTCACCTCTGCCTCTGATATACAGATGCTCACACGGGCCATTTTCTGTATCATTTTGTTAAAAATTGTATTGTCTTCCTATCAGTGGTCCTTATCTGAGCTTACCCTGTTTGTGCTCAGTGGCTGAGTCATGTCTGACTCTTTTATGATCCCTATGGACCATAGCCCACCAGGCTCCTCTGTCCATGGGATTTCCCAGTAAAGATCCTGGAGTGGGTTGCCATTTCCTTCTCCAGGGGATTTAGTTGCAACTTGTATATTGTCTGCAGACACCCTACGTGAAAGCCAGTTATGTGAGAGCCAGAACCTTGTCTGTCTTGTTGAGACCAAATCCCTGGCACCTGGAATGCGGAAGGTAGGAAATAAGCACCTAATGAATGAATTTCTGAATAGACCAGGGAGTGAACTAACTTAGCAGATTTACAAGGCTTTGGAATAGTCTGGGGAAATCTGGGAAAAGAAGTGCAGCTAGAAACACTGTTGGAAACATGAGTGGCTAACTATGTAAATAAATGTGTTCAGCTGTTACCACTGAGTCATTCACTCTTTCTGATTTCACTCGATTTCTCACAACCATTACCAGAGTCGCAAGTCATGCACGACATCATTACGTATATTTCAGGTCACAACAAATCCGAAGGTTATCAACCTAAAGAGTGATAGGAAAGGATGGAAGGAGGGAAATGGGGTCAATGTCTGCACTGGGGTGGCTCCCAGAACGCAAGACCTCTTCCACAGCCAGTGGCTTGCTCAGCCTCTGCGACATCTCTGCGAAGTGGTCGGATGCGCACAACACGGAGGCGAGCACAGAGGGGTGATGCGAGCGCAGAGCGTTAGGTGATGTTCCTGCTCCTCCCGCGCTGTGTCAAGGCTTCGGGACACAATAGAATCACGTTGTGCCTCAGTCTTCCTCTTCTGTAAATGAAGAGGAACAGAATCTCATAGAGTGGAATGAAGTCGCTCAGTCACGTCTGATTCTTTGCGACCCCATGAACTGTAGCCTACCAGGCTCCTCCGTCCATGGAATTTTCCAGGCAAGAGTATTGGAGGGGGATTGCCATTTCCTTCTCCAGGGCATCATCTTCCCAACCAAGGATCGAACCTGGGTCTCCCGCATTGTAGGCAGACACTTTACCGTCTGAGCCTCCAGGGAAGCCTACAATAGAGAGGATTAAGTCAGTCATCCCAGGTGAGGCAGTGAGAAGGACGCCTGCCACATAGAAAATGAACAGCTCCAATGTTTTCTATCATCGGTCAGAGAGTGATGAGGGTCGTTTACGGTCCTATCTTGAGCAGGTGGTAAAAACAGGATTCAAACTCTGATCTGGAAGCTTCTAAAGCCGAGTGTTGCTGGACTGTTTTCAGTTACTGACCATCAGTTCTGTATAATTTGTTCACTTGAGCTGCCTTCCTTGCCATTTTAATGTGGGCAATTTTATCTTCCTCAGTTGAGCTATTGGCACCTGGAAGGGAAAGCGTGCCCATCTGGAAGCAGGACTTTGTTGTGGTTTTTCAGTAGCTCAGTGGTGTCTGACTCTTTGTGACCCCAAGGACTGCAGCACGCCAGGCTTCCCTGTCCTTCACCATCTCCCAGAGTTTACTAAAACTTTGAGTGGGTGATGCCACCCAACCATCTCATCCTCTGTCGCCCCCTTCTCCTCCTGCCTTCAATCTTTGCCAGCATCAGGGTATTTTCCAGTAAGTCATCTCTTCGTGACAGGTGGCCAAAGTATTGGAGTGAAGATTGTCCATCTGGAAAGTAGGGCTTATTGTTTGGTAAATCCCAGCACTTCTTGTTAGTGTATAGAGTTTCACTCAAACTGTTGTCTAAAACCATCTACCCTCCAGATGACTCTGAAGGTGAGCTTGCCTCTAAGCCAACATCTTCAGAATCCCTGTGTCATATGTCGCTGGCTTTCGTTGCTCAGGTTTTTCGTCTCAGTACTAAGGAGCTCAGCATGTCTATACAGGTCCTTAATGTGGCCTCTGCCATTAGCTGGGATTGTTACTGTTTGTCTAAGCAGCTTGGAAAGCAACGCAGATCATCCACTGCCTGGAGGGTGTTTATGATAACAATTCTGAGAACAAAATGGTGCACCAAATATTGAAATGCACTTAGGATGCAGAGATGGCATCACCATCATGATGATGCCATCCAGTGAGGAAATGATATCTATGAAATAATCATAAGACACTGTGGTAAGCCCCATGATAAAGAGAATGGCAAGCGCTCAGAGTAGGTAGAGTTCAGAGGAAGCTTCTAGCCAGGTTGGGGAAGAAGGATCAGGCCAGGCAAGGGCTCAGGGATGACTTTCTGAAGAAGGTAAATGCCTGAATTGAGTTTCATAGAATTGAATGGAATTATATCCCCTAAGTCCATAAAATTATATCCTCTAATGGGAATGTAATTTAATGAAACTGCCTGCAATGCAGGAGACCCAGATTCAATCCCTGGGTCAGGAAGATCTCCCAGAAGAGGGCAGGACAACCCATTCCAGTATTCTTGCCTAGAAAAGCCCATGGACAGAAAAACGGATGGGCTATAGTTCATGGGGTCACAAAGAATCAGACACGACTGTGTGACTAACACACACACACAGACATATCCCCTAATAAAGGTGCAAAGATTATTCTGTGGGTAGAAGGGAGAGGTAATTTGAACAAAAGCATGGAGGCTTGATGCAGCATAGAAAGGGGGTTGATGGGATATAGTTAATTTTGAGTATTTGGAGCTTTAACTCAAACACTTAAGGTCAGAATGAGTTTCTGGGCATGTTTCAGGCAGTGCTAGGGAGCTGGGACATTTTCCTTGAGGTATATGAGGATTCAGTCAACAACAGCGAGACAGGGAAACAAGTCAGAAGCAGCAGCGTTTGTTCATTGGCATCTGGCAGCATTTGTTCAGCGCTTTACAAGGTTATGCCATCTTTACAACAGCTACATGAACAGCAGCAGGCAGAACAATGCCCTGTAAAGATGTTTGCGTCCTAATCCCGCAAATTTATGTGTTATTCTACGTGGCCAGAGAGACTTGGCTGATGTGATCAAGTAAAAGATCTTAAAATGGGAATGTTTTCTGAATTATCCAGATGGGTCCATTATAATCTCAAAGGTCCTTAAGAGGCAGGAGGGTCAGAGATGGAGAAGGAGATGTGGTGATGAAAGTAGAGGTTGGAGGGGAATGATGAAGACGAGCCAAGGTATGTGGACAGCCTCTAGAAGCTGGAAAAGGGAGGGGAACGGATTCTCTCCTTAGAACCTCCAGACAGAACCCCTGCTGCCAATTCAGTTTAGACTTCTGGCCTTCAGAACCATAAAATTTAAAAAAAAATTGTGTTGTTTAAGCCATTAAGTTAGTGGTAATCTGTCACAGATGCCTTGGAAGCTTATTCATGGAGTCAGGTATTTAAAAAGAAAAGAAATCATCTTCATTTTAGTGATGAGGAAACCAAGTCTCAGAGGCATTAGTTTGTCCAAGGTCACAATGCTGAGTAAAGGCAGAAGACTAGTGCCACGGTTGAACTGTGCAAGCTCCGTTTCCAGTATTGCTTATTCTGCACAAGTCAATTTTTCGCTTGAATTAAAAATAGTTTCTTGTCAATTTCTTCCACTCCCAATTCTTGGCAACACTCTTTAAGCAGTATTCATGCCCACCAACATGTCATTCTTTACCAAATAAATGAGAGCTGAGGGATCTTTGACTCTTGCCAAAAAACCTAAAGGGGAGGGAGAAAACACGGGTTATTAACATCGCAATGAGATTAGAGAATCTGAGTTTAAAAATTAGATTGGGAGATAGAAGCACATTCTTCATAAATATTTAACCTCTTTTAGCATGACAGTAATTAGAGAGCAGGGCAGAGCACACTGCTGGCAGTGGGCTGTCCCAATTTCTGAAAAGAAAGGCTTCTTTTTACAGCTCTATAATCCTTCTATGAGAAACACACGATTGAAGTCCAAGAAAATGCAATATCGCATTGGCCACCAGCATTTTATTTAAAATTCCCCCCAAATTCTGCTTTTTAAATTGTTGAACTCCTAGCAAATCTGTCTTCAATTATAAAGCTATAATGGGCCTGAAAGCTATATGTAGTCTTCACAGACACTTATCCCATTTCATTCTTTTGCATTCACTTGCTATTCTTCTTGTGGTGGATTGATCAATAGTGGTTCTGATTTTGCAAGTCTCCCTGAATGCACACCTTTTGGAAATGTCCTTCAATATTAGCTCTGTCTCCACGCTTGGCCATTTGCCTTCTTTGGTCAAAAAACTGTAGCAAATATGAGACAAGACTTGAAAAGTGCTCGCACATTAGGGTTTGCCCTCTTCCCTCTCTTAGAATCCTGGGTGTGACACGCTTGGACAAGCTTATTAGATGATAAAAGGCATGTAGTCCAATCGTCTTATCATCCTAGATGGCGGCAAGCCAACCTGCACTCATGAAATGTGGCCACCTTATAATAACCAGATCAAGAAAACCAGCATTTGCCTGCTGACCTCTCATCTGTGAGGAAGACCAGCCCAGACTAGCTGAATCTGAACGCAACCCAGCTTGCCAAACTGCAGAACCAGGAGTATAAACCAAAACAAACAAACAAACAAAAATATTGTTTTAAGTCATTTGAGTTTTAGATCAACTTGTTATGCAGGAAAACATAACTAATATACTTCTCATCAGTATTCAAGCATGCTCTTGGGTCTTCACTATTAATTTAACACAACAAAATAACAAAAGCAAAAGGAAAGAGACCCATAGCTCACCTTTGCAGGGAAGCTGCTTCACAGTACCAAGTCTACATTGCTGAAGGAGAACAGCTTTGTTTCAGGGTCACTAGCTATCTCTGGACTTCCCTGGTGGCTCAGATGGTAAAGAATCTCCCTGCAATGTAGGAGATCTGGGTTTGATTCCTAAATCAGAAAGATCCCCTGAAGGAGAGAATGGCTATCCACTTGTTTTCTTGTCTGAAGAATTCCATGGTCAGAGAAGCCTGGTGGGCTGTCTCTAATATACTTCTTCGACACTAGCTCTGTCCTGGGTCACTTGCAGAGCCTCAGTTCTACTTTCCCTGAAAATGTTTCCTATTCATGCTGTTCTTCTTTAGCTTCACTAATTGCTTCTTGATTCACTTTAGTCTGATTCCCAATCCTAACACTTCACTGAAATTGTTCTTATCGAGGATTGGTTAGGATTCTATAATTTAGTGGCAAGCAGCAGAAACCCAAATTGAATAACACAATTACCTAGTCAAAAGGAAAGTTACAGTTAGGGAACAGAGTATCTCAAGAAACATCCCTGGAATCATATCTTGATCTCTTTGGGTCTCACCCTTGGACCTCTCCACACATTTTCTTCTTGCTTCTGTGTTGTTACAAGCTGATTGTCTCTGTTCCTAAGTCTGCAAAACAAAAGACAAACGAAAAACCAGCAGCAATCAATATCCTCTGTGTTGCATTACTCCAGTTCAAAAGAGTAGCCAGACCGAAATGTCATTTATTGGATGGATTTCATCTTCCTGAATATCTTTTCAATTGGCCTCAATTAAGGGAGACACCAATTTATGAACTGACTTCTCCTGTCCAAGGTTTGAGCTCACATTTTGTAATTACGCAGAATCTTATATGATAATCATGCAGATAGAATTGAGGGAAGGAGGGACGGATTTCAGGAAAGAAAGGCCCAGAAATGTTGTAGAACTCAGCAGATGAAGCAATGGTTGTTCACTGGCCCTTCCCTCTTGGCTACAATCATATATTCTAACAATACACATATTTTCAAAACTTTCCTGCCTTAAATGACCAAAAATCTTCCCACTATGGATCTTAATATCAACTCTCAGAATTGCAGCTTTCTTCCCCCTTCCCCCTATTTTTTGTAAAACTATGTGATTCATATCTATCTTCCTCACTAGCTTTCATCTGCATTAAAGCAGTCTTCAGTTTGTTGTTTAGCTCAGGATCTGGTTCATGGTAGGAACTTAATAAATGTGAATACCTCAGTGAACACCAAGGAATGTTTTAGATTTAACATCTAAAAATAATGTCATGAGCTACCAAGTTCTGATCCGCATTATCTGTATTGTCATGTGAGCAAAGTAAGACATCAAAATGTTAGCTAATTTACCCACTTTTGTACAGCTAATCCATGATAGATCCAGGACTTTGACCCTTACATTTTTGCTTCAGAAGCAACACTTTTAACTAGTCTGTTCTGTGGATTCTCAAACATATTAGTATACAATACTGGAGGAAAAGCAAGATAGTTACAATAAACTTTACCAGGAAAAACAAGGAGGAAAGTTGATGAAGCGTGTGTGGATCATTGATCCAGACCACAAATCATCTTCAGTTGGATAAACATAGTAAGAATCATTGAAAGGATAGATGGAGCTCTTGGAGATGACTTTTCTGAATTACCTCTTCGACCAGGGAGTGAGATTTGTGATCAGCCATTTGGCTACATCTAATTCTGTTCACTGGGAGGATTTCTCTTGCATATAAACCTTTATTGGAAATCTTTATCATCTACTGTAGAATACTGCCTTGCTTTGAATCACATTATAACTGAGTACTTTGGAAAGAAACTTCACCACCTTAGAAAGAAGACCTTAACACATTAGTCCCACAAGATAAAGGACATAAGCAGAAGTCCTTTGGGGAGGCATGCTGCTTCAAATTATCTAAAGTCATCTGACACCTTCAGAGATCCCTAATCCATGTGTTCATTATTATACACAGTTACCTGTGCTCTCAGATCTCTAGGAACATTAACAAATTTGTGTTCCTGTCCTGATACTCTCTCTCTCTCTCTCTCTCTCTCTCTTTTTTTTTTTTTTTTNATGCGGTTTCCAACTGGACAGATTTACCATCCCAAGTGGAGGCTCGTGCCCTCTAACAAAAGATCGCTTGTAAATGGTAGGTGCTATGTGTTGAAACATTGCTGCCATACCCACTCCAAGCTTGGGTTTCTCATGTGGGCATAAGAAAAGCCTCGTAGCTGATACCTGCATCTCCTCCCCCCACCTCTCATTACACTGCCATCATCCACTATCTATGCAAAAGCCAGAGGGCGATTTTAAACTTGATCTTCTGATCACAGCACTGCTCTGCTGACCTGGCTGCCAAGATTTCACTAATCTGGGTCCTGACTTCCTCTCTGACCTCTGTGT
Organism: Raphicerus campestris; assembly: GCA_006410735.1. Taxonomy (NCBI): domain Eukaryota; kingdom Metazoa; phylum Chordata; class Mammalia; order Artiodactyla; family Bovidae; genus Raphicerus; species Raphicerus campestris. The sequence goes on along the minus strand of SJYW01009283.1, from coordinate 8,708 downwards.
GACCTCCCTCTCCCTTGCTGCCTGGTTTTCCAGCTGTGCCTCAAACACTCCAACCTTGGGCATCCTTCTTACCATGTGGATTTCAGCTTCAGAGTCACTTCCTGTGAAAGACTCACTCACCTCTGCCTCTGATATACAGATGCTCACACGGGCCATTTTCTGTATCATTTTGTTAAAAATTGTATTGTCTTCCTATCAGTGGTCCTTATCTGAGCTTACCCTGTTTGTGCTCAGTGGCTGAGTCATGTCTGACTCTTTTATGATCCCTATGGACCATAGCCCACCAGGCTCCTCTGTCCATGGGATTTCCCAGTAAAGATCCTGGAGTGGGTTGCCATTTCCTTCTCCAGGGGATTTAGTTGCAACTTGTATATTGTCTGCAGACACCCTACGTGAAAGCCAGTTATGTGAGAGCCAGAACCTTGTCTGTCTTGTTGAGACCAAATCCCTGGCACCTGGAATGCGGAAGGTAGGAAATAAGCACCTAATGAATGAATTTCTGAATAGACCAGGGAGTGAACTAACTTAGCAGATTTACAAGGCTTTGGAATAGTCTGGGGAAATCTGGGAAAAGAAGTGCAGCTAGAAACACTGTTGGAAACATGAGTGGCTAACTATGTAAATAAATGTGTTCAGCTGTTACCACTGAGTCATTCACTCTTTCTGATTTCACTCGATTTCTCACAACCATTACCAGAGTCGCAAGTCATGCACGACATCATTACGTATATTTCAGGTCACAACAAATCCGAAGGTTATCAACCTAAAGAGTGATAGGAAAGGATGGAAGGAGGGAAATGGGGTCAATGTCTGCACTGGGGTGGCTCCCAGAACGCAAGACCTCTTCCACAGCCAGTGGCTTGCTCAGCCTCTGCGACATCTCTGCGAAGTGGTCGGATGCGCACAACACGGAGGCGAGCACAGAGGGGTGGTGCGAGCGCAGAGCGTTAGGTGATGTTCCTGCTCCTCCCGCGCCGTGTCAAGGCTTCGGGACACAATAGAATCACGTTGTGCCTCAGTCTTCCTCTTCTGTAAATGAAGAGGAACAGAATCTCATAGAGTGGAATGAAGTCGCTCAGTCACGTCTGATTCTTTGCAACCCCATGAACTGTAGCCTACCAGGCTCCTCCGTCCATGGAATTTTCCAGGCAAGAGTATTGGAGGGGGATTGCCATTTCCTTCTCCAGGGCATCATCTTCCCAACCAAGGATCGAACCTGGGTCTCCCGCATTGTAGGCAGACACTTTACCGTCTGAGCCTCCAGGGAAGCCCACAATAGAGAGGATTAAGTCAGTCATCCCAGGTGAGGCAGTGAGAAGGACGCCTGCCACATAGAAAATGAACAGCTCCAATGTTTTCTATCATCGGTCAGAGAGTGATGAGGGTCGTTTACGGTCCTATCTTGAGCAGGTGGTAAAAACAGGATTCAAACTCTGATCTGGAAGCTTCTAAAGCCGAGTGTTGCTGGACTGTTTTCAGTTACTGACCATCAGTTCTGTATAATTTGTTCACTTGAGCTGCCTTCCTTGCCATTTTAATGTGGGCAATTTTATCTTCCTCAGTTGAGCTATTGGCACCTGGAAGGGAAAGCGTGCCCATCTGGAAGCAGGACTTTGTTGTGGTTTTTCAGTAGCTCAGTGGTGTCTGACTCTTTGTGACCCCAAGGACTGCAGCACGCCAGGCTTCCCTGTCCTTCACCATCTCCCAGAGTTTACTAAAACTTTGAGTGGGTGATGCCACCCAACCATCTCATCCTCTGTCGCCCCCTTCTCCTCCTGCCTTCAATCTTTGCCAGCATCAGGGTATTTTCCAGTAAGTCATCTCTTCGTGACAGGTGGCCAAAGTATTGGAGTGAAGATTGTCCATCTGGAAAGTAGGGCTTATTGTTTGGTAAATCCCAACACTTCTTGTTAGTGTATAGAGTTTCACTCAAACTGTTGTCTAAAACCATCTACCCTCCAGATGACTCTGAAGGTGAGCTTGCCTCTAAGCCAACATCTTCAGAATCCCTGTGTCATATGTCGCTGGCTTTCGTTGCTCAGGTTTTTCGTCTCAGTACTAAGGAGCTCAGCATGTCTATACAGGTCCTTAATGTGGCCTCTGCCATTAGCTGGGATTGTTACTGTTTGTCTAAGCAGCTTGGAAAGCAACGCAGATCATCCACTGCCTGGAGGGTGTTTATGATAACAATTCTGAGAACAAAATGGTGCACCAAATATTGAAATGCACTTAGGATGCAGAGATGGCATCACCATCATGATGATGCCATCCAGTGAGGAAATGATATCTATGAAATAATCATAAGACACTGTGGTAAGCCCCATGATAAAGAGAATGGCAAGCGCTCAGAGTAGGTAGAGTTCAGAGGAAGCTTCTAGCCAGGTTGGGGAAGAAGGATCAGGCCAGGCAAGGGCTCAGGGATGACTTTCTGAAGAAGGTAAATGCCTGAATTGAGTTTCATAGAATTGAATGGAATTATATCCCCTAAGTCCATAAAATTATATCCTCTAATGGGAATGTAATTTAATGAAACTGTCTGCAATGCAGGAGACCCAGATTCAATCCCTGGGTCAGGAAGATCTCCCAGAAGAGGGAAGGACAACCCATTCCAGTATTCTTGCCTAGAGAAGCCCATGGACAGAGAAAACGGATGGGCTATAGTTCATGGGGTCACAAAGAATCAGACACGACTGTGTGACTAACACACACACACAGACATATCCCCTAATAAAGGTGCAAAGATTATTCTGTGGGTAGAAGGGAGAGGTAATTTGAACAAAAGCATGGAGGCTTGATGCAGCATAGAAAGGGGGTTGATGGGATATAGTTAATTTTGAGTATTTGGAGCTTTAACTCAAACACTTAAGGTCAGAATGAGTTTCTGGGCATGTTTCAGGCAGTGCTAGGGAGCTGGGACATTTTCCTTGAGGTATATGAGGATTCAGTCAACAACAGCGAGACAGGGAAACAAGTCAGAAGCAGCAGCGTTTGTTCATTGGCATCTGGCAGCATTTGTTCAGCGCTTTACAAGGTTATGCCATCTTTACAACAGCTACATGAACAGCAGCAGGCAGAACAATGCCCTGTAAAGATGTTTGCGTCCTAATCCCGCAAATTTATGTGTTATTCTACGTGGCCAGAGAGACTTGGCTGATGTGATCAAGTAAAAGATCTTAAAATGGGAATGTTTTCTGAATTATCCAGATGGGTCCATTATAATCTCAAAGGTCCTTAAGAGGCAGGAGGGTCAGAGATGGAGAAGGAGATGTGGTGATGAAAGTAGAGGTTGGAGGGGAATGATGAAGACGAGCCAAGGTATGTGGACAGCCTCTAGAAGCTGGAAAAGGGAGGGGAACGGATTCTCTCCTTAGAACCTCCAGACAGAACCCCTGCTGCCAATTCAGTTTAGACTTCTGGCCTTCAGAACCATAAAATTTAAAAAAAAATTGTGTTGTTTAAGCCATTAAGTTAGTGGTAATCTGTCACAGATGCCTTGGAAGCTTATTCATGGAGTCAGGTATTTAAAAAGAAAAGAAATCATCTTCATTTTAGTGATGAGGAAACCAAGTCTCAGAGGCATTAGTTTGTCCAAGGTCACAATGCTGAGTAAAGGCAGAAGACTAGTGCCACGGTTGAACTGTGCAAGCTCCGTTTCCAGTATTGCTTATTCTGCACAAGTCAATTTTTCGCTTGAATTAAAAATAGTTTCTTGTCAATTTCTTCCACTCCCAATTCTTGGCAACACTCTTTAAGCAGTATTCATGCCCACCAACATGTCATTCTTTACCAAATAAATGAGAGCTGAGGGATCTTTGACTCTTGCCAAAAAACCTAAAGGGGAGGGAGAAAACACGGGTTATTAACATCGCAATGAGATTAGAGAATCTGAGTTTAAAAATTAGATTGGGAGATAGAAGCACATTCTTCATAAATATTTAACCTCTTTTAGCATGACAGTAATTAGAGAGCAGGGCAGAGCACACTGCTGGCAGTGGGCTGTCCCAATTTCTGAAAAGAAAGGCTTCTTTTTACAGCTCTATAATCCTTCTATGAGAAACACACGATTGAAGTCCAAGAAAATGCAATATCGCATTGGCCACCAGCATTTTATTTAAAATTCCCCCAAAATTCTGCTTTTTAAATTGTTGAACTCCTAGCAAATCTGTCTTCAATTATAAAGCTATAATGGGCCTGAAAGCTATATGTAGTCTTCACAGACACTTATCCCATTTCATTCTTTTGCATTCACTTGCTATTCTTCTTGTGGTGGATTGATCAATAGTGGTTCTGATTTTGCAAGTCTCCCTGAATGCACACCTTTTGGAAATGTCCTTCAATATTAGCTCTGTCTCCACGCTTGGCCATTTGCCTTCTTTGGTCAAAAAACTGTAGCAAATATGAGACAAGACTTGAAAAGTGCTCGCACATTAGGGTTTGCCCTCTTCCCTCTCTTAGAATCCTGGGTGTGACATGCTTGGACAAGCTTATTAGATGATAAAAGGCATGTAGTCCAATCGTCTTATCATCCTAGATGGCGGCAAGCCAACCTGCACTCATGAAATGTGGCCACCTTATAATAACCAGATCAAGAAAACCAGCATTTGCCTGCTGACCTCTCATCTGTGAGGAAGACCAGCCCAGACTAGCTGAATCTGAACGCAACCCAGCTTGCCAAACTGCAGAACCAGGAGTATAAACCAAAACAAACAAACAAACAAAAATATTGTTTTAAGTCATTTGAGTTTTAGATCAACTTGTTATGCAGGAAAACATAACTAATATACTTCTCATCAATATTCAAGCATGCTCTTGGGTCTTCACTATTAATTTAACACAACACTATTAATTTAACACAAAATAATAAAAGCAAAAGGAAAGAGACCCATAGCTCACCTTTGCAGGGAAGCTGCTTCACAGTACCAAGTCTACATTGCTGAAGGAGAACAGCTTTGTTTCAGGGTCACTAGCTATCTCTGGACTTCCCTGGTGGCTCAGATGGTAAAGAATCTCCCTGCAATGTAGGAGATCTGGGTTTGATTCCTAAATCAGAAAGATCCCCTGAAGGAGAGAATGGCTATCCACTTGTTTTCTTGTCTGAAGAATTCCATGGTCAGAGAAGCCTGGTGGGCTGTCTCTAATATACTTCTTCGACACTAGCTCTGTCCTGGGTCACTTGCAGAGCCTCAGTTCTACTTTCCCTGAAAATGTTTCCTATTCATGCTGTTCTTCTTTAGCTTCACTAATTGCTTCTTGATTCACTTTAGTCTGATTCCCAATCCTAACACTTCACTGAAATTGTTCTTATCGAGGATTGGTTAGGATTCTATAATTTAGTGGCAAGCAGCAGAAACCCAAATTGAATAACACAATTACCTAGTCAAAAGGAAAGTTACAGTTAGGGAACAGAGTATCTCAAGAAACATCCCTGGAATCATATCTTGATCTCTTTGGGTCTCACCCTTGGACCTCTCCACACATTTTCTTCTTGCTTCTGTGTTGTTACAAGCTGATTGTCTCTGTTCCTAAGTCTGCAAAACAAAAGACAAACGAAAAACCAGCAGCAATCAATATCCTCTGTGTTGCATTACTCCAGTTCAAAAGAGTAGCCAGACCGAAATGTCATTTATTGGATGGATTTCATCTTCCTGAATATCTTTTCAATTGGCCTCAATTAAGGGAGACACCAATTTATGAACTGACTTCTCCTGTCCAAGGTTTGAGCTCACATTTTGTAATTACGCAGAATCTTATATGATAATCATGCAGATAGAATTGAGGGAAGGAGGGACGGATTTCAGGAAAGAAAGGCCCAGAAATGTTGTAGAACTCAGCAGATGAAGCAATGGTTGTTCACTGGCCCTTCCCTCTTGGCTACAATCATATATTCTAACAATACACATATTTTCAAAACTTTCCTACCTTAAATGACCAAAAATCTTCCCACTATGGATCTTAATATCAACTCTCAGAATTGCAGCTTTCTTCCCCCTTCCCCCTATTTTTTGTAAAACTATGTGATTCATATCTATCTTCCTCACTAGCTTTCATCTGCATTAAAGCAGTCTTCAGTTTGTTGTTTAGCTCAGGATCTGGTTCATGGTAGGAACTTAATAAATGTGAATACCTCAGTGAACACCAAGGAATGTTTTAGATTTAACATCTAAAAATAATGTCATGAGCTACCAAGTTCTGATCCGCATTATCTGTATTGTCATGTGAGCAAAGTAAGACATCAAAATGTTAGCTAATTTACCCACTTTTGTACAGCTAATCCATGATAGATCCAGGACTTTGACCCTTACATTTTTGCTTCAGAAGCAACACTTTTAACTAGTCTGTTCTGTGGATTCTCAAACATATTAGTATACAATACTGGAGGAAAAGCAAGATAGTTACAATAAACTTTACCAGGAAAAACAAGGAGGAAAGTTGATGAAGCGTGTGTGGATCATTGATCCAGACCACAAATCATCTTCAGTTGGATAAACATAGTAAGAATCATTGAAAGGATAGATGGAGCTCTTGGAGATGACTTTTCTGAATTACCTCTTCGACCAGGGAGTGAGATTTGTGATCAGCCATTTGGCTACATCTAATTCTGTTCACTGGGAGGATTTCTCTTGCATATAAACCTTTATTGGAAATCTTTATCATCTACTGTAGAATACTGCCTTGCTTTGAATCACATTATAACTGAGTACTTTGGAAAGAAACTTCACCACCTTAGANATTCTGTTCACTGGGAGGATTTCTCTTGCATATAAACCTTTATTGGAAATCTTTATCATCTACTGTAGAATACTGCCTTGCTTTGAATCACATTATAACTGAGTACTTTGGAAAGAAGACTTCACCACCTTAGAAAGAAGACCTTAACACATTAGTCCCACAAGATAAAGGACATAAGCAGAAGTCCTTTGGGGAGGCATGCTGCTTCAAATTATCTAAAGTCATCTGACACCTTCAGAGATCCCTAATCCATGTGTTCATTATTATACACAGTTACCTGTGCTCTCAGATCTCTAGGAACATTAACAAATTTGTGTTCCTGTCCTGATACTCTCTCTCTCTCTCTCTCTCTCTCTCTTTTTTTTTTTTTTTTGGCTTTAAGGTAGAACAGCTTGAATTTGAGAATGTTCTCCTTTGGTATCTTATAGACTATCATCAGTAACTGCACACATAGAGTATAACAACCTGATAAAGTGCTTTTAAGCTTTAGTCTTAATGCTCACATCCAAAACCAAAAGTCAACAGATAATAGATTATCCAATTAGTTCACTACAGCACAACAAAAATGGCAAGCTTCCTAGTCCAGAATAAATATGTTGTCATTGTTTCCAATACCCACTTCTCTGCCTGTTTTGAGCATCTGTTGCTTATAATACTGCTTGTGGTAAACATATGATGTAACAGTTCAAAGTATGAAATGTGCATATAGAACATGTATGTTAAGTCCTAACCATGACACCCACTGGCTCCATGGCTTTAGACAAGTTGCTTGACCTCTACATGTCTCACTTCCTCAGTTGTGATGAGTTAGTAATAGGGTTATTATGAGGATTTTCAGATAAAGTAGTATGTAACTATTTCATAATATTCCTTCACTACCATAGTATACATTCATCTATTTTTAGAAATATTATTGGTATTAATAATGTAGTTATACTTGAAATAGCTGAGGTGAAAATGACACAGGTTTGTGGAAGCTAAGGCCAGAATGAAGCTGCTGCTGCTGCTGCTGCTGCTAAGTCACTTCAGTTATGTCCGACTCTGCGACCCCATAGAGGGCAGCTCACTAGGCTCCTCTGTCCCTGGGATTCTCCAGGCAAGAACACTGGAGTGGGTTGCCATTTCCTTCTCCAATGCATGAAAGTGAAAAGTGAAAGTGAAGTCGCTCAGTCGTGCCCGACTCTTAGCGACCCCATGGACTGCAGCCTACCAGGCAAATTTGGAAAAATTGGAGATACAATTTTATACACCATCATGGATTCTTGCTGCAGACAGTTTTTCTCATTTCTATAGTCTGGATAGAGCAAAAATGGCCACAAGTCAACACTTTCCTTGGTTCCCTTCTCAATTCAAAGTATCATTCATTCAAGCTTAGCTTGTATGTTCCTTTTTCTCCAATTGTCAGCTAAGTATTCTTATTGACAAGTGTTGGATCAGGTGTTCTTCCTTGATTCAAACAACTGTGGCCAGGACATGGGATGATGTTATACTAGGGAACATCACCCAGAGTAACCATCTAGGCCGAGGAGGAAGGAAAGGAGATTTTTCACAAAAGGGCAAAAGTGAACAGTTTCTAGCGAAGAGCAGTAACTCTTTGAGGGAAAGAACAATTATTTTCCACCACAGACTCTGTTAATAACAATGTGGCAAAATCTGAGAAACATTTTAAAATCTTCATTTTGCTTGATTTCTCTATAGCTAATGCAATTAACCAAATTCCTAAAAATATTGTTTTTTCTTGGAGACTATGACATACTTGTTTCTCACTTTTTCATTGCCCTTTCTATGCCTGTGTTTGATGTATTTTCCACCACCGTCCCGTAGTTCACTACTGTTTGTTTCTTTAAAAAAAATTTTTTCTGGCTATTTTTCTCTTTGTATATTTTCTTCGAGGGCTTCTCATTGGCTCAGTGGTAAAGAATCTGCCTGCCAAACCTGGAGCTACAGGAGAGGCAGGTTTGATCCCTGGGTTGGGAAGA